>VYXH01012049.1:130398-209782 GCA_013397275.1 Burhinus bistriatus
TTTTTTTAAAAAAAGCTAGCATTTTTATGTCTAGAAAGTAAAAAGACATTGTAAAATGTAATTGTACTGTATTTATGAAGAAAATACATTTCTTTTCAAAAAGATCGTATTCTAAGTTGGTTTTAGAGTCTGACTTCCAACAACATCATCTCATAGGCTTTCAGAAGCCTTGGAACCCCTCTGTTCTGCACTGTGCTGCACAGCTGTACCGTTAGGGCAGTGCTAAACTATGGAGATTGAAGAAAAAGTCAGCTATCTGCCCTCCTGACTTGAGCAGAACCTGTGTGGCTCCCAGTTCTGGAGTATTGGGACACTTGATTTCGTTCAGCTTGGGCTCTGCTCAGGATCAGAAGTGGAGATGCTGGAATAACTGGACAGAGGTCTGGAGCGATGTAGCTTCCGAGCCTTGCCTCTGGGCAGAGGTGGGAGGTGGCTGCCCTTTAGCTTTGGCTGTGGAGCCGGGTTCGTCCCCCAGAGAGGCGTCGCTCGGGACTCCTGTCCTGTCGTTTAGGTCTCTTCCATTTGTATAGGAGGAGCTCTGGGGGGCAAATGGCTACAACCCAGTCTCCCTTTCAGCAGGGTTGTGGTCTAAAAGGCGAGAAACAAGTGACCAGCTAGCTGCTTCTCTTTAGGATCCAAAACATCAAAGCATAAATTAAAATACTAAAAGTTTGCCATTTCACAAACTTAGAAAATACATCAAGGGAATGATCTTTTCTGTAGAAATCTATATTGAAGTGCATCATGTGGATTATCTTTTCCTCTTTATTTAAACCATCAGGTTTATTTTGTGATTTGTGACTGAGCTGTTTTATAATTCAGCTGTTGAAACAGCCCTAAAGTCTTTGAAGATTGTGGCAGCTTTAATTCTAGGAAAGGAAACAAAAAAGTAAGTGTAAATATGCACTAAGAGATCTTGTAAATGTCTATCGATATGTTTGTAGTTAGCTATAAAAATATTCTGTGTGTTTTTAAAGAATGGATCCTGTGTTCGATTTTTTTCCACTGATTCGCTTGTTTTGCAGTAAATTTTCTTAGTGCGAAAACCTTATTGATTATAAAGCAAAACCAATCTTCACCTTATCTAGTCCTCGCTGCTGCTTGCCCTCTGTCTTTTAAGTTGTCAACCCCTAATTGGAGATGTTGCAGGATAAAATAATTGTTGTTCCAGTCTCTTCCTTTAAGCATCGCTTGTTATTTTTCCTTCTGACCAGTCCTGCAGCTGCACACAACTCTGCACGCTTCCACACCTTTTTAATAATCAGATTAACGAGACTTGCTTACCGTAACTTTGAGCTGCGGTGACAGTGCCAGTCGTTCTCCTTTGACAGCTGGACCGCTTTTCAGATGTCTGAGGGTAACAGCACGTGAGTAACCTGCAGTTATTTCAGTACTTCCGACATCACAGTCTTCAACAGACCAATGTGCTTTTTCTTCTTACATTTTTGCTGCGTTTCGTTGCCTCCAATTTCTCACTCCTCTCTTGTCATGCCGTCGGAGGGAAGGAACGGGCATTACTGGGAAGCTGGTTGAAAGGGGTCAGCCTTGATGCATTTTCCCTGTTGTCTTCTGAATTTGATCTTAACATGGTTGTCGCCTCCCCTGGTTGCCAGTGCTGTAATAAATGCCATCTTGACAAATCCAGGGGCCAGTGCTCAGTTTAGCACACGCGTCCCCTACGCTTTCAGGCCTTTTGATGTTGTTTCTATAAATCTCTCTGGCAAGACCAAAAAAAAAAACCCAGTCAGACAAATAAAAACCCCCAAACCAGCTACAGAAGCTTGCTACTAGCTGGCTTATTTAACAAAACAACTGCGGCCCATCTGCAAACGGGTGTGAAGGGAGTGTTTGGACATTTCACAACGTCCCTGCTAGCACAAGGGCCGGTCAGCGCCGCTGGAGTGAAACGCCCACTGAAGACGGCCTGTGAAGATCTGACCGCGACTCTGTGGGGAGCAGTGAGAAGCCACGCAGGGATAATTTGGGTTTTCAGGTCCCCTTAGCTCTCCTGGAAGCACGTTGACCAGCCCACTTGGACATAACCGTCTCCCAGAGGCTGTCCCTTCCAGGTGGCTGGACACAGTGCCAGCCCCTGCTCTGCTGGATGCGTCTGTTGGACATGTACAAATACAGGCTGCGTGGAGAATGGATGGAGAGCAGCCCTGAGAAGAGAGACTTGGGGGTGTTGGTGGATGAGAAGCCCAACATGAGCCAGCAACATGCACTTGCAGCCCAAAGAGCCAACCACGTCCTGGGCTGCATCAAAAGCAGCATGGCCAGCAGGTCNGGTAAAGACATCTCCTTCAATCTCATCTCCTGCCACTCAGCCTGCCAAGATTTGGGACTTGAAAAGGTTGGTTGTTTCGATTTTGGGGGTTTGTTTTGTTTTGTTTTTTAATCTCGCAATTGGCTCAGCCTTTAAATGAATGAGCCCCTTTGCTCCAAAGCCTTGCTGGGTATGACTCAGGTAGCGCTGAGCTGGTTCCCCAACGGTCCCGCTGCTCCCCAGGGTGCTGGAAGGGAGTTAGAAGCTACCGCAGCGCAGCGGGAGTACAGCACGGTCCCAAGCGTTGCGCTACCCGATGCATTGTTTTAGTTATTGTGAAGCGTTGCCCATCATCGCTTTTAAATAGCTATGAAGAAAAGCAAAATTCCATAATAACACAGGACCTTTCTGGAGACAACTCTCTGCCTCCCCTTCCTGCTCCCCAAGACAAACATTTGAGCATTTTAGATATTCTGGAACATTTCTCTGAATTTTGTAAGAAAGAGTAACATAAAATGGCAGCGGAAGACTGGCCTCGTAAAGGTGCCTTTAAAGTGATATTTACATATAGTGACATGTTTGAATGAGATAATCTTCACTTCGTCTTTTGGAGGCAAACTTCAGAGGAAAATTTTCATTGATCCCTTGCCAAGAGGAGTACTAACCTTTCAGATAGAAGGCCCTTATGTATATATACACACACACACACATATAAATACGTACTGTATATGAAAGCTGGTAATTTTGAGAACCTCATTTTACAAGATGAAATTTCCTTTTCATCCCTAGTCATTTTTTAAACATAAATGGTCAGTTTTGGAACTTCATTGTTTCTCTACCCTTCTGTTTTCTGTTGCTGCATTGTAGAACTAACAAATGGTAGGAAAGAAACCCTCCCGCCTGCAGCATTTCAGTTCTTTATTTCAGTATTTTGGGGGTGTTTTGGTTGCTTCTCCCTTGCCGACGGGCCGAAGCACGAGAGGACAGGACAGCGCTTTGCTTCTTGCCAAAGGGGCATGTGGAGATGGGCCTATTGTAGCTACTCATGCCCTGAGCACGACCCGGGCTTCGTCCTCGCTGAGGTGCGGTGCCCTGAGCAAGGCGCTGAGCAGCACACAGCCTCTTCCCTCATTAGGTTTCAGTGTTAACAGGGCTCACCTAGGCTGCTTTTTTGCTCTGCTTCAGACCTCATGCAGCATCACGGCAAGCACCCGGGGCAGGCTGGGGCTGGACTATTTCCATTTGTTTCTCATTTTGAAAGGCATCGCCTTCAGATCACGAGAGCTAGCATCAATTTTTATTAAATTACCATTTTCCGAGGTTGAGAGGAGGAAGCCACATGCTGGGGCTGCCCGGGGCTGAGTCGGAGCCCTGCCAGCCGGCAATGATGCTACACGGTGGCAACCCCAAAGGCACCCAACCCTTTCTTCACCTCCAAACAGCGCGGGCCTTTTTGTTTCCTTTATTCGAAAGGGTTTGGGTTTTCTGTGACCACCCCAGTTTGGGGACAGGAACACTTCTGCCTATTTCCCTGCTTGCGAAAGCTCCCGCCGTGAGTCCCAGCAGCTCCTGAGCTGCATTTCTGCTCCCTGCCCAGCCCAGCCCCCAGCCCCAGAGCTGTCTGCAGCAGAAGGAAGAAGAAAACCACAAGCGTTTTCTTCCTGGAGCCAACCAGCATCAAAGGGGCAACCTCCGGCGAGGGCTGTGCGACCGCTGCGTCTGGCATCCTGCGTGCTCCGGGAATGCGTCCCTTCAGCCCGTCCTGCTCTGGGAGAGCCCCTGGAAATGTGGTAGGTCAGTTGATAGGTTTTTTCCAGATAAACTTTCATCTTCATTCAACTCATTCCCATCCCTTTGCCTTCCCCACACGAAGCTGAGAGCAGTCCGGACGCTTTTATCATCCACAAGAGCTTTCCTAGTGGGAAAGATTTACCCTTTCAGTTCAGCTCCATGATTAAATCCCGAGTCGATGGAAAGACCCCAGCACTGAGCAAGCGTGAGGGAGCTGGTGTTCGAGCATCTCTGCTGCTTTCCAACCTGCAGCGACTCATTTGGGGGCCGGTGGAGGCTGCCGGGTCTCCTCCGGGGGCTAAATCAGGCAGTGAAACAAAGGCTTCCCATCAGAAGTCATTTACAGAGCTCAGGGTTATGGTTTGCACCGGCTTTGGTTTTTTAAATGCTGAAGAGTTCTGGGAATGTCACTTCTTGGGAGCAGGGGGGGAAGCAGTTTCTGCCCCGCTGCACATCCCGTCTCCCCAGCCAGGCAAGCCCCGCGCCGGGACAGCCGAGAGGGCACCAGAGGCTCAGAAAAAGAGAAAACAGAAGGATTGGGAATTGCTTAATTAGAAACAGTTTTCTCCTTTAATGTTCTGCAATTACTTTGAGGTCAGTAGAATTATTAGTATTATTAATCACTGAATTTCCAGAGAACTAAAGTTAATAGTACCATAATTGGGGCATACCATACAGCGGTAATTGCTAAATGCCAGCAGGCAGCTAATTAAGTCTTCCAGCCCTTCTCTCTACGCAGATCTTATTTTTTCTAAGTCTGCATCATGGATAACTCAGCTGCAGAGGGTTAAAAGTTGGGGTAAGCGCACCGGCCGGCCAGGCTGAGGTTTTCAAGGACTCTGCCCACATTTCCAACCCTGCCGATCCCATCTCGGGCCGATTGCCTTCGGATGGCTTCGGCGTGCGTCCCAGGGTGGGCGAGGAAAGGTGCTTTCTGCGTGAGGTCCTCCAGCTGGAGCCGGGCCAAGGTGCTGATGTTTCGGTCCTGCACCGGCTGGGAGAAAGCCTTTCTGCCCAGGTTTGTTGCTTAACGAGGTTGTTATCGCTCTGTCTGCAGGGAGGGAAAGGGGATTTAGATAATAACGTATTGCCACGCTCTAGCGGGGGAGGTAAAAGGCACCTTTCGGTGATAAGGAGTGAAGCATGGCGGGGGGGTTCAAGTAAGGGATTTCCCAGTCCTTCATTTGAAGAAGGAGTCCCTTCTGAATTTGATAACCCTCGGCAAGTCTCTTAGCAGCAGAGGAGAGCCTCAGCCTCTTGCGAACATACCGTGCCATCACGCACCGCAGCTGCCGCAGCCCAGCCCACCATGGCCTGGATGGGATGGAGGATCTCTTGGGGTGCTTCAGAGTCAAGAACCAAAAGAAAAGACAAAGAAGAACAGAAGAAAACAGGTATATTCGCTGGTCCTGCTCGCTGACTGTGGCAACCCGGCAAGCTCAGGGCTAAGATGAAGGGTGAGCGCTCAGCCCAGGCTGTACGGGACAGACAGGAAAGGCTCGGGAAGACACACCACCGTTTCAACATTCTCCAGAGCAGCTTGTCCAACTCCCGTCTACTCAATCACACGTGAGACACCCTCTTCCTCCCACAGCCTGCTTTGCAGGCCCCCAAACACTTCAACCCCTTGCGCTGTGCCTGTCCCCAAACACCCACCCCTCCTGCTGTGTCCCCAAGCCCCAGGCTGGCTCCGGGGCCGGTTTATAAACCTGCGGTGCTGCCCTCTCGCCAGCTGCAGGGAATCGGCCCTTCCTGGCAGATCCATCCCCTCGCTGCCCTTGCAGGTGGGCTCCTGTCCCCGTTAAGCCCCCAGCCCCGGCTGCCCCGGCAGCTTTCGCCCTGCCCTGGGCTCTCCCTGGGTGCCGCAGGCTCTCGCTGGCCGTGGCAAGCGGCGTCTTCCTTCACGCCAGGGTAGAAACTTCCACACGTTGATGCCAGAGTGTTTCCAGCAATTTGAGAGCACGTGAAGATGTTTGCATCCTAAGTCTAGAAGGAAATAATAATTGCGACGTAATTGCATTGGTGCCAACTGCAAATTACCCACGAGTGGAAAATGAGGAGGTTAGAGCTGACTAAGTAAACAATGCAAATTAAAGATGCAACAGCCGGTGTAGCCATGTGTTACAAATAAAACTCAGGTTTAACCCAGAGAGGCAGAACAGTTTTAGGTTGCTTGTGTAGGCAGAGTGGGCAGCATCTACTCTCCCCTGCGTACGGCCCCAAACGAACACTGCCGAGAGACACACTACGATTACAAACCCCAAATCTGAATTTAGCCCATCCCGCAGCCTATTAAGATAATGAAACCTAAATTTCTGTTTGATTTCAAGTGCCTGCCGCGGTGAGGATGAACAGCCGTGCCATGCCCCCTCCGCTCGGCTGCAGCGGTTCGGTGGTTTCATCCCCAAATGCTGCTGCCGAGTCTTCAAAAAAACCACCACGGGCCTGGATGGTAAAAAAAAAAAAAAGCTCTTTATGGAGGGACTGAGCAAACCAGGCTTGAACCGACACCGCGCTTCACATGCGCAGGGAAAGGCTTCAATGCCGACGTGTCTCTTCATTCTTTATAATTATAAAGCCGGGGTTTGGGGCGCTGGGGCCGCACGCTGCCTGAGCCAGGCGCTGCCAACGAGGCGATGCTCTGCCGTACTCCTCATCGCAATGGCACAAAGCACGGCTCAGCCCATTGCCCTCCTTCGCCGGGCAGGTATGTCGATGGGCATTAGCCAGCTTTCAGGCATCGGATCGGCGAAAAGGCACATTTTCCAGTGTCCAGCCCATCGGGGAGACCGGACCGAGGCAGGACAGGTCACCCCGAGGGCCCCCCTGGCTGTGGTGGCCGTGCCGGAGGCACCTCTGGAGACACCCCTCTGCGCCTGCTGGGTCTTTTTCTCTTTTTCTTTTTTTTTTTTTTCGTTTGTTTTGATGCAAAGGAAAGGAGGAAGGAAACCATACGTTTGGGGAGGTCGGGGACAGATTCCAGGAAAGTTGCGTTCTGGGTTAACGTTAAACATTTCACCGGCGCTTTGTCTCCGTGTGTGCACGTTGTTGGTCTTTGTTTTAAGCCGACCATCGTAGTTATTCCACAGCGCAGAAAGTAAAACCCCCAGCAAAGCATTTGAGCAGCTTTCAAGGGTAAATTCATCCTCCCATCTTTTTTTTTTTCCCATTTTCACCGTTTTTCTTTCATCGTTGGAGAAAGAAAGCACTCTTTATCTTTGAGGCACAGAGCTGTGCTGAAATCTTCTTTGTTTTTTTAATTATGGTGAGTTTTAAGACCAATCCCAAACTTTGCTGGACAGTTTAAGTTCCTCTCATAAAATTTCCTAAAGTCTCTAAGGTGGGACACCTCCAGGAGCGGAGATTTCCCTGGAAAGGTACCTCGTGGCTTGGCTGGGCTGCGGCTCCCGGAGTCGGTGTGTTTGAAGCAGCCCGGGCAGGAGGGGAGGGCGGCGCAGCCCCGAGGGGGGGACACCTGCCCAGAGCATCTTGCAAAAAAAATCCCTTCTTGGTCCCCCTCCTGATTTTCACAGAAAAGCATCATTTAGAAGAAAATCTCCAGCCTGGTGAGAGATGATATAAAAAGAAGCTGCGCTTCCCAAACAAGGGGTTTTTGGCTAATTTAGAGCATCATTACCAGGTACTGTCTAATCTCCTGTGATTATTTATCTTATAGTTAGGTATTCCTCTGGCCTCACATCATTTCTGCTCCTCTTCTGAACCTCCCCCTTCCCTCCAGCTTTGCTGTACTTCTAAAAAAAAAAAAATCCCCAAATTTCCAATTTTTCAGGTTTCCGTTTTGGGTTTCCCCTGTAAGTCCCGGGCTTCTCTCCCACCAACCGCCCGTTTTCTCCCAGCACCTCTGCTTCACCCACCCTGGGACGGGTCCCCGTGTCCCTCTGGAAAGAGCCGGCAGCGACGTCAACCTCATCTTGACTTGTGGCTATTCATACTTTGCTGGGTGGGCACCTTCGGAGCCAGAGCTTTGCTGCTCCAGGGCGGAGCGTCTGCTGGAGCCAGCGTTTGGGGTTTTGGCAAGCAGCCTTTATTCCACGAAGGTTCAAGTGCAACACCAAAGTTTAGCAGCAGCATTTGGGTTTGCCAGGGCATTTCCACCTGCAGCTCAGCACAACCTATAGCAAGAAACGTAAAGGAACCAACTGCTGACTTTCCTAGACATCGGTGCTTTAAAAAAAAATAAGTATTTCGTGCTTTATAAACATGTTGAATGAGAGGCACGTCTCGTTTATCACCTAAGTAGTGCTATCAGTGTCTGCTCCATGCTGCGGGCTGGATTCTGGTGCCGGTGATGGACAGTGCTCTCAGCAGAGATGATAAACAGATCGATAAGAAAATGCAGCCCGGGGGGCTGGAGGTGCGACAAGGCAGCCGTGGTTTCAAAACCTTGCTGGGACCCTTATTAAATTCATTTGTGTTTCTGAAAACAATTGGTGCCTCGTTGGGTTACGCGTAGCTGTAAAATATTGGTCTGAAGGAGGCATGAAACGTGTCGCTGCCCCAGGAGAGCGGCCTGGGGCTCTGTCAGAAGACCAAGAAGCAAGGAAATCGAAAACGCAATTAACTTCAAAAAAAAAAGAAATCAAAACAAACCCCCCCACTCTTCTCTCACCGAGCACATCAAAACCTGAGAACGGGAGGCAAGAGAGACTGCAGGAGGACAGGTGCAGGTTTGCAAATGAAACTTTACAAGTGATACAATACTGAAATGATGCATTTTTTGGCGGTTGTGTATTTGCAACCTGATCTTTTTGTTTGTTTGTTTGGTTTTTTGAGCATCTTTGCCCTTTGCCATCTCATGAAGCAGAGCCCACAAGCCACCCCCGGGCAGGGAAGTTAAGCTACACCGGCTGTCCACGGCTCGGGAACCAGCACAAAAGCATCCCCGCTGCAGGGCACGCGGGCTGCGACAAATCTGGCTTTGTCTCTTCTCCCTACAGCCCTTCGGGGCCCATCCCAGGGCAATGGGCCAAATCCAGCTGGAATCGGTCCTTTTTTCCCCCTCATTGGACCTGGCACAGCCTGAAGTCAGCACCTTCGCTGCCGCCGCAGCCTCTTTGCCCCGTCCCAGTCGCCGCCGTGCTCGGGGCCAGAGTGCACTGGCTGCGGTGGGTTTCATGGGCCACCATGGCCACCTCCAGCCTTGGAAGAAGCCACCCTGTTGTCACCCTGGCCGGGTGCTCCCCGGCTCGGGCTGTGTTTGTGGGGTTGAGGCCACTCATTTCTCAAAAGCCTCTAGATGGCAATCACTTGCAGCTCTGCCGAGGCGCCTCTTCCTGGGATGCCAACAAGGAGCTCGCTGGGAAAACCGTGGCTTGTAGAGCCACCGGCTTTATTGCCAGCGCCCCTTCCTTTTGCACCCTGCCTGGGAAGAAATAATGCTTTGAGCCTGATGTTATTTCTCAGCACCCTTTTCGTGTAGTTACCTGCTAGTTGGGGGTGCGAGGGGGGGGGGGGTAACGGCACCTCCCTGCTGTTGCAGCAGCTCTCCGGGTGACCCGACGCTGTGCTTTGGGAGCACGGAGCAGGAGGACAAGCTGGCGAGTGCGTCTCAGCCCCCAACACCAGCGCCTGTGTCCTGCAGGGGCCATGCATAACCTGGAGAAAAAAATAATAATTAAATCCCCCATTTTATTCCTAGCTGGCTAGAAAAAGGCTTTTCCCATCACATCTGAACTTAAAAGTGTCTTTTTAAGAGCAGAGTGACCGGCCAGGCAAGGAAGGCCTTGCAGGCTGTCTCGCTGCAGCGGGTGCCGGGGTGGGCTGAGCTTGGAGCACCCTGGATTTGGCCACCCCCAGCCAGGAGCCATCGGCCGGGTGCCCCATGTGGGGCCATGGTGGGTAGGGGCCAACTGGGTCCTGCTGCGGATGGGTGAGACTGGAGCAGCTTCAAGCCAGGAAAGAGCAAATATCGGCTTCCCTCGGGGCTGGGCAGAGCATTCATCGTGGCACAACGTGGTCAAGAGCAGCCACACGACCAGAGCGCTGCCACGCGCGGCACCGCAGCCGTCCCGGGTAGTCCCCGCTGATGGACGCAGTAAATTACGTTTGCTGTGTTAAGATAGGAGAGCGCTTCCAGCCCAAGGGACTGCTCACAGCAGATAATATGGCAAATATTGCCAGTTTTCTCTGATAAAATATAATCACAATTTTTTTTCAGCCTCGGTGATGGGAGATGGGGAAAAGCAAGTGTCACCTCCCAGCTTTGTTTCTGGGCGCTCACACCTACACAGACACTTTGGCTCTCTAATTTCTATCTCTGCTTTCTACAGGTTACCGAGCTGCTGCCGGAGCCAGCAGTGAGTTTTCACCTGAAGACCTCCGATTTGCTGTAGCTGCTGCATCCTACCTCCAGCTAAGGAGGAGGCTCGGCTCATCCCGCAGCCCCAGCTCATCCCGCTGCCCACCCTCTGCCTTCAGTTTCCCAGCTAACACCTTTTCTGCGAATACGGGTTCGGATTTTTCAAGGAAGGTGCCTGGGCTCTTTCTGCCCCCCAGGTGCATCCACTCTTTCCCTCTCCTGAGAACCATTTGCAGGAGAAGGTGTAGCACCTGTGAGCCAGGGTGGGAAGCAACGGGAGCCCCAGCAGTGCAGCCCCATGCATGCTGCCCAGCACGGCTGGGCACAATCACCAATTACCCCCCCAAAAAAAGGCGCTGCTTATTCACCCCAGGTCAGAAACAGGATGATCTGCTGGCATGCTGGGCACCAAAGACCTTTCTCAGCATCTTTGGAGGACTAGTTTTCCCTGGTGAGATGTTTGTCCAGGGCTGGAAGTTTTCTAGACACCAAGGACAAAGGGCCGCAGAAGGAGCAAATAGAAAATTATGAACCATTATAGAAAATGACAAAAAATCATTAGAATAATAAACAATGCAGTAAGAGGTAATTAATTATCTCTATTTATGCTATGCTGCCTGGTTATTGATTTAGATGTGTTTTCAGTCTAGGTGGCCCTTCAGATGACTCCTTCAGGATTTCATCTGTGTTTTTCCATCTTCTCTTTGTTAAAACCCACTGTGTTGGAACTCTGTGCAGGACTCACAGTCTCCCGGACCGGGAACTAGTCCCGTATTTCCTTGGCACAGCCCATCCTACGCCAGTGCCGGGCACTTCTGTGTCTTTCAGCACGGACGTGGCCACACATGTTAAGATCAGACTGTAGGGACAGAAAAATAACCCACGACTGAACCCTGGGAATAACAGCATGGACGTGGTTGCATCCCATCCCTTGCTGGTGCAGTGATGTCAGAGACACCAGATGTCTCTGTTACTGCCCAATTTAACAGTGCCTAATGAGGTCACTTCCATAAAGGAGGCAATTATTTCCTGGGAGCCATTTGCTAACATAATTAAGTCTGCTTTTATGCCTGGTTTTAGCGACTGGCTGAGAGCAGGGCTCTTGTGAAAAGCAAAGCAAGGAGGGACCGATTCAGCGACCACCACTGTGATGTGTCAGTCCATCAAAACAGGGGCTTTTCGGTTTCTCTTTCCCAGAAACGGGTCGGGTCGGCTCTGGCTGGATCCAACCGGCAGCCTCTGCATCAGGAGGTGAGTTTTCCCAGTAGCTGCTGGTTTGGGCTGGAGTGGCGGAGTTGGAGGTTCCTGTTGGCTCAGGCTTGGCCGTACCCAGGAGCGTGGGCTTAGGGCAGCCAAACAACTCACCGCTCAGATTTGCTAACACGCGTTCACCTGTGACCGCAGCTGCTGCTGTGCCCTGGGCTGGTTCTTCATCCTATTCCCCGTGCTAGGGGTACGCCACGTGCATTGTCATTTGTAAGTTTAAAAGATGGGTTTTAATGACTTGTTGTGTCTGTTATCTTGGAGGCAATGGAGCCTGGAGGAGTTTCTTCACTTCTTTTTTCTTAGAAAATTGACTTATTACAGGTGTCACTCTGAGCGTTTTTATTAAAATAAATAGGAAAGGGCTGTGCCCCCAGAGGCCATCCCGCTCCTTTTCATAGAATCATAGAATCATTTAGGTTGGAAGGGACCTTGAAGATCATCGAGTCCAACCATGAACCTAACACTGCCCAAACCACCACTAACCCATGTCCCTCAACACCACGTCTACCCGGCTTTTAAATACCTCCAGGGATGGCAACTCCACCATTTCCCTGGGCAGCCTGTTCCAATGCTTGATAGCCCTTTCAGTGAAGAAATTTTTCCTAATATCCCACCTAAGCCTCTCTTGGTGCAGCTTGAGGCCGTTTCCTCTTGTCCTATCGCTTGTTNAGACCATCGATCCAGCCTGTCCTGATCCCTCTGTAGGGCCATCCTACCCTCCAGCAGGTCAAGACTCCTGCCCAACTTGGTGTTCTGTCGATCCCCTTGTCCAAGTTGTTCATAAAGATATTAAAGAGAACTGGCCCCAGTACCAAGCCCTGGGGAGCAGCACTTGTGACTGGCCGCCAACTGGCCTTAACTCCATTCCCAAACCTGACGGGTGAAACATGACCATGAGCATCTGCCGGGGCAGAGGAGCCATAGAAACAACAGCTCCAGCCCTTCCTGCTTCAGCACAACTTTAATTAAAAAATAAACTGTCAGACACCATAAAAAATTAAAACTTAAATGCCTTTAACATCCATCTGCAAGTCTTCTGTGCAAGCCTGATGAGTCAGAGTGGCTGCTGCTCCCTGCCTGTCCTCGAAAGGCTCCGTGTCCCCACGCAGGACCCCGGGTCCCTCTGCCGGCACCTGATGTTGTCCCCTCCATGGGGTGGCCTGCGGGGAGTGTGCTCCCCTTCCGATGTGGCTATCAGCAAGAAACTGGGGAGACTGAGCACCTCCTGCAAGCTCCCAGGAATGCTTTAAGTGGGTTTGTTTAATTTTATAAGGATTTTTCAGCTCCCTCGTGGGCAAGGCAGATGTCACCCAGGTGGGGAGGAGTTCTGTGACCACACAGCAGGGCCAGTGCAGGGGAGCTGCCACCGCGCCGGGGAGCAAATGGGACAACAGGTAATGGGTTGCCGGGACTGGCCCCGCTCTGTTTCGGGGGTGACAGTGATGGGGACAGCCAGCAGTCCCACAGGGGAACTTTTCATCTACCTTATCTTGCTCTTAGTGCTTTGATCCTTTGCCCACACCAATAAATGGAGCACTTTATCACTGCTCTGCAAGGGGAAAGATTTAGAAAATTACAGTGCTGCTTCCCTGCCAGGCCACCGCTAAATTATTTAATCTCTTCTGAAAAATCAGCCCGGTGTCTGTTGTGGAGGGAAAGTCCCCAAGCTCTGCCTGGAGCCTCAGTCTCTCCTTCTACAGAGCTTTTTTTGCATTCATCTGGTTTTTGCTATTACTGCTCCTGGTGAAGGCGGACGTCCCCCTGTCCAGCACACTGGGGCTGATAAAACTTGCTCAACTCCCAAGCGTGCTGCTGCTCTTGTGTGATTATTCCTGTTAATTACTTCCTTCGTAGCAGAATCCAGATGCAAAGCTGCCAGCTCTGAGCACCGCTTGGCTTTTGCCCTTGCATCTGCTGGCTTTGGAGACTCCTCTTGGAGCAGCAGCTCTCGGTGCCGTTGGCCGGGAGGACGAACGACAGCGTTGCGAGGCACTTTGCCGCCAAGGCTCTGAACCCACCCAGCAATGCCCTGAAGCCTCTCCTGTAGCCACTTCCAAGATGTTATTCCAAAATATTTCCCTTCCTGGTGGCTTTCTGGGTATTTGGGTGTTGGACGCGCAGGGATGTGATGGTCAGAGCAGGGGATGCGGGAGCAGAGGCCATGACTGGCTATCAAACCCCATCGCATCCTCCCCGAGCTGGGGTGCTCTGCCCCCGGGTGACCTGGGACACTTGCCCAACCCGTGTGGTTCCCAGCCACTGATCCGCACGCGCTGTCCGCATCCGGGTGAGGAATGGGTTTTGCAGCAGGCGCGGGTGGTTCCGGGCAGCAGGCACGTTGGCTGAGGTGGAGGGGCTGAGGGGGGAGCAGTGACTCTGCTGAGTGTTTGTTGACCGGCAGGAGCCACAGGCTGTTCCAGGCACATCAGTTGTTTCTGCTTCTCCTTCCTTCATCCCAGGCTCGCTGGGATCTTGCTGATCTCTTTGCCCCCGTTTCCATAGGGGAAAAACCGAGCTTGTGATGAAGGACAGGAAAGATGATGCTCAGCAGGAGCACTGCCGAGTCATTTACTCCTTACTCATTCGTAGGTGCACACGTGCTGCAGCCCACAGGTTGTACCACGGATCAGTTCCAGGAGAAATCAGACTAATAAGCTTCCCGGCAGGGCTGGGAAGAGAAAGAGGATTTTACGCCGCAGGTTGCAGCATGCCCTGCGCTGAGCTCCCACTGTAAAGCAGCAGAACCCGCTGCAGGTTTGCCTTTGGGAGGCTGAACAGTCCTTAGAGGGGCCAAAGCCAGCGGTGACCCTCCCGTCCCACAGGCAGGGACACTCGCCGCAAACATGGCAGGGACAACGAGTGTGTGAAGTGCCCCCATGAAACGGTGGAGCACAGACCGGGGTTTATTCACAGGCGCTTTCGAGCAATGACGTGATTTGGGGAAATCTGCAGAATAGACCGACCCCCACCTGGCTGCAACCTCCTCTCAGGTAGCTGTAGAGAGCGAGAAGGTCTCCCCTCAGCCTCCTCTTCTCCAGACTGAACACCCCCAGTTCCCTCAGCCGCTCCTCACAAGACTTGTGCTCCAGACCCCTCACCAGCTCCATTGCCCTTCTCTGGACACGCTCCAGCCCCTCTTGTAGTGAGGATGAAAACAGGGGGCAGAGAAAGGGCCACCCGCCGCCATCACCGCTGCAGCGGCGTGCTTCATTAGCATGAGGTTAATTATACACCGAGCAATGGTCTAATCGGCGGTGACGTGATGGGCTGGCAGGAGCGAGCGCTGCCTGCGTCTCGTTTCCCCGCGAGCCGGTGGCTAGTGACCACAGCTGCTGCAAAAGCCCCTTAGCCCCAGCCGCTGGCGAGCTTTAGCTTTTTGGTGGAAAAACCCCACCCAAGGAAAATTACCTCCCCAAAACTAGAATTTCAGCCTGTGCAGGGTGAGGTGGGAATCCTGCCCTGGGACCAGGGACCTGCCAGCAGGATGTCCCCAGTCCCCCAGGACTGGCACTGGCTGATGCTCAGGCCAGGGATTCTACAGAAATAGCGCTCAATTGACCTTTTTGGCTATTTTAATAGATTTTTTTGTTTGTTTCATTTCTTTTCTGGAGAAAAAAACCAGTATTTTTTGGAAAAAAACCCACAGTTTGACATGGCAAAGGCAGGCATGGGGTGCTGCGGGCCACCAGCTTCTGGGTGCCTGGGGTTCTTTCTGGTGCTGCAAGACCTGCTCCTGGAAAACACGGCCTTTGAAAAAGCTGTCAAGTTTTTGTTTTGGCCTTTTCCAAGAGAAAAAGGAAAACATGTCCCTTCCTCAGCAGGGCTGGCTGGAGGAGAGGAGGGGAGACCTCACAGGGTGTCTGGGTGGGATCCATCCAAACCTTGAGACGTCTGGGAGGTGTCACTGGGGCCAGCTGGGTGCTGGGGCACATCCCAGGAGGAGTCCAGGGGAACCCACCAGCCCTGGGGAAGAAACCCATTCTGGGATCTGAGCTCTTGCTGCTTGAGCCTGGCTGAGCACAGAAACTGGGGAATTAGGGAAAAAATAGCGATGGTGAGTAAATAGGTGGAGGCAGAGGAAAACAGGGGGCAGCAGTACAGCTTCCCTGGCACAAGATGGGATAAAAGCCATCTGATGGAAATGGCTCGGGAAAGGCAAGTCCTTCGGGGAACCTTCTCTCTTTTCCTCCCTGCGAGGGACGCAAGACCCAAGCGTGGTGGCAGCGAGGCTCCCCAGGCAGGCGGCCGGGGCTGGCATTTGGGGACAGAAAGGGAAATCCCACATCCAAAGGGCCCCTTCCTAGGGCAGGGGGAGGAAGAGATGCTTTTCCTTTTTCCCCCCCATCATTTGAGAATGCACCTGAACAGCCACGATGGGGCTCTCTTGCTTTCCATCCTTAGTCAGCTTCACATAACCCTTTTCCAATGGTTTCCAGGGGGAATATCTGTGATTATGGAGTGAAAAATGTGAATACTCTGCAGTATTTTCTGAAAAGTTGCCATCTCCTCGCACAGTCCTGCCAAAACCCTCGCTTGCAGAAGCGCTCGTGGGAAGTGAGGACGTGGTGGGACCAGATCCACCTCCTGGCATGGGGAGAAGGCGCTTTGTCACCGACAGGGAGGGTGGCACCGAGGCTGCTCACCCCAGCGGGCAGAGGAGCGAGGGACACACCGGTTTGGGCAGGGGGCCCAGGTGCGCTCAGCCAGGGCAGGGTACCAGCGCTGCACTGGCACTGGAGACGCTCCACCAGCCGGATCAGCACGGCAAAGCCCCCATCACCATCCAGCTCCAGGGATTCTGAAACACAGCAAGTGTTTCTGGGCTGGCTTCTGCCAATAACAGGGTTGAGCATCACACAGCGACGGCTCCTCAGGGCTCCCCAGTCTCCAGCAGAGACGCGGGCACTGAGCTCCGGCAGCACAAACCGGCAGCCACATGGCCTTCGGAGCAGGCGTTTGCAGGCAGAGCAGCATTTGGAGGGCTCCCTTTGCTCTTTTTTCATTACAGCGCTGTGCACTACATTTTATCATGCAATTTCTGGAAGCAGTAGTGAAGAGCATCTGCTGACAAACACCTCCCGTGGCCACCAGCACTGTGGAGCAGCGCTCAAGCCCAGGGCAGCAGCTGAGCAGAGACGCTACATGGAGCTGGACGGCTTTCAATGTCTCATCCTTCCTGACTAAGTCCTTGCTGAACAGGAGAAGGAAAGGGGGAGAGGGGGTGGCTGTGTCTCTGCAAATCCTGCTCCATCACGGACAACATAAATCACCACCAGCCGAGGTCCCTGACAGCCTGCTGCCGAATTCCCCATCTTTACAGCGCCAGAAAGAATTTAAAATATTAATTTCACTCCTAGTGTTTGGCACGTCCTTCTTGCGCTGCTTAATGCTCATCTCTCCCTGCAGAATGAGCCTCGTGCATTTCACGAGCCCTCCCGAAAGTTTTCACGCTGCCTGAAGGGAGAAGTATTCCCCCTAATTCAATACAGTGACCTTCAGGAGGAGCACAAGTACCCCGGATGAGATGTATATATGCATGAGGTCTTGCTGCCATGGGGTAAGGCAAAAACTGAATGCCACCATGGTACTGATGAGCTCCGAGAGCCACGATGGAGCAGGCTGCGGAGCAAGTGCTGTTCAGACAGGTAAGGATGCTCCCGGTTCTGCTCATCAGTCCAACACTGCATCCCGGGGCCAGTTATGCCGCGGCAGACTCACGGCCAGATGGACACGACTGAGCTGCACCAACATCAGCGGCGACACCTCAGTGTTTACAGCACTGTCAAAGGGCAATAATCCTTTGCAGACATAAAAAAAAAAAGCCAATTTTTCTTGGAGGGTGAATGACTGTCAAAAGGTTCTTGGCAATTGCTCTGGATACAGGCTGTGCCAGGGGAAAAAAAAAAAAAAAAAAGCAAAGCCCAGCTATTCCGCAGCCGTCTGCCCGGAGGTCCTGAGACTGTCTGGCAGCAGGACCCAAGCCCCCTCTGCAGAATGGTTGCCCCATGGACTCCTTCTGTGCACATTCAGTCCTACCACATGGCTGCGGGCCGTCTTAGTGCCTCATGCAGACCTCCGGCAGGATCCACAGCCCCTGTGCTATAGTAAAGTGGTGAGTAGAAGTACAGAAAGATTTATCACAGAGACCCCACACCAGGGTGCCTCTGGTAAATGCCTTATTTTTTTGCTTTCTCACACCCATTTTCGCTCCAGGGATTAAATGCTTAGCTCAACTCTGGCAGTAGAAACCAGGGCTTGGGCTTCCCTGTGGACTCAACCGCATCCGTCCTGCCCTGGGATAACTCTGGCAGCAGCAGCCCGTGGCCGGGGAGGCTCCTGCACAGCCAGGGCACGGGGTGGACCTGCCACCTGCATGGGGACTGTGACCTCCCCGGGTCACCCCGTCAGCCTGCACAGTGCCAGCCGGCTCAGCACAGACACCTTTTTGTCCCTTTTTGCTCTCTCTCCAGCAGGATCTGGCCACCAGGGCTGGCAAAGCCCCCGTGCCAGAGGAGCTCAAGATGGTGGAAAGCAGCCGGTGCTGCTGGAGGGCAGGCACGGGCACACGCTGAGCGACTCGCAGACCTCCGCTCCTTCCCAAATTGGGCTAAAACCCGGGCTTTGGAATGACTATTTGCATAAGCGCATTTTGGGTAGAAGTACAAGCTCTGTTCTCACGGCAGTAGCACTGCTGGGTAGAGTGGTGTAAAATACGGCCTTTTGCTGTTGAGGTTTGTTCTCCTGGTACAGCTTTGTTTTGCGTGACAATCCCTGGAATACCTCTCTAGCTTCCCGTTTCCCAGGGTGCTGTTGCACACACCCTGTCCTTTCACACTTGCCCCAGCATGGCTCAGCTGAAGGTCTCTTGCACCAAGTCTGGCCACCAAACCTCCTGCGGAGACTTTTTTCTTAGCTTGAGTAGACTTGAGCCTGTTTGCAGGACCTGCAGACGTCCTGCCTGAGCTCCTCTGAGGGATTCTGCCCGAGGCCACAGACCCAGGGAGACTTGGTGTTCATCCTCAGCTGCGTTACGGCTGCTCCCGACAGACCCTGCTCTCTGAGCATCCAGGTTTTGCCTTGGATAGACATGGATAGCGACAGTGGTGACCCCTCTCAGCTCTTCTGGCACCTGAACTCCCATCCTCATGCTCCCCTCCAGCTGGTCTGTCCATGCCAGAGGCTGGTGGCAGCGGTCGGTCCTTGCTCTTCCCAGGTACATCCCGTGTGGTTGCTCCCTCCGCAGTGGTGTGAATTGCCATGGAAACAGAGAGCCAAGGCAAACAAAATCTGCCTTTGAGCAGCCACAGAGAGGGTCTCAGCCAGGGACGGGCTGCGTTCATCCCTGCTGCCTTCAGCCTTGGTCCCAGGGGCTTACAGCGCCAGAAAGAGCAGGGACAGGGCAAGGAAACCTCATCCCAGAACTCCCTGGACATGCTGCGACCTTCCCTGGGGCCCTGAGGGTTACTAATTCCCTATTTCTGTGACCCAGTCAGACAGATGCTGTGTCTCGCTGCTGCACTGGTGGGGACCAGCAGCAGGACAGAGCCGAGGAGTGAAAAACTCATCAAACCACGGGATCTCAACTGCCTGCACACCTTCAGCAAAAACATTAGTCCCTACTAATTTGCTCAAAGCGTTGCACGGGCATAGGTGTGACCGTATTTAGAGCTGAAATCTGGTCTCATTTTTCTTTCCAAGTGGCACTGGTGGCTGGCTGAAGTCCCCTGTCCCAGCTGCTCTACCTCACCTTCCTGGTGGCTGCTGGAAGCCCACTGGTGGGCCAGCCTTTGTCTTGCTTGCTCCAGGCTTGTGGCCAGGAGACAAGAAAAAAAAAGCTACTGGATGGGAAACAAGGTCTCCAAATTATTCGTTAATAAATCTCAATGATGTCCTATTGCCCAAAACCTCAACAGGGTCAAGGGACCCATCCCACAGGACACGGGCAGCCCCTGCCCCGAAGAGGAGCTGCAGTGGGAGCAGAGAAAAGCCCTGCACAGGCAGAGCAGGGACCAGCCAGGTGCCTCCCTGCTGCTCTCTAGCAGCACTTTTCCTCCACTTTAAGGTGTCCAGAAGAGGAGGCTTTCCAAAACATCCGTTTCTGTTCAATCAGGACTTCCTCTGAAATCTGCCTCTCCTTGTCCGCACTGGGTTTCCAGCCTCCGGCCTCTTTAGGGCGCAGTCGTTCTGCTGGGTTTCGTCGCTGCTGCAGAGCTAACTTTGCCTTCTAGTCACTTAGGTATAAATAAGCTTTTACTATATTAATTACTTTGCACAGAAGGATAAGACATAAATTATAACCCAATGGGCTATAATTGCATGTTCTTAACATGTGTGCCTCGTTACTAATTATCCCCATTCTCCCAGGCAGCTTAAAAAGCAGAAGCATTGAATCGTGGCTTCCAGGGAATAAAGGTGCTGAGGTAGGAGAGCGAGCCCCTTCTTGCCACTGAAGGGGGGGGGGATACACTGCCCTAAATACAAAAACAGCCCCTCCTCCCCCCAAATTAAATTTGTTGGAGGTTGGAGCCTGCGGCTCTCCTGCGGGACAGCGATGCCCACAGCAGCCCCGAGACCTTCCTCCCATCTCGTGGGGCTTCGCTCCTGCCTCTTCCCACTGGCAAAGCAGCTTCTCTTGGATTTATAGCAAAAACACCTATATTGAAACCTTTTTGACTTATATCATGCTAGGAGGACTGTGGCTTTCCAGCAAGTACCCTTTGGGGCAGGATGGGTGACCACCGGCTCTGCAGAGCCTGCAGTAAAGAAAGAGGCAAAAAATGTCATTGTCATGGCTATGAAGTGACCCATAAGACGACCTGCCATCTACACTTGGTTCACTCCAGGAACTAGCTAATAAAATCCTGCGTTTCATATCCTCGGCCTGGGCAATAGCACCAGATATCACCCTAGGTTTTGTGCTCACCATAGCCCAGGTAACACCAGCAGACTTCTGGTACCGGCAGAGGTGGCCTCGGGATGCCGAAGATACATTCAACTCCTGACTTCAAAGCTCAAGAGCTTTCAGGTCCAGCCTGTTGTTTCTGTTGATAGAAAGTGTCTTATATCTCAGACCATGCAGAGATGAACATGTCACAAGAGGACAAATTTGTATCTGCGGTGGGCAGCGTGTCCTGGGCTACAGGGACCTAGGGTAATGCTGTGGAGCTCGGTGAAGCCACAATACATTTACTCAGCTACAAAACAAATCAGGATCTGGTCCTTAGGAGAGCTTTTCATAGCCTTCCTCAGCTATCTTCCACACAGTCTCCTCCTGCTCCCAAAAGGGTTTATTCTGCTAGGAGAGCCCGTAGCCAGCACATCCCACAGCTTTTCCTCCTCAGCTTGCTGCAGAGCCCTCTGGCTCCAGCCCCCGTTTCTAGGCTGGCTCCCTTGCAGCACGAATAACACCTGGAAGCTTTTTTGGACAAACTTCCAACCTCAAGACACCGGAAGTCACAGACCGCTCTATTCTGGTAATGGCATTCAGAGGGCAGAAGCAGACTTGGCCGTGCCCGCGGCAGGGTGCGAGGACCACGCTGAACCTCGGTTTTATGGTCCCAAGCGGGGCAGGGCCTGAGGGTTGGGCTGAGACCAAAGATTTGCAGAGAAAGGGAGCAGCTGAGCCCTGATTCCCTTTTCCTCACGTACCCATCCGTGTTGCTCTGCAGCTCTCCAGGGTTCAGTGAGAACCGGGGGGGGTGAAAGGTAGGGGGGAGAAGCCCACGGGGTCAGGGAGATGTGCTTCCCGACGCCGCAGTGCACGTCTGAGCATCTATCCAGGGACTTTCAAACACCCAGCCCGGATCCCGCTATAAAAATAGTTGCAAGTGTTAATTGCAGGCAGCGACAGTTCAGCAAGCTCCTACCGAAACCTCAGCTGAACCTGGGAACCGGCAGGTAAAATACGATCCTTGCACAGCTTGTGGGAAACCTTGGATTTTGTTGAAAGGGAGAACAGGGAGCGCGTTGTTTCTGTTCTTTTCATAGCAGGAATACAGGTTGTTTGCAAGGTTATCTTTCTCTGAATGGCAAATTTCCCCTCCTCGCAAAACTCCTTTATTGCCAACAGCTTTGTCATACAGCTTTCCTTGACCACATTTATTTTCAAGGAAACGTTCCGTCATCTATCCGACATATCACAGGGATAATTGAACTTTCCGTATGTGGTGCGAGAGGCATTGCCAGCCTCGTCGAGGAACCGCCCCGTCCAGGGCCAGCGCTCATCCCCTCCTCGCTGCTCTTGTTAGCAGCGCAGATCTAATGAGCCTGGAGAAATTAGCTTTTATTGTTAGGCAATCGGAGAAAACATTTCAGCAGCTTGTAAGATCACCTCCCTGTGTTAACGGCACATCCCTGCCTTTGCTGAGCCTGGCTGTAGGAAACTGGGGAATTTTTTTTCCCCCTTTTACCTGTATTTCTGCAGGGGTGAGGAGCAGGGGGAGCAGCCCCGGACCCTGCTCGCTGCCCCACATGCAGACAAATGTTGTTACGAGCTGGCTTAAAAATGACAATACTTTACATCGCAGATTTTAAGACATGAGTAAAACGTGCCTAAGTTCATAAAGATTTTTTTTATGGTACCGCGGTGATTTCATGGGCAAAATGCTGCAGATGGAGCTGAGGAGTAGAAGGGGGTTCCTCCATCCCTGGTGGAGCTTCCCAGGGGAAAATGCTGCCCCAGAGGTGGCTGCGTCCCTCGGGGCGAAGGCGAGGAGAGCCAGGCTCAAACCCCACAGGGCCGTTCATCCTCCTCCTCTGGCTGCAAAGGGGGCAAACCCCCACGGATATCGGGGCAGACGACAACCCGGGGCGCCCGGCAGCCTCCCCTTCAGAGGGGATTTTGGAGACGTCTGCGTCTCGGTGAGCACACAATTGCCATTTCAAATAATCACGCCTTGGATTGAAATAGCTCCCGAGCAGCCTGTAAAGCATTTCATCTGTAGTGCCTCGATACCTCAGCAGGGATAAGCCGTGCGGGTCGGAGCCGGCGCGGGGCCGGGAGGTGAGCGTCCCATCTGAGATGGGGCAGGGAAGCTGCGCCCACGTCTCCCAGCCTGTCAGCTGGCGGTGCCTTTGCTATCCTAGATATAAACCAGGGGGCTGCAGCCAGTTTGGGGGATTTCTGAGGATTTCTGAGTTCTCCGTCGTATTTTGGTTCTGGTGGCCCCGTCCATGCTCAGCGTGTGCCCGGTGCAGCGGCTGCAACCCTCCTTCCTTCCCTCCTTCCTTCCCTCCTTCCTTCCCTCCTTCCTTCCCTCCTACGCTGCTGCTCAGCCCCTGCTCACGGCCGGAGGCCGTATCCAGCGTCCTGTCCCCTTTGCGGGGTGAATGGGCATCAAAAAATGGCATCGTTTGTCATGACTGATAAAATTCTCTTGTTGTTCTGTAATTTTTATTTTTTTAATTTTTATTTACTGTTATTTGAGGAGAAAACAAGGTAAACAGCGAGTGATGTCCTGTACTGATGGCAAACAGCTTCCAGGCAGTAAAGCCACCGTGCTGCTTTGGTCCTATAAAAAAAAAAGCATTCACATACTCAGATTCATTACAAGTTTAATAAAAACCCTCAGGACGAGGGGAGGCTTTGTCATTTAACTTGCAGAATTGCCCAAAAAGAGAGGTTAACTAACCTATGCGTGATTTACAGTCACTGAAGGTACCTTGTCAAAATGAGCCCAAATTTTATCTGGCTCTCTCCTCTTGAGAGGAACACGATATTAATTTTTCACAGGCTGGTAATTTAATAAATCAACTTTTTCTTTGAGAAAGTGCGGACAAGGTAATTTTTGCTGGCCTCCAGGCTGGCAGAATTGCTGCTGATATTGGCCGCAGCTGGGAGCCGTGATCCATCACCCCGAGGGACACCCCGAGCAGGCACGGGGGCTGTTCAATACATCTCAGGTGGCCTTGGGCTAGCCAAGCGCAGGGAGAGCTCCTTGCCTGGGTGGGCTCAGGGGCTCTACGTGTCCTGAATATTTCAGCTCCTTTCCCCACCTCTGCCCCTACTCCATGTCTCTGGCCATGTCCTTCCCTCCCTTCTGCACCTGACGTCGGCTCTTCTGGTTGCACCAATTCACCTGGTTCCAGTGGCTGCTTCTTCACGGCTGCCAGTCCTTGCTCCCACGCCAGCGCCATAGGTGGGGGACGCATCCTGCGACCGGGGGGGATCAACCACTGCGCGGGGCTGGCAGGGAGCAGGGCTGGCACCCCCTGCTCCCACCCTCCACTTCTGTTTGCTTTTGGGCTTTGAAAGATTGCAAATAATTATTCCCCACTACTCAGGCTTAACACATGTCTTCATTTGCTATAATGACATGACCATTCTGGTTTATTTATTTTTTTAAATTGCAGCAGCAGCAAGCGAGGGATGACGGGCTCCTTGTCAACCTCCCCTGCTCCCATTGGAACCGTAGGCACATGAGTTGGCCTTGCACATCATTTTCCTCATCACCATCAAAACGCCTTGTAGCAACTACAAGCGTTGGGTACCAGGCGGCTCCGACAGCGGCGCTGCTGCCAGGACCCTCAGCCTCCTCCTCGGGGACCACGGCTCCTCGCCGCAATCATTGCCCTTGGGAGGTCAAACGCTGTCAGCATGGATGTCCCAGCTGGAATGATGTGGGACGGCCACATGAGCCACAGCAGGAAGGTCTGGGCATTTAATAGTCCCTTCGGTAATAAGGATATGATAAATAAGTGACAATAAGCGCCCTTTAAGCCCTGTGACGTGTAGCTGCTGTGGCAGGTTATAGAATCGCAGACTTATAGAATGGTTTGGGCTGGAAGGGACCTTAAAGATCATCTCATTCCAACCCCCTGCCATGGGCAGGGACACCTTCCACTAGACCTGGTTNGGCACAGTCCCAGCACCCATCAAGCCCCAGGGATGTACCAGCTCCTCCTCTGGATCCGAGCACTTCTGCTGGTGCAGCCTGCCTGTGCACCAGGCCATTCCGGGACCTGCCCCGTCAATGGAAAAGCCATCTAACAGGGAAGACCTCCTATTTAGGGATGATGATTTGGAATGAATTCATTATTTTAATAAAAAGTGGCTTTCCAGCTTGCAGAGCATCCCTTTAACACCAGGAAAGCACCTGAGAGTGTCTCCATGCCGCAGAGGTAGGCTACAAGCATCCTCCGTTTGGGGGTGTCCGGCTCCATGTATCCCCAGGAGTTCCCTGGCCTGAGACACAACTGATTTTCCTCGACCACTTTTCACAGACCTGGGAAGCAGCAAAAAAGCACCGCGGAGTACCGTCAGCAAGGTCACTTGCTAAAGGTGAGTATTTTAAAAGTACTATTTGTGCACAAACACGTGGCGATAGCTCAAAAACCATTTGAGGAGGTGGTGTGTGCATAGCTGGCTCCCAAGCAGGAAAAAAGGGCTAAAACCCACCAGAGGAAGTATTCCCTGAGGGTTTTTCTCTTGTTTAAAGCTTTGCAAGGGCTGGGGGAACAGCTCCAGTCTCTCCCCCTGCTCCTCTGCAGAAAACGATGCATGTCTCCTGGCATCCCCCAGACCTGCCCGGCTGTTGCGCTGGTGGGGGCTCCACGAAAGCCCTCCTGCAGGTCTGCAGGTGTCCCCTGGGAAGCAAAGTCCCACAGTGGGGTGGTGGTGGCACTTTTAGGTCCCAGGCTGTGGGATCTGCTGTGTCAGGACTTGTCAGCCTCTGCGATGCTACCATCGCCCTGCATCCCCGGGAAGAGACACATGAAACGCCGCATCCGAGCAGCTGAGGTGGGATAAAAAGCACATTTTGCTGCAGGGCAAAAGGTTTCTGTTTAGCGACCATGATCATTTCCCTCGGCCCGGCTCACTGCTCATCCCCAAATTTCTCACCTCCCACCCATCCTACTCGTGCCAATCAGCAGCTCCATCCCTTCACCCGCCCAAGTGGGGATTTATCTTTTATTCTTCCCTGCGCATCGAGTGTCTGCCAGGCTGCCGAGACTGTCCCTGGTTTCTGCACAGCTTCGGCTTTGTTCCGGATCCAGCTGTTTGAAGGACACGGCACGAGCACTGCTTGAGCTGACACTGCATTTGGGGACATTGTCCAGGCAAAACCCAGGCTCCAAAAATCATGGCTATGAAAGAAACATCTGGAGAGAGGACCTGTGTGAGACCAGCACTTGATTTGGTGCCTAGGCAAACTACAGCAGTTATTTTATTGTGGTTTCTTCATTCCAAATCATGAATTTTTTTAGGATCAGTCTTTGCAGTTGTGGAAGCAGGGAAGTGAAACTGGGGCTTCGGTCACTTGCAGCTTTGTTCATCTGCTCCCGTTTGCAAAGCCCCAGGGAAAAAACGAGCCCCCGGGAAGGCTGAGCAGGGTCTGTCCCTCTGGCTGCTGCCCACGGACATGCCGGCATGTGGCGGGAGGTGCTGGTCACCTCCTCTCCCAGTTGCTCCCCAGCCCTGAGTGCTGCCCCAGCTGGTTCCCTGCTGCTCTTGGGGTGCAGGGGCAGGAGGGGACCCGTGGGGTGCTGGTGACACCCAGTGGAGCCGGAGCCTCCCCTGCTTGGGGTGCTCAGGATGGTTCTTGCAGCAAGAAAACTTCCGTTCTTTGTCTCTTCCAAGGAAAAAGAATGATTTATTAGGTTTTGCTAAGGAGTGCTCTGGTTAGATTATAGCTATTGATTCCTATAAATACACGTGTAGGACAAAGCAACTAATCACATCCGCGCTCAGCTGACACGGGGCTGTGTCATGCAGAGACTGGTAATTTCAGCACAGCTATTGATTCCCCGGCCAGCCTCATTTCATCCCCCGGTGCAGGGCAATGGTGTCTCTGGGCTGGCGTGGATCAGCCGGGATTTCCCATCGCTCCACCTGGCTTCCGAAAGCCCCGATGGGCTCACGTTTCCTCCCATACCAGGTGAAATCTCGTGGTGCCTGGAAGCAGGTGGATTTGCTATCGTAGCAGGGGATCAGAGGACTTGGTTTAGCAGCAAGTGACCCCGGGCGCGGTGCGTGCCATAGGGAGGGAGCGGCCGCGCGGCGGGGCTCGGCAGCGCCGGCTGATGAGGCTCTGCCGCTTCACCCATCTCTGGCAAGATGTAAAATATTTGCATTTGGGTTTAATAACTGATTATCACATCCTTGGGTGAGAGGTGATGGGAGCTCTTGCTTATCCGCCTCTCCGTCAAAGGCGGCTTTGGAGAGCAGGGCTGGAGATGTGAGGTGGTTGTTCCCGTGGAGGTGCAGGGAGAACGGCTGCAACGGCACGGAAGCTACGCTCCAAATTGCAAACTATCATTAAGACTTCCAGCAGGCAGAAACATTTCCCTTGAAAGCAGACAGAAAAAAAAGCCCAATTCCCCCCCCAAACAGCGATGCCCGAGGCTACGTCTGGGCTTGGTGGAGGCACGGGGAGGACAAACCCGGCCACCGCCGGCACTGGGACAGGCCCCCACACTCACCAGCAGCCG
Source organism: Burhinus bistriatus (assembly GCA_013397275.1). NCBI lineage: Eukaryota > Metazoa > Chordata > Aves > Charadriiformes > Burhinidae > Burhinus > Burhinus bistriatus. Next base: position 157,470 of record VYXH01012049.1, read on the forward strand.
AGGCAGAAACCAGCAACTCCATTCCCCCCGTTGCCGCTTCTCATCTACCTCAGGGAACTGACTCCTGCTCAAAAAAACATCCGAGGGCTAACAATTTTCTACCTCCTTTTAACAAAATTGTTAATTTCTCACTTTGTCTGAGCACCGAAGAGCTGGGGAGAGCACACTGCGGGGGGAGCTCAGCCACCCCGCCACCCTCCGGCAAACACCAGCAATGAGAAATTTTACAGAAAGGAGGAATTTTGGCCCCCTGAAGCTGCTGGTGGGAAACACCAGGGGCAGACAGCTGCCAGAGCTGCCCGAGGTTTTCTTCATCAACAGCACATCTGAACAAGAGGAGACCCTCGAGAACCACAGCTTTCCCCCCGCCGAGCTTCCACCTCCCAAGTACTGGAATGACCAGCCTCAGTTCAGCTCTCCCATGCTTTTTTGGCACGACTCGTGTGTTAGCCAGAGATACTTTTCGGGAGCGGTGGCCTGGGGGTGCCGCCGGGAGCAGTCCCCCCTCACCCGTCGCCTCCCCGCTCGCCCTCCCTCCTGGCAGGCTTCTGCCCTGAGCCCTGCTCGGGATAACTCCCCGAAGCACCGTCAGGGTGCCAGCGTCCTTCGAGCCCCTTTTAGCAGCTCTGTGGTTAGATCTGGTGCGCCGAGAGGCACCGTCATTACTCCAGCGGTTGCTGCAGCAGCAGCTTGGGGTATAAAGCCAGCGGCTTTCCAAGGGTGCTATTACTCACCGCTCTCGCAGAGACCCTTATAATTCATCTATTGTGCGGGCAGGGTTTCTTGGGAGTGAGTTCCATTAAGCTGCGTGTGAGGGTTAATTAATTTTTAATGTTAACAACCTTTTCTTTGTATCACATGGCGGTTCATCAAGTTCTGGAGGGGAGAAAAAGCCCACCTTCCCGCAGCAGCGGCTCGGCTCTTTGCTGAGAACGTCTTTCAGCAATTATATATGTGAACATAATTTTCTCTGCTTTATAGCCCTACCCTGTAATCTAGGGAAAGTGACATTTTCCACCGCACAATATGGGTTAGGCTTTCATTCTGATGATGTTGCCTTTGCCAATAGATTTCTTCCCAGTGGCATATGGCACGCAATGTTACATCTGCTCCCATTTCCAAGAGATCCTCTACCCTTTGTTGAATTTTTACAAATGCTATCAGTCTAAATAATCCAGAAGGCTGCTATGGCAACAAAACGAGAACTCGGTTTCTCTCTCTTCTCTTTTTTTTTTTTTTTTTTCCCTTTTTTAACCCTGGAGTACAAGGGAGAAGGACGCTGGCTGTGTCTTCCAGCAGCTGGCAGTGATGGTGTTGATGCCTTGGGATGGGGTTTGGGTCCCGATCAAACCCCACAGCCCTCCCACATCTGTCGGCGTTGTCCTGTGTGCAGGAAAGAGCAGAGCGAACCACTCAGATGACCTCTTTCTCCGGGCTGTGTCACTCTGGTTTTGAAGCTGGATGCGACCTTTGTAGCACTGAACGTGCCTGAGTGGGTACATGAAAAGCTGCTCATCGCTGGCTGCAGGAAAATCCCTTTATCCTGCCTAAGCATCCCGCACCGTCCCACTGCAGCGGGGCATGGGGAGCACCTGGGCCAGGGGAGGAGCAGCATTCGCCAGTTTGGGGAAAATTTGAATTTCTGCAGGCATAATATCTTCTCTTAAAGAGTCCATCGGGAATCTCTGAGACTGAAAGCCCGTTGGACAGTTTTCCCTCTCCTGCTCCCCCGGATGCTCTAATCGCCTTGTTAACCAAACCGCGCTCTGTTCATAGCATTGCCCTTGCAGCCTCGCTGGCTATTTTGACCATTTTTATCCCCATTTCTGTGCTGCTTCCATGGGAAGCCGACTAGGTGGCTTTTCCTATCAACAACAACAGGAGCCTGGTCCTTCATCTAATCCTCCGGGACTGTACGTCGTACAAAAACTTGTTCCAATAGTTTGAACGTGGAGCTGTTCTGTGTCATCTGGAGACAAAAATTAGGGAATGAAATAAAGCCACAATTCTGGCTTGAATTAGCCAGCAGCTCGAGTAGGAAATAAAAATCAATGAGGCGCAGAGCAGATAAGGTCTGCAGGAGACTTTTCAGGACTGTCTCCATTCATTAAAAGCTACTTCCAGGTCATGGCCTCTTAAGCTCTCAGACGCACAAATTCTCTTAATTTCTGCTAGGAAAAGCAGCCAGAGCTACAGTCCCCCCGTTAGCCAGGCCCTGGTTTGGAGTGCTTGGCATGGGAGCGGGTTTTTAAGGATGCTCTTAACGCTGTGTCCCAAACGCAGCCTTTGAGAGTTTGCCCTTACCCGTGGGGCTCTAGACCTTTCGAAAACTCAGCTGTAAAAGAAAAACCCAGCACACGTCACTGGGCAAGGGCCAGCTCAGGCAGTGAAACAGCTGAAGCAGGGCATAAATAAATCAGATGCAAATACACTTGAAGAAAGTGACTGAAATGATCCATCAAGACCTGCATTAATCTGTGCTTTCTCCTGCCAGCTCACCTTCACTGCGCACGCACCCAGGGAAACAGCAGGAGGAGAACGGGCAAGGTTTCTGGGTTAAATATTTACCGCCAATGCTGTCAATGACTATTTTAAAATCCATATTTGCCTTTCTCGTGAGCACAGAAAAATGAGCCTGGGATGATGAGTTAGGGATAAGACTTGCTACAAAGCATAGCCCAGGACGTATTTCCTTATTTTTTTGGTAATATTCTTTGAGGTGAGGCGGTCAGCATGGGGCAGAGGGATGCTTGGGATGTGTACTCGGGTACTGCTGATTATAGCTTGAAATGAAATTTGTTAGCAAACCGTTTCTAATTACCATGGCGTTCAGGCACCAGCTGTCCCGCACATGTGATGCCAGGCTCTGCCGCCGGCCGGCCGGCAGCCAGGGATGGCAGCAGCGTTTCCCTGGCACGGCCCCTCTCCCTGCAGCTCCATCCCAGCCCTGACCCGTGGGAAGAGGACGGGTTTGCCAGGGGTCAGTGATGTCCCACTGCCGGGCACTACGTGTTTCTGATCCTCTTTGAAACACACACGCTTGCTCAGGAGAGCCCTCAGCCATAAGAAACCTGCCAGACCTTTCTGGTACAAAGATAATACGTTAATAAAAATTGTCTCTAAAATCAGACACAAGGCATTGTAGTTTTATTGAGATCTAAACTGTGCAGTCCGTTTTATTACCGTCCTTTATAAATTAGCTGCCCAAACCTCTTTGTTAGGTCTATAACTAAAAGACAGCCCCTATCCAAATTTATTGTGTTTCAAAGACAGTGAATTACCTGCTCTACTGCAGGGGATGGCTCAAAGTTAAAACCTTGGTCAAACCACGCATCTGCCAGGGGAGCAGTGACATTACCCAGCAGCTGATTTGGGGGACGTGGTGCAAAATAGGCTCCAGGGGTGTGTGGCACCCGCACGGTTCTGACCACTGCTCATCCACCAAAAGAAAAATGCGTTGGTTTACAGAGAGGACCACAGGGACAGTGCTCTTGGGGTGACATCAGGTGGATGACGAGGGATGCCCAGAGGCCACCGCTGTGCCGGTGACACGGGGGTGATGGAGCTGACGGGGCCTCATGTCCCTGCAGTGCCTCCTGCCATGGCAGGGGAGGCGTACCGGTGACATGGGGCTGCATCCCGCTTGCCGGGGCGGCTCTAGGGTCTGGCATCACCCGCAGCAAAGCCAGGCCACACACTGGGCACCCGGGGCTGTCCTGTCCCGATGGAAACAGCCTTTTGCGCATGGACAGCCCATGATTTCCCACCCCAGTAATCTGGGAGTGCTAAGACACTTGGTATAGACTGCATACGTACAATCGACTTCTTACAGCTCCAGGGTATTCTAGATAGCGAGGGAAATGAGTCTTTGGCCACCTGTGGGAGAAAAGCTGCTGGCAATGGGGCAGGAGCTGGGGGTTCAGACCGGCACCCGCCCCTGTGTCTGCTGTGGGGCACGTCTTGGCTTGGCTTGGTTTGGGTGGGAAGGGACCTTTAAAGGCCATCTAGTCCAACCCCACTACCATGGGCAGGGACATCTTCAAGCAGATCAGGTTGCTCAGAGCCCTGTCCAACCTGACCTGGAATGTTTCCAGGGATGGGGCAGCTCCCACCTCTCTGGGCAACCTGGACCAGTGTTTCACCTCCCTCAGGGTAAAAAAATTTCTTCCTTTTATGTAGTCTAAATCTTCCCTCTTTTAGTTTAAAACCGTTACCCCTTGTCCTATCGTAACAGGCCCTGCTAACGTATATACATACGTATATATAGGTCCTGGGCAAGAGCAAGGCTGCCGTGAGCAACCCTGTGAAAGCAAATCTGGGCATGGTGAGAGCGAACAGAAATCCCCAGCACACAGACCAGACCCCTTCAGGCCTTTGCAGAGAGAGAGACGGTTTTGGGTACGACAGCGAAGACCGTGCGGGTGCCCGCTGCCACCCTTCCCCCCCGCAGCATAGCCCCCAGCACAGTGAGGAGTCCGGGCAGCTCCGCGTGCAAGGCAGGACCGACACGAACGCGGGACGCTGGGCTAAGCCACCGTCGCAAGTGCCAAAGAAATCACCGTGAGAACCTCACACGTGCAAACTGTTGCGCTGCGCATTTGCGAATGTGTTGGCGAATGAATTATTCAGCGCAAAATCACCAGTGTGAGAACCAGCGTTTATCAGCCTCGTATAAATAATTATTGCATTAGCTAGGGGAAAATGATTAATATTAACAGGTTTGTGGCTCTGGCCAGCATTTGCACATGGCGTGCGAGGGGGGTTGCTATGTTGTGGAAAACCAGAGACTGTGTTGATGCTGCAAGCAGCACCTTCACCCCATGGGGCTCAGCTCTGCCTCCCTCCATCACCATACGCAGCGTTTACCCATTCCAGTGGGCCCTGTGGCTTTCCAGAGGACTTTGGGGGGGTGTGTGTGCGTGTGTGATGGGATTATCCAGGTAGCGGCGTACCTCCACGAGCACGGGCTGCAGCGGGCCCTTAGCCCACCGCCGCGGGCTGCTGTGCCTCCAGGAGATGCTCCTGGCCTCTTCTGTCTGAGGGATCAGTGACATGGCTTAACAACAAACCACTGCCTCCAGACAGTATTTAAGACCATTATAAAGACGCGGAGAAGACCTCAAGTTTGCCAGCGCTCGCCTGGTAGCACGTCACCCCGACAGCAGGCTCTGCGGTTCTTAAATGCTGATTTCTTCCTCTATTTGGGAAAGAGAAATGCCTGTGTCATGACAGATGCCGGTCTTGCACGGCTTGCTGGCGCTATAAATATTTTACAACCTCTTGTAGTGCTGCTGGAGGAGATTTTGCATATCCCAACCCCTTCCCACCCGGCAACCTGCCCGGGTAGCAAACAGACCACACAGCCCTTGTAGCAGCCGGCCAAATACCACCATAAATGAGGAGCAGCACTAAAACCTGCCGAGGCTTTCGCAGATGCTGCTGCAACACCTTCTCTTGCCAGGCCAAACCTCTCCGCAGAGGAGCAGCTACCCGGAGCCGAGGCGGAGGAGCAACGAGCTCCTCCTGCATCCCACCCAGCCTGCCTCAAAACAGTTTTCAGCTGGTGGCTCAAAAGGAAAAAGGTCACCTTGGCAATCACAACGTGAGCTGGGTTTATCTTTAAAAACACACGTCTTTTAAGAGATCGGCACTTGCTTCTCCGTCAAGTTCTTGACCACAGCGCTGGCTGGAGAAAGGGCACTCTGTTTCATACCTGCCTTCACCCAGCCGCAGTCCTGCCACAGATGAACAGTTTGTTGATGGAACCCCATTATCTGGGGCTTCGTTAACTTCCCGCATCATCCACACAGCGTCCCGTCCTGCACACGCCAAACGCAAACGAAGGCACGAGCAGGAGCGTGCGAGATCTCGGGGCATTTCGCAAAGGGTCATTGAATGGAAAACAGGTGCCTTTTGGGCAACAGAAAACAGGTTTCAAGACCAAGATACCTATGTGTGTATGTGTGTGTATATATATATATCATATATATATGTAAAAGAGAGACTTTTCCTCCCTTGGATGACTACCAGCCTCTCCTCTACTGATTCATCCCCCTCAGCCGCAGAGTACAGAACCGCTCCGACTGCCGGCTGCTGCCGCAGACGGATGTGATCTACCCAGAAGGGATGGCAATTAATCATTTTTGTCATCAAAAAGCAGTTTTTCTTGAAGGTTACAGTGCAATCTAATCACAGGCCTTTTCCCCTCCAACAAGGTGCATCTGATGGATGTAGATGTGGTGGCAGAGCTCTTGGTTGGCCCGAGGTTTTGCAATCTTCTCCCCACAGGGGTATTTTTTGGCAGGATTTGGGGTGACCTCACACCCAGTGTGAGCTGGGAGGGACGAGGTGGGGGTGTCCTCCCTCCCCAGTGACACAGATGGGTGTTAGAGGGGTTTTGGGAAGAAACGTGGCTCTCCCAAAGGCCTCCTAAGTGTTGTTTTTATCAATGTCTTCTTTGGGACTGCAGTCACAAAGCTCCACTGTGTGCGAAGTAAAAAGGCATCAATGCTCAAATCCAAAAACCCCACAAACTGGCAAGACATGAGGTGGAGCTCTGTCTGATTCCCTGCCTCCAAATTCTGCCTCCTTCTGCCAAATTTTCACTCATTGTGAGGTCCAAAAATATAAGTGTCCTACTGTGAACTTTTGCAGAAAACGTTCGAAAAACTGCTTGTCATGTGCAAAAGCCAGGCTGATAACACCGATTCCCTACAAGGACAAAATCAATTGAGTTCTCACAGCCCGGCGCAAACACTGAGTCATCCACCAGCCTCTGGAGCTGCTCGGGATCCCAGTTAAAGGCTTGATTTTTCCCACAGCAGCAGCAAGGGGGGAAATTCCCGAGTAGCACCTCCGGCACTCATGTAAATAGGGATTTGAGATGCCACAGCATCTCAGTGACGTGGGGTGTCCTCCTGTGTCATTGCCAATAACTGATGTGGGAGCAGGACACGGAGCATGAGAAAGATGCGTGCCGCGTAGGTGGGAACCCTCTTCATCTTAAGCACCACAACGCCCAAGTCATCGTGTTGCAACGCGCTGATTTCCCTCCAGCCCACCCCTGCCCAGCTCTCCACGCTGCTCCTCCTCCCCTGGAGAAACCTGTGGTTTTTCCTTGCAAGGACCTCTTGCATCTACTGGCACGCGGAGCTCATCCTCCATCCTCCTCCTACAGAGCAAAAGCGGCTGCGGGGTGCTGTCTTTGGGGCTCTGGCTGATGCATGGGTTAACAGCAGTCTCTTCTCTTGAGGGACTCCCCGTTTTTAAGGATTAATACCCAAAAACAAAAGGAAAGAAGAGCCATTGGGAGCTCGGGGACGGATGCCAGTACGAAGGGAGTTTATTCTCTGCCTGCAACGTTGAAGCACGGAGGGGAAAGCAGCGACTGCTGCCTTGGCTCAGCTACGCACCAGCTGTGTGCGGGCACCAGGACCACAAATGGGGCTCTGCAGCTGCCGAGACAGCCGGTGAGATGCTCTTTGCAAGAGAACACGGTAAAAAGAAAGCATTTAAAATTGAGAAGTGGTCAAGCATAGAGCGCCTATCTGGTATCTGAGTGCAAGAGCAAACCTCCTGCTTGCCCTTGGCCTGATGGAGCTGGTGCGGTCAGGGGGTGCCGGGTCCGTCCCAGCACCGGGGCTGACCCCCTGCACTGTGGTCCCAGCTGCAACACCCGGCAGCATCTCACCGACACTTTGCATTGTACGAAAACAGCCCACCATGTCACGTTTGGAGGATTTATAGAAAATAAGGATGCATCGGGTCTCCATCCGCAGAGCATCACGCCAAGTCATAATTCACAGTTTATAACTTCACTTTGCTTGAGTTGTGGTTGAGTAGCCGGTGCTTTTGTGCAGTCTTGCTTCTGAAATGCCAGAGACGCTTTCCGTTCTGCACTCCCTGAAAAGGTAGGATTTCTGCCCGACGTTGATCTTTAAAGCTCCCTCATGATAAAAATAGAGAGAAAGGGAAAAAAACACAAAACCCCACACCGGCTCTAGCACCTCCTGCCCCGTGGGGTCCTGGCTGTGCCCTTCAGGAGCGGCAGGCAGAGGTGGTTCACATCTGTTGCTCGTGAAGAAGCGATTTCTGTAATATTAGACAACTATCAATGATTTTGAGAAAAAAAAACCCCAAATCTTTAATTGTGCAATGTTTGCTCGGGACGACTCCTTCCATGTTTGGCTGCCGCTTCCTGACGTGCCCTTTGGTCCCTGCCTGAGCCCGGGGTGGCTCTGGGGGAGCCCAGCTTGCACACCCCTGCCTGCGCCCGCAGCAGCCTGGCTCCGACCACCTTGTCTATCTGAGCCACTGCGCTGCCTTTCGCTCTTGAATCACATCGGCTTCGACTCCTATTTCTCCCTTTGATTTTCCTGGAAGGAACTGGAAATGGCCTCCTCTGTGTCTCCTTGGTCTTGGTCTGGAAGGCAGCTGCCATGAGATAACTCAACTGATCACATTTCTTTTGTTCATTTCAGCTTTTTTCTTCTTACGTACTATTTCTTCTTCTCATTTTTGCACCTGTTTTCCGATGGCTATGGTCATGCATGTATCACCACGGATAACACCCTCGGGGCTGAACCTGTCTGCCTCTGTGTCAAGCTGGGGACACTCGGCCAGAGGGACAGCCCCATCCACCACGTTTGTTCTCCTAAAATCAGAGGCAACTTCCGATACAAAAGCACTGGCAAAGGAGCCGGTGAGCGTCCAGCCTCCCCCAGCACCACCACAGTCAGTAACCGCCCTTCACATAACTCCTCCGGCAGCTCCAAGCTATAAATCCTACCACGACCTTCTCCTCTGCAGATAGGGCTGGAAAGCATGGGTGTCGTTCCCAGCTGCAGCTGTGCCTGTAGGAGCAGAAGCCGTAAGGACCACTCCAGAGATGTATCACACGACTGAAAAACGGAAACAAATTAGGAAAATAGTGATAACTATAAATAATATTTTTTTCCTGAACCAAGTTGTATTGCTGTCAGTGTGCCTCGGCGGTTTTTCATTTATTGTCTCTGATTTTCCCATTTCTTAAAAAGCAGAAAGGTCAGGGAAGTGATTTCTGTCACAGCAATTCAGAGGAGGAAATTTGTTGAAAGAATTTTTCAAAGAGGGAAATACAAAAGGATTGTTTTTCTTAAAAAAAAAAAAAAGATGCCATAAATCACCATAAAGCAGGCAACTTTCTAAAAAGATTATCTTAACAACATTAGACAACGGTAACGGTGAGTTATTCTGAAAAAGCCTGTCCGTGTTTTCGCGGAGGCATGAGGAGGGGAGAATGGGGCGGAGGGGAGGCCGCTTGTCTGGCCAGGGTATTTTGGGAAATAGGGAACCTTTGCATAACTCAGACAGCCAGGACGAAAGGCAATATATTTCTTGGTAAAACTGCTAATAAGAACAAAGAGGTTTATCAACGTTGCGTTCTCTGTGTCCTGAGGACCTTCCCGTATTTCAGCCAAATTTCTGAGCCTGTGCGGAACCCAGCTGATGGAAGAGAGGAGCAGTAAAGCCTCTGTGGATTTCTGGTGTTAAACTGGGAAAATGACGGCAATGGGATCCGGGCAGTATGGGGCCGGAGGAAGCTTTGACGCCTTCTGTGCCGGGTAATTCCTGACCTGAGAAACGTGAGCCACAGCCACCTTAAAAGCAAATTTCTGACTTGTCTAATTGCTTAGCGATGTTGAAAGACTGTCTGAACAGTCCATGGGGAAAGAGGAGACTTTGCCTTGCCCCTGGGAATAAGGGCTAGCCGGGATCGGACGGGGCTGTCCTGACCAGGAGCTTCCCTGTCCGGGAGAGATGCTCACACCACGACCAAGCTGGTGATCTCTCCCTGCAGACACCACGCCTTTGGGAGCTGGCTGACTTCAGGGCATTTTTAAAGTGTCGTTTGTTTAAATTTTGCTCTTTAATCTAACGCCCCTGCTGCAGGGCTGTCAGGGCTGCAGCGGTGAAAATGCAATTTTGGCTTAAAAATAATATCCCTGGGGAGGCCTTCATTTTAGGTCCATTTTTCACACAAACTTATGGAAAAGGTCTCGTTTAATCCATTTCTAGGTGGAAGTGGGGTTGGATCTCTGTAAACAGTGATGTGGTGCAATTAATAATACCTTGTAACTTGCTGTGCCTGCATGCATAGGCTTCTCGGCAGAGTAAAGATCTGCTTGTAGATAAGATGGAGAGTTTATAAAGCAGCATAATTAATAACCCGCTACATTATCGCCTACCCATTCTTCCTGCCAACTAGCAACAGGCCCAAATAAATGACAGTTACTAGAGAAAATGACACAGAAATATGGCTCCAGCATTGCTCCAGAAAGCGCTAACGTCTTTTTAGAAGTTGTTTGGCCATTAGGAGTGAAGGGGAAGGGTACTGCTCCCGACGGAACCGCACTTGCTGATGGATATCTGCTGTGCTTCATGTGTCAGGAAATGACAATATAGATGGATTATCCCTAATTTTGAGTCCAGTTTAGCAGATTATTTCAGTCAATTCCCCTCCAGTTTCTAGCAGGCATAAAAAATGTTTTTGCCTTGGGTTTTCCTTAAGTAATACCTTAGAGAGGTGGGGGGTCAGTCTCTTCTCCCAAGTACCAAGCGATAGGACAAGGGGAAATGGCCTCAAGTTGCGCCAGGGGAGGTTTAGATTGGATATTAGGAAAAATTTCTTCACCAAAAGGGTTGTCAAGCATTGGAACAGGCTGCCCAGGGAAGTGGTGGAGTCACCACCCCTGGAGGTGTTTAAAAGCCGGGCAGACGTGGTGCTGAGGGACATGGGTTAGTGGTGGACTTGGCAGTGTTAGGTTGATGGTTGGGCTTGATGATCTTAAAAGGTCTCTTCCAACCTAGGTGATTCTGATTCTATGATTATTTTTGGGCTGCTTTTAATCAATAGAAATAAGGCCAGATTTTGAGGTAATTAAGCCCCTAATTAAGCACCTGAGCACCTCTGCAGTCCGTCTCAGGATGTGCAGAGGGGCTGGTTACGAAGCCCACATGTGCAGCAGGCAGAGCCTGGGGGGAAAAGCCACAGCACCGAACAACAACAGTCACCCGGGAAGGAAAACAAACACCTACAACTTTTGTTTTTCGGCTGTATTAATTATTCAAGAACCGAGAGAGAAGCTGGGAAATATTAACCTGGTTCGGCGAGAGGAAGGATTGCTGGTTGAAGAGGAAGATGAAAAGGGGCTATGTCACACCCCAGGGATCCCAAGCTGCATCTCCTGGGGGAGACGGGGACCAGGACGAGCTGTTGGCAAGCATGGCAAAGTCGGTGCCTCCCATCTCTTAAGGGAGACAAAATCGATCTTTAAAATAAATGATGGGGATGGATTTTGTTTTGCCACATCAATGACTGTTCCCTGAGTGGGGTCACCTTCCCTCCTAGGGTGGATTCCCAGGGGGAGACCTCGCGTGGCCCCCAGTGCCTTACCTGGGCTGGATCTGTCCCCGCTGGCCCGTGCTTGGGGCTGTCATCTGCTTTTCTTTTCAGAGAGGGCTGCAAAGGACCAGTCACCTAAATAAAGCCAAGGGAACACCAGTGTCTTGGACACTGCTGGTGTGGCAGTGAGGTTTGCACTGGGGGGGAATGCTTTCTTCTAAGGGATCACGACTTCCTCTGCTCAAGAAGCGGACATGGTCATTTCATACATCTACTGAGAATATTGAGGTTTTTAGACACTATAAAACTTGTTTTCAGAAAAAAGAGTCTATGGAGCCCAAAAACATCCTCCCTCCCTGAGAGCTTTCCCAGTCCCCAGAATTCAATGGGCACAATGACTCGCCCAACACAAGGGTCGGGTTTAACCTCAGCATTAGCACTTTCCCCACTGCATATTTACAGTTGCGTGGGGCTGGGCTCACAATCTCCTCTTATTTTCCCCCCGCTCCTGCTGGGGCCGGCGAAATCTTTTCCAGGGCTGTAATTTGAAAATAATGTTCGTCAAGAGACTAAAGAACAGCGGGATCAAATTGCTGCCATTCTCCCGGCAGGCTGCGAGAGAGCAGAGCGGGGTGGCTGGCGGGGGCTGCTTGAAAGGATGGATGAGGGGCGAGGTGTGCCAGCCGCTCCTGTGAGAGCTGACACCAAAATGTGGCAAACTGCAATTGTTTTTTCCGGGGTGATTTGTAACATCTCCGTCGCAGAGCACCTCACCGCTCACCAAGCGGGAGAGAGAGGCTGGAGGCTCTCGTGTGCTCCGTCACACCTTTTCCTGACCTAAAATTGCACCTGGGAATATTTTCACAACACGGAGGAGAGCTGAGCCGCCCCCGTCGTGTTGATTTCCAGGCAATTTAGTCCCAACTCATCTCAAAGAGCCTGATAACTCAGCTAGAAAATTCCCGCAGGAATAAGTGTTTGTGCTGCATTTCTGTTGCAACAGCCAGAACAACAAATCAAAGAGCTTTTCTCCCCAACGGATCGAGCCCTGACACCAAGGAAGGTGTTTTCCAGCAGCGCTAGCGGAGGGCATGGTCCCCAGCCAAAAATGTCCAATGCCCAGCGAGGGCCGAGAGCACCGCAAGAGCTGCCTCTGTCTGTCTGTAGGTGCTGTCGGGGAGTAAGTCCAGTTTCTATCGTAGGTGCAATTGCCAGCTCTGCACAAAGCCTTTTCTTTACAAAGAAGCATTTTATTTTAGCTGCAGGTATGAGTAAGAGCATCGATGTGACTGCCTGCAAGGCAGGACATCAAACAAGGAGGAGTGTAATGAGACCTCGGGCGAGGAACAAATTTGATTTTGAAGGATGAGGGTTTTCTGGTACAAAACACTTGCCTATGACTGGAAGTGAAGCCTGAATCTCTGAAGCCCTGCCTGCTGGGCAAAAGAAGAGGAAATGAAAGTAAAAGCTTGCTCTGAGTTCCTTAGGGAGGGAAAAAGGAGAGGCGAGCAAAGCTCCGCACCCCGACCCAGCGGCCCAAGAGGCACTGGGCGGAGGTGCTGGGGGCTCATCTCAAGGAGCAGAAAATAAACATTTTGCTGATATCTGCAGTTATCAAACACACTCCCAGGGCGCAGGCGAGGCTGTTGACAGGCCAAAGGTATTTTTTCCTTTAACACCCCATTTTCATGTTTCAAACTTTGGTAGAAGCACTGGAACTTTGTGCATCTCTCACCCCAGGCACTGCGAAAGGTCCGGCCCCGCAGCGTCTCACTGCCCCGAGCGTCTCGGAGCCACCGGAGGACACAAACTCCGCAGTCCAACGCTGACTTTGGTGTGGTGTGGGAGAAGCAGAGTGCCCAGGAAGGAGGTCACTGCGGATGAGTGGGGACCAGCCTGCCACCGCAGAGACAGGGCTACCACCGGCATTTCATGGGGGGCCAACTACCTCAAGGGGAAAAAGAGACCTCCTGGGCTGGCAAACCATACCAATCTGCAAAGCCATAGTGGCTTTGTGCTAATAAATACTACCCGAGCTGGGCAAACTCATGGGCTGAGATAATGACAGTTTAATAGAACAGTAATGGAAGAGGAAATAATAATAATAATAATAATAATAATAATGATGATGATGATGATGCTAAAAGAATATACAAAATTAAGTGATACAACACAAATCTCTCACCACCCAATGATCAGTTACCCAACCTGTCCCGATCAGCGACCATGGATTCCTACCCCCGGCCAACCCCCATTTATATCCTGAGCGTGACATTGATGGTGTGGAATGTTCCTTTGGCCACCTTGTCCTGTCTATGCTCCCTCTCAGCTTCTATGGGAAGCTGAAAAAGTCCTTGACTAATGTAGACATCACTTTGCAACAACTAAACCAATATGTGTTATCAGCATTATTCTCATACTAAATCCAAAATACAGCAGCTACTAGAAAGGAAATTAACTCTATCCCAGCTGAAACTGGGACATATATGTATAACTTACACATACCAGTGCCTTGAAGGTGGCCGTATGCAAGGCTGGGAGCAGCAGGAGTGGCCTCTTCCCTCACTCAGCTCATTCATCTTGGAGAAGTGATGCCCCATCGCCCTGGGAGAGCAAAGCCACTGCCAGCAGGCACCAGCAGAGCCGGAGGGGGTCCCCCAGAAATACCCCCTTTTTCCGCACTGGCATCATGTAGGAAAACCCACACACCGCATCCCGCACGCGACTGGCAGCGTGGCTGCTTTGGCAGTGTGGCTGCTTTTGCTTTTGGGTAGGAGAGGGTTATCCTGGGGGGGCTGAGCCCTCCCACGGCTCTTTCCATCAGGTTTCACTTTAAAATTATTTTGGTGGCAAGATAAAGGTGAAGTCTGCAGGAGGGAGCACAGAGCGACTGTTGCTGGTGCCACCAGATTTATACAGGGGGGAAAAAAGGTGGTTGAAGTCTGAGGGCTGGGACACCCTGTAAGATCTAAATGCCCTGTTTCTGGGCTGAGCATCTGCAGGGCTGGTGGGGTGGCACCGGGGCTCATCTCGGAGCAACCAAATCCCAGCACTAAGCCACACCATCCTTTAACCTGGCAGAAACCCGGCTGGGAAGAGAGGGTCGGGTGTCCATCTCCTTTGACAGGGCTAGTCAAGAGTCACAGTTCTGCTCCTCAATGCAGAGAAACAGCGAGTGAAACGTGCTAGTCTGTACTTAAATACAGGGGAGGGGGAGAAGGAAACATCCAGGAGGAGATGACACTTAACACACTTGTCACTCAGCAGTTATTGACAAGACTAATTTGTTCTTAAATGCTGCAATAAAATGATTCCCAGAATAGTGCAGCTGTATGATTACAGAGAAAGTAATAATTAAATCTTATTTGTTGGTTTTCATATATACGTGCATGGATGTGTGTGTAATGTTAAATATTGTTGAAGAAGGAAGGTGAAGCACCTAGAAATCTTGAAAACCACCTTCAGGCCCCAGCTTTGCTGCTGTTGTCATCGGGAACAGGATCCAGCTCTAAATAATTAATCCTGCAAAGCTGCTCCTTGCCAGATCTCCAAGTGCTTTACAGCCGCTAACACATCTGTCCTTAGAAATTGTCTCAAAGCAAGGTGGGTATTTTCTACTACGGTAGCATGGGCATGGGAGATGTCACCTGTTACAAGCCCCTGGTCTAATTTGCTATGACTTGTCAAGTAACCATGGGATTCAAGTCTCCATAGAAACATCTGTCATTTTATAAATGTTTACCCGTTAAAAAAATAAATTGGTGATAGATGCCTTGTGGACCTCATTTCTCCTGCCAAACTGATTAAAATAGTACTGGGGGGAGAAAAACAGACAAGAAAAAGCTTTTGCTGTTCTTCTCCAAACAATTTAATCTTACCAGCTGTCATATAACGCAAACCATGCCCCAGGCTGCTTTTGGGTACCTGAGCTCTTCTGCTTCCCTTCTGACCTCTCCTTTTTGATAGTGCCTCCTTAGAGATCCCTCTTGTTTGTGTAGTGCTGCTTTAGAAGAAAATGATGTGCCAGCTACTAATACCAAATCACTGTTCATTCCAGAAAAAATACATCTTATCCACGATGATGATGGATCCACGGCCTATTGCAGAATTGGGTGGCTGGGGCGCACAGGGCTGGGTGGGTTGGAAACCTGAATCTAAGCCTGATCTGGTTTAACAATTCGACAGCTTAGTTTCAGCTTTGGCCTCTCCAAAGCAGAGGGCAGGCTGGGCTGCTGTCATGGTTTCAGCTGGGATGGAGTTAACGTTCTTGCTAGCAGCTGGTGTGGGGCTACGTTGTGGATTTGGGATGAGAGTGGTGTTGATAACGCACTGATGTTTTTGGTTGTTGCGAGGCAGTCAAGGCCTTTTCCGCTCCTCACACCGCCCCACTGGTGAGTAGGCTGGGGGCGCACAAGGAGCTGGGAGGGGACACAGCTGGGACAGATGACCCCAACTGACCAAGGGGATATTCCATACCATCTGACGTCATGCTCAGTATATACACCTGGGGGAAGAAGAAGGAAGGAGGGGACATTCAGAGTCATGGCGTTTGTCTTCCCAAGTAACCATTACACGTGATGGAGCCCTGTTGTCCTGGGGATGGCTGATCACCTGCCCGTTGGTGGGAGGCGGTGAATGAATTCCTTGTTTTGATTCACTTTGCTCTACCTATTCAACTGCCTCTATCTCAACTCACAAATTTTTTTCTCACTTTCACTCTTCTGATTTTCTCCCCAGTCCCACCAGGGGGGAGTGAGCGAGCAGCTGTGTGGTCCTAGTTGCCAGCTGCGGCTAAACCACGACAGTTGCCAAACACCAAAGCCGGATAAGCAACTTTGCCATGGAAAGCAGTAATGCCATCAAAGACTTTGGGGATCCTGGTCCGTGGTTACAGCTGAGGGTTCGTTTGAGCGTTACGCCTCATAAACTATTTTAATTCAACAGTATTTTCATTTTATCCCATTGTCTTCTGTCTCCCAAGTAATTCCCATTATTAACTACCCTCAGAGGCCTGGCCTTGGCTCTCCTTTCTGTCTCTGCTTATCTGGAGGCTTGGGCAGCCCGTCTGCTCCTACCTCTGTGCTAAAACCAGCGCGCGGGAGGGCACGGTGATGGGCTGATCACCAATGGGTACCTTCATGGTGATTTTATATATACAGAAGCAAATGAAAGGACATGGGGAGAAATTTCCTACCTGGCGAGAGGGTTCAGGCAGCAGCAGAGGTTTCCCGGCAGGGTCGCTCCTGCCTTGCCAGATCCCGGCAGACAGACCTGATTCCTCACCCCTTGGCTTCAGTCCCCAGAATGGCCAACTCTTGTGTTTCAGAGAATATAGTTGTTTCCAGGAGGGCCGGGCAGCAGCTCGCATGGTGCAGATGCCTGTGGTCCAGTGCGGTCGGAGTGTCTGGGATGTTGTGCGGCACCAGCAGCTGCCCGGGTCAGGCAGCAGGTGATGATGCTGAGTGCAGCACAGCAATTCCTTTGTCCTTCTGCCTCTGGGGTACCAGGAACTCCTGGAGGAATTTGATATTTGTTTGCCTGTAACAAAGCGTGGCCAGCAGGCTGAGGGAGGGGATTCTGCCCCTCTACTTCGCTCTCATGAGACCCCACACAGAATATTGTGTCCAGCTCTGGACCCCCCCAGCATAAGAAGGACACGGACCTGTTGGAGCGGGTCCGGAGGCGGCCATGAAGATGATTAAGAGGATTAGAGCCCCTCTGCTGTGAGGACAGGCTGAGAGAGCTGGGGTTGTTCAGACTGGAGAAGAGAAGGCTCCAGGGAGACCTTGTAGCAGCCTTCCAGTGTCTGAAAGGGGCTACAGGAAAGCTGGAGAGGGACTTTTCACAAGGGCATGTAGTGATAGGACGAGGGGTAATGGCTTCAAACTAGAAGAGGGGAGATTTAGATTAGATCTCAGGAAGAAATTTTCTACTCTGAGGGTTGTGAGACACTGACCCAGGTTGCCCAGAGAAGCTGTGGCTGCCCCATCCCTGGAGGTGTTCAAGGCCAGGTTGGACGGGGCTCTAAGCAACCAGGTCTAGTGGGAGGTGTCCCTGCCCATGGCAGGGGGGTTGGAATGAGACAATCTTTAAGGTCTCTTCCAACCTCAACCATTCTATGATTCCATGATTCTATGGTACAGTTAAGAATAAGCTTTGCTGTAAACTTTGGGGGTTCATCATATCTCACCTTGTTTACAGGACTGATTTTTTGGTATGTTTTTAAGTTGAACCACTGAAACTAGGACATCTGACTCACAGGACCGTGCCCTCGGCCCTGCTGCTGTCTGGGGTGTAGTATGGCTCTCTTCCTGCACTAAAACCCTTAAATGAATTATCCTTCTGATTTGGATCAGAAACATGCTGGGCTTCATCCCCGACAGTGCCACCAAGGCACGGCACAGGGTCGGCTCTCAGGATGCTAAAATGGAAGCAAAGACAGCGGAGTGAAGCCCCAGCGCTGGCAGGGTGAGGCTGCCCTGTGGTTCGGACACTCTGCATTTGCAGGGGAGCTGGAAGGATTTGAGGTGTATCTCATTTGCAGCTGAGATTTTGCCATGAAATAATAGGTTTTGGTCCTAAAAAGATTTTTACTCTCACTTTATCAAAGCTTTGCCTTCCATAACTCCTTGATCTGTCCCACGTCCCTCACCGCCAGCAGATAAACCCTCCTGTAACTCGGTCGCTAAGCCAGGTCCTGCCCCGCAGCCTCCCCAGACCCTCAAAGGGCAGGTCCTCCCTGCCATGCCGTGCTGTGCCGTGCCGTGCCGTGCCGTGCTGTGCCATGCCGTGCCGTGCCGTGCTGTGCCGTGCCATGCCATGCCAGGGGCCTTTACTGTGTCCCACTTGCACACTCACACAGAGGGGAGGATCCTGAAGCTGATTGCAAGGAATGGACCTACGGAGGCTCCCAGTGATTCCCCAGAGACCCCCCAGACCCCAATTTAGATGCTTAAAATCAGAGACTACAAAACCCCCAAGCCGTGTAACACCTAAACAGTACATAAGGAAACAGATATTTCACTAAGCAAATCCCCTCTTAATTATAACAGTCTCATTGTAAGAGAGTAAGTCATTTGATCAACATTTTCAGACTCGCTGTAGAACTAAAGTATTAAAACAAAAGAAAGAAAACCAAATGAAATAAGAGTCTTGAGCAGGTTTTTTTTTTCTCCTGGCCCAAAATAAATGATACCTCAAAATAAATGACATAACATTTCATGGCTTATTGTTCTTTAAAAAATCGTTAAGTCAACAACTGTTAGTGCTGCCTCCTGGGAGCAAACTTGGGAATGTCATTAATATTAAAGTCCAGGACATCTGTCAGTGTAAATGCCGTCTCCTTCCAACTCTTTATTTGCAGGTTGAAAATCATTTCTGCAGTCAATACATATGTGAGTCACACTTGTAGAAGAGTGAAAAATATCTCCAGGTTTACGGGTGTCAGCTTCTCTGCTGGAGATCTGTGTTGAAATAATGAATATTTAACTTTGAAGAAAAATTAATTTCTATTCACCTGGCCCCACAGGCAGTTACTTTTAAAGAAATTAAGGTACCAATAGTTGTAATTTAGAGTCTCTTACATGCATAATACAAAGCAATGAAAAATAAGACGTGCTCAAGTCCGCTCAATGCCTTGAGAAAATGTACTTTAAATTATTCAGAAGCAGTTTGTCTCGCACGCGATATGCACGAAGCCCCCCCGCATTAATCCCCCGCTCTCAGGAGCGGAAGGCAGGGGGAGGCAGCAGCAGGAAGGAGTGGAGCTCTGAGCACCCCTTGGCCGCTGCCGGCGAGGTGTTTTGGCTGTGTCCTCCGTAGGACGCTGTGCCACGATGCTGCGCTGGGATTCCCCCTCCCCGTCTCCCAGAGCCTGTTTTTGGAAGAGCGGCTCCTTCGGTAGCAGCTAGACGTGAGTGACTTAGAGCTTAGAGCATGCACAGTGGTAAAAATCCTTCTCTTTTTCCCTTTTTCCCCGGAAAATCGCAGACTGTAGCCTGGAGGGCAGTACTGTACGCCGGCCCACATGAGACCATCATCCTCCCCACCGGCATCTCCCAGCTCTCAGCTGGAGCTGTGCTTACTTTCCCTTCCCGACAGGGAAGCATTCCCTTCGCAGATAGCACTGGGCACGGAGAAAGCTCTGGAAGTGTCGGCAAAGGGCCCTGGGGTGCAAAGCCCAGGAGCTTCGATGGAGGAGTGCAAGCAAAGGAAAGAAAAAACCCATTTAAACAGCAAGTTGTGGGCACAGCGTGGCTCAGGGCTCCTCTCAGCACCTATGAATACCAACAAGAATTCTACCTTTGTTTTTAACACCTATAAACTCGAGGCCATTACGAAGGCTTTTCTTTACAAGATTCAGTTCTGAATTCACCCTGGCAGCCCTTTAAGTGGATGCTTTCAGCACAGAGAAACAAGAGGTCTCGCAATGATTGATGGAAATATAGAAATATTTGGAAACATTAACAGCAGGGTCAGACCAGAATGGAAACTCGGTGAAGCAGAGGTCCAGCTCGGTAATTTAAGTGGAACCGGCTTATCAGGAGGTCCTAAAATAGAGCTTGGTTGGTAACATTGCCCCAAGCTTCTACTTCTTGACATTATAGCAGGCTTTCTCACTAGGATTTCTGGCCGAGTTTCTGCTTGCGAGTCAAGCAAACACTTAGAGAAATCTCGCGGGGACTGGCAGCGCCTGGGCTCCTTCTGCAGCGCCAGACCAGAACCAGGGCTTTGCTTGGAGCCAAAGGACTCGAGTGTGACCCTGGCTGCCTTCTCAGTGTGACCCTAAAGAGGACCTTGAGGAACGAAAGCAGTCGGGTGACCTCTCTGCTTCTCTCTCCCTGCCACTTGAGCAAAGAAACTCATCCTTCAGTTTAGCAACAGGAGCTTATTATATAGCACAGTATATATAGGCAGGTAAACCTGCCTTCTCCTTGGAGCAGAAGACAACATCGAAGCACTGTAGTCTGTGACAGATTACAGACAGGGCAAAATCTCTCATGCGGCCGAGGAAGATCGTCCCTCACTAATTCCCTTGGGGAACCAGTTTACCGCACATCAATTGGCATGAAATAAAATCCAGTCTAGAAAAATGGAGAGGTTATGGAGACTGAATGAAGCACGAGAGCTGAGCTCTGCTCTGCTCCTCCACTGCTGCACTCCAGCCCTGTCTGCACCTGGGCAGTAGGAAACAAGGAGTCATAGCATAGAATCATAGAACCGTCTAGGTTAGAAGGGACCTTTAAGATCATCGAGTCCAACCATCAACCTAACACTGCCAAGTCCACCACTAACCCATGTCCCTCAGCACCACGTCTATCCATCTTTTAAATACCTCCAGGGACGGTGACTCCACAACTTCCCTGGGCAGCCTGTACTAATGCTTGATAACCCTTTCCATGAAGAAATTTTTCCTAATCTCCAATCTAAACCTCCCCTGGCACAACTTGAGGCCATTTCCTCTTGTCGTATCGCTTGTTACCTGGGAGAAGAGACCGACTCCCACCTGGCTGCAACCTCCTTTCAGGTGTTGTAGAGAGTGATAAGGTCTACCTTCAGGCTCCTCTCCTCCAGGCTGAACACCCCCAGTTCCCTCAGCCGCTCCTCACAAGACTTGTGCTCCAGACCCCTCACCAGCTTCGTTGCCCTTCTCTGGACACGCTCCAGCCCCTCAATGTCTTTCTAGTTGTGAGGGGCCCAAAGTCTAAAAATTAGACCTAGTATTAATATTAGGCTTAATATTTTCAAAGGTGGAGGGAAAAAATGTTTCAGCTTAAACCTGGCGGGTGGAGTCTGTTCTAGTTTGGTGTGTTTTCTCCCACAGATAGAGCCCATGGGAGTAGCAGAGCCGCTCTTCGCAGTGGGGACAGACTATCCATCACGTCTAGGAGCCAAGTTGGATGCCTGGAGGAAGGCAAAAGTGATGGCCACGAGCAGCATCCCATCACTGCTTTCCAAGGACATGGCCTCCAGCAGTCCCTGAGGCTGTCTCCATGCAGGGACAGGGTCCATGCTGTCCTGGAGAGAGGGCATGTGCGTTGGCATCCCAAGCAAAGTGATTGCCTGGAGAATACAGCACCCGAACACCGACAATTAACATGTGGCTTTTAGTCGCAGAAATGACCAACACATTCAGAAAAATTTATTTCAATAAAAAAGAAGAACAGATGTCTGATTTTGTTTAAAAAAGGCTGAGGTTCCTCCCTTGTGTATAGTTCAGTAGCAGCTGGATTTGGAGCTGGTTTGGGCTGGCTTTCAATTTTTAGTTTTTTTTCCCATTTCTGCTTTATGAAGATGTCTTTGAGATGAGAGCTGGGGCCATTTGGGTTACTCACCCAGCCTTTTCCACTAAGTTTGAAGATATAGATGGGACGAAAGTTCATTTTATAAACAAGGTGGCCTCTAAAAGAGGCTGAGTATAAAGATGGGGCAGGGAATATTTGGAGATTTTATCCAAAATGTGCTACAAATGAAAATTTCACCTTTGCGGAGGAATACAGAGACTCCTCAGCATCACTAAGTCTTTCTCGGGGAGGGCAGGATGCTTGTGAGGACGTGTGTGCCTCCACTGCTGCGATTCCCTGTTTCGCGAGCATGGACTCTAAATAGGTCTGGCTATTTAGAGGCTGAGAAGAGGTTAATAAATAGTCTCCTCCTGATGAAATCAGTTTAATTGACTTGACTTGGGTAGGAATAATAGCATATTCCATCTCCTCTCTGGGCATTTTTCAGACTATCTACAGTAGTTGTAAAACCAGTTTTTATGATCTTCCTTTGATGAAACAATGAAATGGAATCCCTGATGTCCGATGTACCAGGCACTATAATTCATGGGTGAAACGAGAACATGTGTTTGGCGGACAGCTCAGGACAGAAGGCAGGTTTTATTTATTGGGTTTGGGATTTTTTTTTTTGCTACTGTGCTTTATTTCATTATGTAACCTCTCATACTATATTCAGCATTAATTCATGGGGCATTATTTGAAGCTTATAATGTAAAACCAGTGAAGTCTTTACTGGATGAGTATTTTATGTGTGTGCACAATTACTTTGCTCAATCTATTTTATCTGCTTTCAGGGGCCTCTTTTTCATGTATCCCAATGGTTTAAATAGCATTTTTATTAGAGTGTTTAGGATTTAAGTAGGTAAACTCTTCTGAGTGATGCTTTTTGGGGATCTCTGGCATTTAAAAAATTAAAGCAATATAGCTGAGGCTGGCTTAACTCTCTGAGCTCTTTAGCGTGTATTACGTGACTCGGATGCCAGATTTGAGGCTCTCTATGTCCTCTTCGGTCCCATGACCAAAATAGCTGGAATAATTTGGATGAGTCGCAGGAGTGACAGAACAGAGATCTTGGGATCTCTCAAACTGGCCGAGGCCAGCGTTGCCTCATGTGTGGCCGGGAGGAGAGCAGGGCATAGGGACGGCTGCTTTCTTTTCCCAGGGCACAATGGAGATGGTACAAAAGCAATTGGCACCGAGCGAACATTTCAAGCAATAAAACCAAAGTTCTTTCAGTTCTAAAGCAGCAAATTACCTGGCTGGGTCACTGCGTGTGACAGCCAGCATCTGTAACGCTATCATATGGTGGGATTTTTGGCTACTGCTTCTACTTCTCCAAACTGCTCATTATTTGTTCAACTATTTGTATGTAGTTGTCTTTTAGGGAGAGTTTTTCATGATGCGCTCATCACTGAGTGTTCGTGTTTGCATGTACTCTTCTAAACATGCCCTGATCAGAGCAGAGACAGGACTTGCAAGAGCCATAAACTCCCTGATCCCTCCTGTTGGGGCAGAGATGGTAAGACTCCACCTGGAGTACTGCGTTCAGCTTTGGAGTCCTCAGCACAAGAAGGACATGCACCTGTTGGAGCAAGTCCAGAGGAGGCCATGAAGATGATCAGAGGGCTGGAGCACCTCTGCTGTGAGGACAGGCTGAGAGAGTTGGGGTTGTTCAGCCTGGAGAAAAGAAGGCTCCGGGGAGACCTTATAGCAACCTTCCAGTATCTGAAGGGAGCCTACAAGAAAGCTGGAGAGGGACTTCTCACAAGGGCACATAGTGATAGGACAAGGGGTGATGACTTTAAAATAGAAGAGGGGAAATTTTTCACTCTGAGGGTGGTGAGACACTGGCCCAGGTTGCCCAGAGAAGCTGTGGCTGCCCCATCCCTGGAGGTGTTCAAGGCCAGGTTGGATGGGGCTTGGAGCAACCTGGTGTAGTGGGAGGTGACCAAGGTCCCTTCCAACCCAAACCATTTTATGATTCTATGGAGACCTGCAAGACATGAGTTCTGTACTTGCTAGTGTCTTCAGGGTAGCAAAGCAGGGCCGAAAACGAGCAAGACAGAGCATTGAGGGGGGGAAGGCTGGTTTTGGGAGCCTGGTTTGGGCATTGACTCACCAGCCTCACCCTCAGCACTGTTCAGACCCCCATTCCTACCTGGTACTTGTCCCGGCTCCCCTTGCCTCCCTGGGGAACTAGGCGCATCCCTAAATCTCTGGGGTGCACCAAGCATGAAGACTGGCTTCAACACACACACGCGCTCACACACACACACACGCATGGGCCGTCTCTGCCAGGACGCGTCTGGCCCAGGGCAGTCAGCACGGAGCCTCCTTGCACACTTATGTTCATTTTTGCACGCCCAAAACATGCGGTTTCTCTGCAGAGAGTGCGCTGCAGCAAAGCTGTCACCAGTGCGATTGACGGCAGTGCTGTGGGAGAGAGGTTTGTTCCCGTCGGCCCTGGATGCAGTGTCTGGCTCCTGTTCCCTTTTTTTTGCCGTATTTTGCCTGCTCCCTGCCACGACGTCTGTCATCACTCCCAGCCTCTGCTCATCCCACCCGGGGGGGGCAGATCAAAATGGCCTTATGATGAATGAAGAAAACCAGTGCTCTCACGCTGATGGGCTCATTAAATTAACCCTTAAAAACACTTCAGCCCATATTGGTCAGTGGGGCACGGGCAGCCTCTCCCATTTCCCGCCTGGCCAGCCGCAGCCGGGGGACAACTGACACCGAAGAGCCCTGCTTGCTCCATTAAACACTGAACTGCTGTAATGAAGCATGATGGCAGTGATAAATCCTGCCATTAGCTCCTGCCTTTGGGCCACGAGCGTTGGGGGACCGCAGAGAAGGGCTGGGACCCCCTCGCCAGAGAGAGGGACAGGCAGAGCGAAGCTCCCCCGCGGTCCCCATCCCCAGCAATCAATTTGCAGTCGAGCTGTGCAAGGGACGCGCTCGACAGTTCTCCATGGTATTTCAACGTGCCCGTTTACTCGTGCTCCCCTCACCTCCAGATGCTTCTGCCTGTTGTATTTTACATCATCCTCCAGCTTTTAAAAGCTTTCCGGAATACGGTTTGCTCTTGCTTTACACGTTATTAGGTTTTTTCCTGTTGTTTTACAGCATCTGCCATAGTATGTGTCTGCTCTTAATGCTTTGAAAATTACTGTGTATTAATAACATGTTCTGGATTTCCTGCATCTTCATCCGTACGGATTAGAGATGCTGCAGTTCAGTGGTGATAGAGTAATTTTAAAGAAAAAAAAAAAAACAAACAGAAATGGGAAATATTATGAATGCAGGAGCTTAAAACTGAAATTATTTTTATGGTTTATATTATTTTATCTCCATGAAACAGATAAACACAGAAAGCCACAGCTTTCTAATTGGGGGTAGTCAAAAAAATCGTGTACTTGGGCAGAGACACAACCAAAGCCTGGGAAAGACAGTCGTGTTTTAGGTGTCTGCCTAATGATCACAGCGGTGGGATTTGCGTGGTAATCGTGGTACAAGGCAGGTATTGGCCAGTTCGGTCAGATGGGGACAAATGTGACTTTTGGAGACACTGAGATGACAGTGGGGTTGGGTGTTCAGCATCCCCTACACCTCACAGGGCTTTGTCTGTGTCGGGGGAAACACAAACATCTTAAAAGCCACCAAATCTGTATAAAGCCCCAGTTTGGTAAAGACTGTAAGCTTATGAGATGCTTCATCCCTGTTCATTGAGTACTTAAGCCACTTTGGAGACGTATTTATCTATAAGCACAGCCGCAAATCCCACAGCGTGTAGGAGATGGGATTCATGTTCATACAGCTAAGCACATGCTTAAGTGCTTTGCTGAACAAGATACTCAGAAGCTTGAATAGATGGTGCATCTCTGATGCTAAGAGCAGGATCAGGCCCTCCGTTTGTATTGACTAATCTGACTTTAAATTGTGGCAAAACCACTATTTGTATTATGCCTAAAAGCCCTCCTATTTCTATCAGATATTTTCAGCTGTGGCAGCAAATCCAAAAAGATATCTGGAGTTTGCAGGCTGATAAAAAATACATGTCTACAAGAAAAGCACATTCGTGGGTTGTGTGGCTCAGGACAGGAGGAGCGAGCACACGTTCCCAGGAATTTGAGTGACAGAGGCCAGCGCTCTGACCCGGGCACAACCAAGAGACCCTGCCCTGGGGACATGGGTTGTGGCACTGACCCCAGCTGTGGGGACTCAAGCTCAGGGGTCCCACCAGAGACGTACCCCAAGGGGTGCTACACTGGGTGCATGAAAATGCAAGGCAGAACCTGGTCTGCTATGTAAACGGGGGATTTTCTTTCTTTCCGTATACATAATCTGAAATCCCCCGCTTCCTGCCCATCCATAACATGANAGTTCGGTCAGATGGGGACAAATGTGACTTTTGGAGACACTGAGATGACAGTGGGGTTGGGTGTTCAGCATCCCCTACACCTCACAGGGCTTTGTCTGTGTCGGGGGAAACACAAACATCTTAAAAGCCACCAAATCTGTATAAAGCCCCAGTTTGGTAAAGACTGTAAGCTTATGAGATGCTTCATCCCTGTTCATTGAGTACTTAAGCCACTTTGGAGACGTATTTATCTATAAGCACAGCCGCAAATCCCACAGCGTGTAGGAGATGGGATTCATGTTCATACAGCTAAGCACATGCTTAAGTGCTTTGCTGAACAAGATACTCAGAAGCTTGAATAGATGGTGCATCTCTGATGCTAAGAGCAGGATCAGGCCCTCCGTTTGTATTGACTAATCTGACTTTAAATTGTGGCAAAACCACTATTTGTATTATGCCTAAAAGCCCTCCTATTTCTATCAGATATTTTCAGCTGTGGCAGCAAATCCAAAAAGATATCTGGAGTTTGCAGGCTGATAAAAAATACATGTCTACAAGAAAAGCACATTCGTGGGTTGTGTGGCTCAGGACAGGAGGAGCGAGCACACGTTCCCAGGAATTTGAGTGACAGAGGCCAGCGCTCTGACCCGGGCACAACCAAGAGACCCTGCCCTGGGGACATGGGTTGTGGCACTGACCCCAGCTGTGGGGACTCAAGCTCAGGGGTCCCACCAGAGACGTACCCCAAGGGGTGCTACACTGGGTGCATGAAAATGCAAGGCAGAACCTGGTCTGCTATGTAAACGGGGGATTTTCTTTCTTTCCGTATACATAATCTGAAATCCCCCGCTTCCTGCCCATCCATAACATGATGCTTTGAAGACAGGAGAAGAAAAAGTGATGGATGCTTGTGGCTGCAGAGGACAAATGTCAGACTGGGAAGTTTTGATAGATACTGAAAGCCCATCTAGGTTTTCAACCAACTAAAAATTCATTTTGCAGCAGACAGATCATTAGAGAATGAGAAAGGAATAAAAAAACCCCAAAACCTTTTTCTGGCACAGATGAGGGAAATTTTCACATCACTTGGAAACTCCCGGGTACAGTACAGGATGTTTCACATGATCACTGAGATTTCCAGCATCTGTGATGTGGGGAATATATGTTTCCCATAGCAAACACATACAGCATGGCAGCTAAGCCCCATTAATCCTTATTTAACCTGTCAACCATATTGTCAAATCTTATTCGAATACTAATAACTGTTAATGTTTTACTTTACCTTGGGCCCTTCCTTCACCTTGCGATTGGCGGAGTCACATTTCTCACCGTGCCAGCTGAGCTAAA
Organism: Burhinus bistriatus; assembly: GCA_013397275.1. Lineage (NCBI taxonomy): Eukaryota > Metazoa > Chordata > Aves > Charadriiformes > Burhinidae > Burhinus > Burhinus bistriatus. The sequence goes on from VYXH01012049.1 coordinate 184,843, forward strand.
GTGAAAGCCGTGTTCTGGCAGTGCTGAGGAGCTGCCGAAAGATGCTCCTGGTTTGGGGGCTCACCACTTTGCATGCCCTGAACACCATCAGGATCATTTGGATGCCAGAGAACGGCAGAGGTGATAGTCAAGGCCATGAGCATTGGTTCAGCTCCTTATTTTCTCACAGACTTTGTGGGCACAGACAGGTCGTACACACCTCTGAAGCAGGAATAACCCTTCCCACCTCCCGTCCCTTGCCGTTAGGGACTGTAGATCCAGGCAACAGGGCTGGAGTCATGTATAGCATCCCATGCTGCACAGCTCTCACCAAGGCTCTGACACCAAGGAGCAGAAGAAAGCAGTTAAGGAACAAGGTTTGGTAATTTTGGTAATTCTCAGACCCTATAATTTTGTTTATGTGGTCCTATGGAGAAGGAGATTCACAGATCCCATTGCCCTCTTCCCCAAGCCGCAAGCTGCCGCTACGCCCCAGTGCACTGACCAAAGAGCTCAGCCCTATTCTTCCAGCAGCGTGCCTCGGTCTTCCTGCATTTGGAGACCAGCAGCGATGCCTTTAAATAACGCACTGTCAGTTGATTAACTAATATACTACCCCAAGCCAGACATAGTGCTAAGTCTACTCCTCCGAATCCATAGCGTCTCAATCGAAACGCAATGATACAGCATTTATCCTCCCCTTGTTTATTATTTCTGAGTTGTCTTTAACCATATATCTCATTTAGGGCAAACCAAGTCACAGCTAGATTAGATTACAGCAAGGAAATAGGATTATTTTAAGTAGATAATATAAAACATGTCTATGGAAACTCCATGCTAATTGCATTATCTTTGGTACATTGTGAGAGAATTATCCGTATTGTATTAGGTGGTGGAAACATGCCAAAATGCTATTTAAAATGTGAGTGGGTTATAACCACGAGTCAGTCATTGGTCGCAAATAAATTAAAAGGCAGGAGACATTTGTGTTCATAGTTTCTGACTTTCATCTTGTCCCCCTCTCCCAAGGCGGTGGCTGTGGAGAGGAACCGCACGCCGATGGCTTAAACGCAGAGGTGAAGCTCTTGTGATTATATCTGCCATCAGCCAGCCCTTTCAACTCCGAGCCTTGCTGCTCGGAAAACGTCAGAGACGGCTCTAACGAGGGCAGAGAGCAAGCGCCAGCAAACGCCACTTGTAGTCAACGGTTCTGTTTTCATGAAACATTAAAGTTTCCATCATAATTTGTCCAATCTGGACCAAATGACAGTGACAAAATTTGTAATGATTTTTTTTCTCCTGCTGACAACTGGCTGGGAATAACACAGGCGGCTGTCAGCAGCGTCGTGGTGTGCTTGGAGCTGGAGCCCAACCAAATGTCATCAGCGGGATCGGAGATAATTTATTTGACAGGCTACTAATGAACCTAAATATGACAACAAAAATGACTTTCTAATCTACCCGAGAATTTAGAAACTGAAAAACCCGATTAGACTCTCAGTCCGGGGGTCACACTGCCCTCAGCCCCACAGCTCACAATCGCTGAAGATGAGGAAGAAAATTGAAAAAATGACTGATTCGCCAGCAATTTGGCCGAGACAGCCAAGAGTCAGGCTGTGGACCTGGCAGCCCGGGTCCATCATCTGTTGCTGTCTCTGCCAAGTCTCACCGTGCAGCCCTGGTCAACTGACCTCCATTTTCTCCTGAAGGTGGATAGCAGCTATTTCCTCTTTTAAAAAGCTCCGTTTGAACACAAAATCATATTATTGTTACAGCGGGAGACTGTACATTGCCGTAGCGGTGGGGGAATGAAGGTCCTACCTAGGTCTTGCAGGTGATGACATCTTGCTCAAAACGCATTTTTTTTCTCTCCCCCGTCATTTCCTTCACTATCATAATTCTTCAGAAAAGGAGCCTCAAACAGTCAGCCTTGCTCTGGGTTTTGACGACCATCTGAAGCAGGAGATGCAGAGTGGCTAGAGGATGTTGGGAAAAACTGACGCTGTCTAGGAATATTTATAACAGTCATTTATTGAGTTCAGGCAGCACAGAGGTTCCTGGCGTGCTTGGGATGGTGTCCCCAGACTAACCACTTCACCGCCGAATATTATTTCCTCTCTGGAAGCATCTGCCTTCAGTTTGCCACCACATCTGGTGTCCCTGTGTCCTGATCTTTCCCCCCAAGGCTGAGGTTTTCTCTGGCCCTGCTCGGCTTGGACCCTGCAGCCAAGCATCAACACGATGCCAACGTAGCCGATGGGAATGCCTTGCCTGGCAAGTCCACCGTGCCAATTCTTCGGACATTTCAGAAATAGGCAGCAAGCGGTGGGGGGACTCGTGCAGCTGGGAGGACCCAACACCGTGAGCGGAACGTTAACTCTGCCCTGTGCTACTGGAGGGTTTCCACAATGAAACTTCTCATTACCCAGGCATTAATTAAAGGCTTGGGGGAAGCTCCGCGCTGATGCCAGCCCTGGTGTGATGCTATGGCATTGCACCAACCGAGAAACCCATGGGAGCAGAGGAAAACACTGCTCCCACGGTGCCTGGCGCCAGCAGCTTGCACATCTGGAGAGCCCCTGCCGGACTGCTTACACCCTGCTCGCACCCAACCGCTGCTTCGGCCCCACGTAAAAGCTAAAACACCACAGACTTAAAAGCTATTCGGTTAGTGGTAAACTCTGCTGCCTGCCAGGAACATATTCGGGACTATTTACTCTTAAAATGTCTTTTGGGAGGTGATTTCTGTTCCAGTGTAGCCGCAGAGAGTTTATGCAGCGCGAGGACTGAAGGCTGAGCAAAGAGCCTCCCCCTGCACCCAAAGAAACCCGCGCAAAGAAGCACAATGTTCTCTGTACGGTACAGCACGCTCCCAGCCTCCTTCTCCTCTTTCATGATTTAGGTGCTCCAGAGGCTTCCAGCATTCGCCGGGCAAACACGGGGCGGGCAGGCAAGGGCACGGGAAATCCCTTCCCAATGGCTCCAACAACGTGGCCCTGAAGGGACTGCCCTGTTGGGTGAAGGGCAATCTTTAGTTTTCACAAGTAGTTATTTTAATATAAAATCGTGTCAATGATGCTGTAACTAGCAGAAGGTGATGATTTCTGCTCATTCGATTTCTTCCTACGGTCTCACCTAGAGCCAGGAGAGCTTTTGCAGTGAATTTGTTCATCACAAAACACAGATCAGAGGACTAATGTTGGTGAATCTCATTTGAGCGCAGCTAACAACTTTGGCTTGGAGGAAGGGAGACAGGGAATTTTATTTTTTCAAGGACTTCAAAACCTTCAAGATTTTCATTAACAAAATCACACTGTTGTACAGAAAACCAACCCTGTTTAGTTTTCAAAAAGACTGAAGAAAGCAACATCAGCTTTTTTCTTTAAGCCTGTGGAAATACCTTGGGTCATTATTTCCTTCATTCTTTAAAGCTTTATGCTGTTCTGGGTTCATGCTACATAGATGCTTCCCCCATCTCCCCCCCAGTTCTCGGCTTAGCTGCTGGAGCCTTCTGGGGCTCCCCAGGAGACAGAAACCCACCAAAAGCTCAGCAGGGCAGCCTGAAAAAGCCCAGAACATCAAAGCAGTTCAGCAAACTCTCCTCTTTTTCCTCTAAAGCGCTCGCTGCAACAGCGATTTCCTGGAAGACAGCTAGCAGGCACAATTAAACCCGGCTTTCAATGAAATTTTTGCAACTGCTACACATGCTGCTCTCAGGCCTCATGTATTAATTATTCCTCTTTCCAGGCTCTTCAGCGGGCCTGTTACAAAAAGAAAAAAGGCAAAATTAAAAGCGCATTCCCCTGATTAAATCACTGCTCTGGTCCTTCTGGCTGCAACTACCTCCCTGCGGCTGAAAACCCTCATTTTACTGAATTCTGCCGCCGAGCCGCTAACACCTGCCTCAGGCGGGGAAGGAAAGGATGGGTGTTTGGTGCTTGGGCTCGCCTGGACCCACGTCAGCCCTGCGGAGAAGCCGCTTGAGCAGCAGCCCCAGCACCCAGCCAAGCCAGGACGGTCCAGCAAGAGAAAATCCGAGAGAGAGACACTTTAACAGACCAGTATGGCCTGGTGGGGTTTTAGCCTGGGGATGTATTTTAAGCAAGGAAATAGGATTTCTTCGCAATTTTCTACTACTTTCCCATTTCGCTGGCATGGCGGTTCACCTGTCCCTGCTTAACCAAGCCGAACACAAGCTGCTGTGGCTTGATTGAGGGCTTATACGGTTTTTCTTGCCTCGGTTTCCAGGCGCATTTCTCCGGGGCACAGAAGCCAGCGGAGACGTGCAGGAGTTGCAGGTGGGTTGCTCCAGTGTGTGCCAATAAAATGTTCGCAGCACATGAGGCGCTTGCCGGGAGGATACGGGAAATCTGCTGCGGAGAAAGGGCTTGAGAAATGTTTGTACGAGTTTGCAAACTTTTTTGGCAAGCCAGGGTTTTGTACTCTGCCACCTATAAAACAGGCGTCTTGGGGAACGGTGAATTGCCAGTGATGGGCTCTGTGGGAGATATAAATCACAACTAAGCTGCTTTTATTCTCAGAGCCTATATTGTTATTTACATAGTTAATTATAGAGCCATGTGCTAAACTGTGCATCTGATGCACCTCTGACAACCAGAACGGCACGTAGCTCGCTAGCCCGACGCTCCCAGCTCCCTCTCCAGCTTCCCCACATCTGGTGATTTTGCAAAACACTTTTCCCAGAAATGTGCCCTTCTTCCCACCTAAAAGTAAAATTTTGTATCAAAATTACATGTTGGTGAAATCCAGCTTGGGTGATATTCTGCCCGTAGCCCTTGGCAGGTTTCAGGTCTCATTTTGCAGCTCATTAGATCTGGGAGTAGAAACCTCCACCGTTTGATACAGAACCATTGTCACTGAAGCCCATAAAGATTTCATCCAGTTTTGGATGACAATGAAAGATGAGATTTGATAATAATGACGTTCCATGACAGCTGCTTGTAGAAGTTTTCTGGTCTTTAATGTCAATCTGCGTCTCTTGTCAATGGTTTATTCAGCAGAATTTGCTGCGATGCCCTTGCCTTCTAGGAGAAACGATGAAAGAAATAGCCCCTAACTCAGCAAAACATTTCTGAGTAAGAGATTTTTGGCAGGATAACTGGCTGCAAATTAACTAATTTTTTTTTTTTTTTGGTATGAAAAGCTTGTTGTTTTGAAGATAAACTTCCAAAGAAAATTTTCCATTAGAAAACCTGCATGAAAGAATGTCTACATTTTCTATGTCATTATTAACACTGCTCTACAAGCAGTAGAATTAAGATATTAATCAAATACCTTAATATCTATGTATCAAAGATCCATTTTTAAATCTGATGTAGAAATTATTCTTTTAAAACTTTGGTTTTCAATAAGAAGATGTCATTCTTGGTAAATGAGGATAAAGTCCATTATTTTCCTTTAGCCGTACACGTGGCTTAAAACATTAAAAGCATTTTCAAAATGTTATTGATTTTCCCATAAATGTGACAATTCCAACAAATGGGACTTTCAGAATATACGATATATCATTGCAGGCATTCCGGGTAGTGACCCTATTAAAAATACCTGCTGCCAGCATGCATGGAAAGTGTTATCAAGCCCATATTCCCCCCAAATATTTTATGGGCCAGTGATATGCATTGGCTGAGCCAGAAAGCTTCTGGCCTCCTTCCACTGGATTCAGTGGAGTTGGATGATGAAGATTTTGGCTTGACAAACTGCAGAATCAGCCACCTGGATGAATGGCACGTTTCGCGGGCGGGCGAGCAGCACCCTGGGCCCTGCCCACAGCTCCATCCCCACCAAAGCGTCCACCCCCTGACCTTGCCAGGCTTTCCCTGTCCCCCCTCCAGCTCCCAAATCATTTCTCTGTGTTTCCAGTCCCCTGTCCCCGGCTGTTGGCATCATCGCGGAGGATTGTGCCCGTGCGCAGGGAGTCGTCCCCACGTCCCTGGCTGCTCTGCGTGCAGAGCCGGTTTCTTTCTCTCTGAGCTTATCCACGGGGCCTGCAAGGGCTCACAGGGTGTTCTGCAAATTTCCAAAAATATCAAGATTGAGGGCAAAGAGGAGGCAAGTTTGACTATCGTGAGTGAGAGAAAGAGATCTCCCTATTTAGCAAGACCTCTCGGCTTTGTAGTGAGGAGGTGTGCTCCTGACCTGCGGTACCCCAGTCCCTTCTGGTGCCCATCATCTGCTGCTCCAAAAATGGGCTCTGAAATACAAAGTCGGGGATGAAGTGGCTTTACCAGATGAAGGGAGGAAGACAGAGATGGCAGGATAGGCAGGTCTGAGGGAGGTTTCCCATGGGGAGGTCCCTCCCCATCACCCCTGCTTCACCCAGACACCCACTCCTGGCACCCACCAGCAGATTGGCAGGGATGGACAAACCAACAGAGACCATTACCCGCTTTTGGTGCAGATGCCCTCAAACGAAATCCTTCCCGCGATGCCAGGCATGGTGTTTAGATGCGACCTTGCCTCTTCAACGCATGACCTACGTGTGAAGGTGTAGGAATACCCAAGGTGTTATCTACTGCTTCATATGCTGATCTCCAGCAGCCAGAAGTGCCGGGCACTTACTAACACCCTCATCCCAGTGCTGCCCACTGCTCTCTGAAACAAACTGGTGCATCTTAAACTGCAAGCAAATGAAAAATTGCGGCACGGCTGCAGCAAGCCACGTTGCAGAAATCTTCCTGTTGTCCGCACCAGCTCTTTGCCTGCCTCAAAAGCAGACAGCTCTTCCAGTCATCCTCAGGATTTCTGTTGATGATTAATGCACAGCAGGAGCATCTGGGAAGCCTCAGATGAAACAGACTGCGGTAAACGGATCGCTTTTGTAAGTGATCATGAAAATGCCATTTTGTCCATCGTGAACACCCCAGCTGGCTCTGCGCCCGCCCCGGCACGGGCAAAAGTGGGGTCGCTTTTATTTAAGGACCACTTTTGCTGGAGATATTTGGGGTTTCCGGAGGACACAACTGCACCCAACACCCAGGGTATCCCATGAGTGACTCCTTATACTCTGCTGGGACATCCCTGGACACGGGGCAGTGGAGTCATCCTCTTTTCTCTGCCTTATTTCACTTGCAGTGCTTTATTGCAATTCCTTCAACTGCAGCAGGACTCACCTACAGAGAGCAGGTGGGCTGGGAGAATGAAGATAAAGAACATGCTTTATACTCAGCTTTTAAGCAACAGCAATAACTGTGCATTACAAAGGATGTCTACCAAGAAGTTAGGCCATTACATGTGTTTAATTAATTCGAAAAATGGGCTTTTGCTTTTCTGTGTTATTATTCTCTTAGTATCATTCTTCTTTTTCCCAGGTAAATGTATGTCAAGAGCTGCAGCTAGTTTGCTTGGAGCAAAAAACGCTGTTTCTTTCCCTGTTTCTGTTGTTGTTCTCTATATAATATTGAGAACATAAGACACCACATAGATACAGTTCTGTGACAGCCTTTGCTCTCTACATGCTAACAAGCCCAAGTATATATAAATGTGCGTATACACATACTAGGGTTTGTGTATATGTATGTGTGTGTAAACATACCCACACATACAATGTTATGACACTGGAGTTGGGTGAGTTTTGCCACAGACACCCCAGAGACCCTCTGGGGTCCCAAGCTCTTCAGAGGGATGCTCTGTACATGGAAACAGTAGTCTCGTGGCAGAGGGAGGTAATAAGTCAGAAAAAACGAATCACAGAATCACAGGATCACAGGGGTTGGAAGAGACCTCTGGAGATCATCTAGTCCAACCCCCCTGCCGGAACAGGGTCACTCAGAGCAGGTTGCACAGGATGGCATCCAGGCGGGTTTGGAATGTCTCCAGAGTTGGAGACTCCACCACCTCTCTGGGCAGCCTCTTCCAGTGCTCTGCCACCCTCAAAGGAAAGAAGTTCCTCCTCATGTTCAGATGAAACTTCCCATGTTCAAGTTTGTGCCCGTTACCTCTTGTCCTGTTGCTGGACACCACGGAAAAAAAACTAGTAATATCATTTATCTCCTCCAGAGCCTACTTTTTTATTACTTCAAAATGTGCACAAGAGATAGGATTCACACTAGGCAAAAAAGTGTACAACTACCAGTCCCGAGCCAGGTTTCTAGCCGTGGCAAGCCTCATTCCCCTTCTTCTGACAATCTTTTGGTTGGAGAGTGCACATCCTCTCCCGATCTCTCAAAACGCCGTGTGCCTCAGTGACACTGACATCCCTTACTATCATTTGCGCTTTCTTGTTCTTATTTCTGGCTGCAGTTAGGGAACTGCTCTCACCTGAAAGGGTGAGAAACGCTGATTTAGGGGAAGTTTCTGGTCTTCCTGATGCCATTTACATTTTGCCTTCATTGACATTATCCACAATTTAATATAAATGACATCGGAAAGAAATCCTCCTTTCTTTTTACCAGTAAATCAACTTTTTCCTTCCTTCACTTTACATCTCCACAGCCTTGATGTTTTTAATTCCATAGAGTATTCTCAGCTGTAGCTTGCATTACGTGTGCCGTACGAACGAGAGCCCAGCTGTAGTAAAAGATTTCTAAAGGCACAAACGCTGCTTTGGTGGATATGCCAGGGATGACAAAGACTTCCAGGATGCAAACCAGGGTGTTTTGCTCTTAATCTAAATTTGGGCTAGAGGCACATTGTGCTCTAGTCTCGTAGTAGGGGTGAGCAACAATTACAGGATGAATGAATATCCATATATATATATATATATACACACACACAGACGTGTACAGAACCACTGAGAATTTTGTTATTATGCAGCATGTCTGAAATGCAACTGCCGATAAAACATCCTACACTTAGGAAATGCATGTAATATCAGCACCCGCTGCTCTGCCAAGCCCAAAGTCTTGGGGATGTATCAGATCCAGTGAAATTCAGAAAGCACCATTCAGAGATGGGATCTAAATTTGGAATTTTTCCTGCTTCTTTCTGTTACAAGTTTACTACATGGGAAGCAGTTTTCCAGCTCGCAGCAAAAATCACTGGTCTGACTTTGTCAAAATGTCTATCACCGTCTTATCGCTGGAGCCTAGGAACGGCACTAATATGATAATGATTCCTTTACGTCCCCGGCTGATTAGGTGTGAACAATGACTGATGACTCCTGTATCATTAGGGATTTCCTTTCCCTCCCCTCTCCTCTCCCCATTTGGGAACATCAGAAGAAATATTTGCTAAACAAGAAGTAGCGCCCTGCCTTTTCCTTAATAAAAACTGTTGTGAGTGTGTGTCCCGAAAAAAAAAAAAAAGGAGGATCTAAATTTGGAATTTATAGATGAAGAGCTGGTGCCACATGAGTCGTACCGTAACTCTCCACCCCGCAAGGCAAGGAGCCTGCCAGCGGGGAACGTGCCAGCGCCGAACACCCACCACTTGTCACTCTCCCGCTGCACACGAAACTCGGCAACTAAGACTCTTCTCTCCCATTACCTCCGGGGGTTATGTTGGCATATTTTATGTCCTTTAATAGCACCTGCTGTTAAATACAAGATGACAGCAATATATTGTAGAGTTTATAAAAAATCATTGAGGGCTTTCATATCAGGAGGCAGCTCTAAAGCTGGCTCTGGGTTTTACGCACACATGGGAAATGCATATGAAGACAAAGTTCTTTTTTTTTTTAACTGAACTGTGCTATTAAGAGACACTCAAAAAAGAGAAACGGGCAATGTCTTGAATTCCAACAGCTAATGCAGAATCAAAGGTATGATGAACAATCACATCGTCCTATATCAAAAGTTAAGTTAATTTCAAAGGGGTAAAACTCCCCATTAAAAGCTAAAAAATATATAGATGGCACTCATTTAAAGTGTGCTCTTATGAAAAAAAATTGGGTTCTATGTATCTGCTTGTCTTCTGAATCGACACTGTCGCATCTGGAGCTGAAATGTTTCCTCAGACTGATCTCTGAGATGTTTTTTAATAATGTTGTCGTGGTTTGGGCCAGACTGGCCCAATCAGGCAGAATGACAGATGCTCTCTCTCTCCTGCTCCACTTCGAAGGGAGGCAGGACCGAGAGAGAAAAAGAGACTTAAAGAGTTTAGAAGGAACTAAACTACTTTAATGAAATATTAATAGCAAAATAATAAAAAGAAAATAGTGAAATATATACAAAACCATATCAAGCTCCCAGGATGACAATCGTGTCACCAGCAGGCGCTGGGGAAGTCCCAGACTGGACTCAGCGATGGACGGGAACTGGATTCCGGATCTGGATTCAGGATCGGGATCAAAGGCAGATGAACAGACAGAGTCTTCCTCGGACGCCGGCCGTTTGAGAAAGAGGGCTGACCCTTTGATCCCTCAGCTTTTATACTGAGCATGAGGCAGATGGGATGGAATACCCTGTTGGCCAGGTTTGGGTCACCTGTCCTGTCCACTCCTCCCCGCAGGTGTGACCCCTCTACGCTTTTCCGCTTCCCACCCTCCAACGGGGCAAATAACGAAGTTGGCTGACCTTGGGTGTTATAGCAATAAGGATAAGCAAGAGCGTCTCTGCATCCCATTCCTTGGCATCAACTATAGACATGGGTCTTCTCACTCTGAGAGCCAACAGTTTCTGCACAACATGCTGGTAATTTCGACAGTTAGAAGAGGCCGAGCTAAAAAAAGAAAGTTACTGAACAAAATTGGTCCTGTTTTACCTCAAATCAGGACAAATGTGTGTTCATTATGGATTATTTTCGTGTGTTGTAAAGTCGATGGGCACAGCACTCTCTTGAGGGCAGTGGGACTTTCATGTGCCACTTTGAAAGAAGAGGTGCACCTTGGAAATTCAAAGAGAACTTGATTTGTGGGTAAGAGACAACACTTGGTTGCAGGGAGCATTCAAGTTACAGCTGTCTTTTCTCCTTCTCCCCCACTGCACCTCCCGAGCGGCGCAGAAACCTCCGGACCGATCCAAGACAGCCTATGCTGAAAGAAGGAGTTGGTAAGCTGAAAGCACACACATCACAAATGTTTCCAAAACTGAGAGTAGGCAGGTTTAGAGAAGGAATAATACCGATACATGCGTTTTGGGACTATTCGTACTTTCACATCCGATTTTACGGAGCGCTCCCCAGCACACCTGATGCCAAGGGATGCTGCAGGCTCACCCTGCAGACTTTCCCACTGGCTTTTCGGCTACAAACCAGTTCCAGAGAATAATGTGCATGAAGGAAAATGATAGTCCAAGAGGAGAAGCAGGGCGAATGTCTGCCACAGCTGCCCAGTGCATCAGCTCGATGCTTCAAATTAAAGTGCCTAACAAGGACTTTTGACCAGTGAGGGGCTGCCAAGGCAAATAAATGAATCGTTTGCATAGCTCAGAAGCAAAGAGGCGAGGGAGCAGCACAGCCATTTGTTATTCAGAGTCGTTTCCCCAGTTAGGTGGCAAGCAACTTGCACTGGTGAAGAATTATATTTACCGGGGGAGTGGAGCTGTCACAGTGCTTTTTAGGTCTCAAATTAAGGCCAGCAACTTCCACTGCTGTGGTACGCTGGGGTGACAGGGGGACACACCAAATGCCAAATCTCCCCTTCCTCCCCAGCATCCTACCAGGATTAGCTCCAGCCTGGAAATGGACTTGGAGAGCTGCTGTATGAATATGACTTCCACAACTGGAAGCAGATATAACAATGCTGAAAAACTAGATTTCACGTGGTGCTCCTTCACCACCACGCTCCTGGCTAAATTGGAAGTGGCTTTACAGCAGGGGAGACATTGGGAAAGCAAATGCTCCTGGCAAAGCTCGGCGGGACCCTGCAGTTTGCCCAGGCTTATCCCAGGATGAGGACCACTTTGGTATCAGCAAACGCTTCACATGTTCACTGAGACTCCAGGGACCGAAAGAAGCATTAAAATCAAACGTTCAACTCTTCCCTGGCTGCAGGGAGAGGGACCTTGCCATGGCAGAGCAGCAGCTGCTCTTCACACCGTTGCCAAGGACCAGGTAACAGAAGCATTACAATTAGTGAACAGAATTAATTCATTCTTGGTTCAGTCTTTAATTTCAATGTTCTCCAAGGGGAATCTTTCCGAGACTTAAAAAGCAGAGCACAATGCAAGAAAACGAGAATATGTTCAATATAACTAACGATGCAGACAACTTCCTCCCACAGAAATTATATTATATACAGGAGCTTATTTCATCTTTTGCTCTGGGGGAACATATTATAAATTCTGTTTACTAGAGCAGCCTGAGACAAAGTGCTTGCATTTCCCAACATGGAGGAGCCTGGCAGTTTCCCTCGCGTTGTTCACAGCCCTTGGTCGTACCAGCTCACTTTTCTGCGTTACTGTGTGTTTCTAATAGTACCACAGTGATGCTAAGAAGAGTAAGAAGTGCTGGGCTCCAAGAAGAAGTCCCAATATAAACTTGCCTTAGTGGGAAGAAAATTATCATCTTCCCTCATTTTTTTCAGGTACAGAACTAAATGAATCAGATAATAGAAATCACAGGCTGAAAGAAGGCAGTGATTTGCAGGAAGATTTGTTTCCACTGCTTTTGAGCAGCACAGGCATGGAAAAAATGCATCAGATCAGAGACACTAGTCCAGAAAAGATCAAGATGCATTTGACTTCTTTGGATTAATTTTCTTTTAAGCCGCCTATTGTAAGAAACGTGGTTGTGTAAAGGATAACATAGTTACATATGAGGAACGATGGGCTAAAGAAAAAGCAAAGCTGATAGCTCAAATAAATCAGTTAATTATCTTTAAAAACTAATTTTTTGAAGGAAATAATGTATTTCCAAAATGATGTTAACCTTTGGTCACAGCTCCCTGGTTGTACTGGAAAGTATCATCCAATGCATGGTGAGGAAATTAGGCTGAGTAGAAGTGGCTAAAAAAAAAAAAGCCCAGGGGTGGGAGTGTGTGTGCGTCTCTGCCCCCCTCCCCAAATTCTGCTTCTATCGGTGCACCAGCTTAGCTGCTTCTGTGCAGAGAGGATGAGTGAGAAAAATTGTCCCTGTATGTTAACCTTGATTTGAGCTGGGGAAAGCCTTGAAATGATAGAAGGTTTTTGCTTTCGCTTGCTGTTCAAGGCGTGGTGGATTGACGGTGCTGGAACAATTTTTGTATTAAAAGTCTGAGCTACAAGTACAGTGTTGCTCGAGGATTAAGGCGAGAGCACCTGCTTTGAAGCTCTCCCCTACAACTCTCACCTTTACTGAAAATGCAGCAGTTATGATCCTGGTTAGCTGCAGGAGATCTGGAGGCCATCAAGCCCTTTTGGTATTCTGGGAGAGGGAAGGCTTTATCTGCCCAAGATACAGATGGTTAAAAACCATCTTTTCCTTCTTCACCAATAACTGGCTCCAGAAAAAAAACAAAAACAGAAAAAAAATCCTGATTAGACTAATTACTTTGCTTGCCGAGAGCAAACTGGCTGAAGCTGCAGGTGTCTGGGATGTGGTGGGTGCTCCGTGCATGTTCCCTGCCTTGGGCAAGAATAACTATCCAAAATTTTCCGAAGTGGGTCCTGGAGGGCCTATTCCCACTCACCCTTCGGGGATCATCCACTTGGACACCACATTGAGTATCTTGCTGGGTATGGAGGTGTCCAGAGGGTATTTAAAGCACTGGCATTACACACTTACTGCTTCTAATTGTATTTTCAACTTAAATAGGTTTTATAGCACATGAGGTATGAGAGCCTGTGCTGTTAGGGAAGGCTCGTGCTAATTTGCAGGAAGAGTCTCATCTCTATATAATCCTCATGCTCATCTTTCAGTCAAGTGACTACAGAGCAAGACCCCACAGAGAATATATCTGCAGAAAAAATGGTTACAGCAACATCTTTATGAAAGCTCTCTGCATGGATTGAGGCAAATGGAGGGAAATGAGTCACGGGGAGATGGGAGATGGGGAGGTGTGCTCTCCCCAAGGCTCATGAGCAGCAGGATTTCGGCCACTCCTTGAACAACTTGTTTTTATAACATTATTTTCACTTGGGTTGATGGAACGGGTTGTGCTGTACACATGAGATGTGTTTGCTGTGGCGAGTGTCACTGTTGGTCCTACAGCAGAATGTGTTTGGTGCTTACGGTGGGACACTCTCCGTCCTGAGCCCAGGACCACAACCTGCCTGGGGCTGCTGAAAACAGACCTTAGCAACTATGTGCATATAAACATAATACAATTTCTAAAGACACAACATTGGAGAAACAGAAATCTGATCCCTTAGAAAGGCTGGGACAGGCAAAACACGGTGCCTTCACTCTACAAATGTCCAGCTTATCATAGAATCATAGAATGGTTTAGGTTGGAAGGGACCTTAAAGATCATCTAGTTCCAGCCCCCTTGCTATGGGCTACTAGACCAGATTCCTCAAAGCCCCATCCAACCTGGCCTTGAACACTTCCAGGGATGGGGCCTCCACAGCTTCCCTGGGCAACCTGTTCCAGTGCCTCACCACCCTCACAGTGAAAAATTGCTTGCGTCTCATCCTGTCTCTGCCATCTCAAAGTCCTTTTGATATGGGCAGGCACTGTGAGAATAGGAAAAAAAAGTTGATAATGTCTGTTAGCCCCCATATATATGTATTTTAGAGGCTTTAAGGATTTGGGTTGCACAGCACAGCTACCCAAGGCTTTTGAAAGAAACACTGTGCTGTTTGTTTTTGCCCACCTCACTGCTGTGTGGTCTGCTCAGCTGGGTTTGCTCCTCGGGGAGCTCTCCTGCAGACACGCAGGGTCACACCATCTCCTGGGTTATTAGAGCGGCTGTGTCAATACTGGCCAAACTATACTAAACTGCCTCGTTGTTTCCATAGTGACATTTCTGCTTATATGAGTAATTTTGGGCTCTTCCTTGTCACACTCAAAAACACAAATCAAAAAGGAGACACAACAGGCAATGTAAGTACTGTGCATCATGCAGATGGCCCAGCTGGGACCAACGGAGCTGCATCCATAGGGGACAGGACTGTACAGACATACCTTCTCAGAGCAGTGCAACCACACAGATTTCTGTCCCCCATTTTCTGGTGTACAAATACCCCAAGGATCAAATTGTCTTCAGCTTTGTTTCCCAGCTTGCTAACGGTATCTGCTCAAAGGACAGGCACTGTCCTATATTGAGACCATCAAATATCCAAAATAACCTCAGAGTACAGTGCCTGGTAGCTTGGATGCATACCAGCAAGAAAGCAGTGGTGGCGCTCTGGAGTCCATCCAGATGTGACTCTGAACCCTGGTGATTCCCAGTCCTTCAAATGAGAAAAATCTTTTCCAAGAAAACTGTGGTGACTCTTCTAACCTCTGATCTCTCTGCTCTTAAGGTTAGGTCCTTGTGACTAAGCTTAAGTTTGGGTTTACCAGTAGAGGTGGTTCAGTCTCCAGCACTGGTCTGCATGGTGTCTTGTATCTACAGTGTGGCCAATGCTGGGCTCCTCTGCTCTTCCCAGTTCAATGAGAGCTGTAGCTACATCATTGCTCTAACCCTGTGCAAGTTAGTGAAAAAACAGCAGCTTGTGGTCACATGTGCTTTACCAAATTCACATTCTCTAATTGCAAAAGGGACTCCACAGTCTGAAGAACAAAAGACCAGGGTCTGCTGATCAACGTGATAAATTTGGCCACGTGTGCTCTGTTTGCTCAGTGGAGTACAGTTGCCAAATAATATGCTTCCAGGCTCTGTGAGGCTGATTAATTTTGTATCCTTTAATCAAAAAACCCTTATATTTTTCAAAACAATACCCTCTTTTCCTTCCCTGAGGGCCCTGTAGAGCATAAAGCAATGCACAGAAAGGAGAGAAATAGATGGAGAATATAAACATAGTGACAACATGACAAATCTTTATAATCTGGTAGAAATTTCTTTCTTTTTTTATTGCTGCATGAATCTGAGCCTGGGGTTCTGTTATCTGCTGTGGTAAATAAGGATGAATTAATGTGAAAAAAAGTGTATTTATAGCATGAATATACTGCTGAGTAATATAGTGGGTTTTGCTGCTTGGGAACAGAGAGACCAAGTCTTATCCCAATGAAACACTTCTGTAACCTTGCCAAGTGCATCCTGCTGACACATCCTAAATCCAAGAACAACCAGGGCCAGAGGAATGTCTATGCGGGAGTCAACCAAGACTCCAGGAATGGAAGATAGCGAGTAGATAATCAGTCAAAAAAATATACAGTTTTTTTAGAGAATATGTGAATTAGCAGTGGAACTCCTTGCCACAGCGGGTGCTAGAGGACTACGAAGTTCAAAAGGAAGCAGGAAAAATTAAAGAAAACATCATTGAGGTATCTCAAATGCAAAGACAGCATGTCTGGACCGGGAAGCCCCAGGGCTGCACGCTGTGGGAGTTTGGGAGCATTTCCTAGGAAAGTGTTGCTACCTGTTTGCCCATTTTGTAATGTCTCCTCTCTGCTAGATGGATCTACAGCGTGATCCAGCATGGTCACTGCTATCTTCTGACTAAAGGGTTTATCAACAGGCTCTGTCACTTGTGCTGCACATAACTGGTATGTACCTAAAATGGCAAGAAATCGTGGGATTTCTGGACCCTAAGTGTTTAGGTTTTTCTGATTCAGGGACAAAGAGAAAAAGAAGGACTTTGGGTTACATTGATAGGAGCCCTAATGTAGGCAAGGCCCTAATATCTCTAGTATCACGCCATGGACACCGGATCTGAGGCAGATTAGACTACATGGTGCCTGAAGCACTGATGTCTTGGAGGTGCCCTCTTTCGAGTAGTGACTTAAGAGTGATCTTAGAGAAAGCATGGACCCAGCATTTCAGTGTTTCTTAACACTGGATGAACCCAGTTTTTAACAAGCTCATCTTCCCCCAGAACAGTTTTTCATACAGGCCATATTGTGTCTTTATACTTAGTCTTGTGATGAAGCTTTCCTAGGGCTCAGTCAGGTACAGTTTTGGGTTTTAATAGCCTTGCTGTCGCAGCAATTGCATGTGGATGAATAAGAAAACTGAACACTTCTCTCCTTTTATTCTGGAATGTTAGAACAGAATGAAAATGAGTTGAATGGCCTTCCTACCTATTCCAAACAAATTTCTGTTTTCTCATGTAAGTGTGGTTGAAAGGAGCTCTTGTTCAAGCTAGTTTCTATCCCAAAGAACTAGCTAACAGTGAGGGCAAGAGGGGGAAAATGGTTAGAAACCATAATTTTCAAATTACTAGCTTTATGTATTGCAAATTCATAAATAAGGCTGGCAAATCTCCCTCTTACCCCAGTGGGAGCAGACTCATCATCACTGGGTCACGTTGCTTTCTGTGTCATTAGTCTTCCCAACCACTCTTACCTCATGGCTAAATAAATAGAGT
Source organism: Burhinus bistriatus (assembly GCA_013397275.1). NCBI lineage: Eukaryota > Metazoa > Chordata > Aves > Charadriiformes > Burhinidae > Burhinus > Burhinus bistriatus. The sequence goes on from VYXH01012049.1 coordinate 202,110, forward strand.
TCACATCTCCAAGGGGTAATCACAGCAATGTTTTGACTCCCCTGTTCCCTCAGACCTTAATTCTGATCCAGATTAGGGGACGCACTTCAGTAAATACCTGATTTACAGCAAGCGTGATAACTACGGTGGCACTTACCATGTGCTGAGAATCAGGCATGCCCTAGTATCTCAGTGAACCAAGATCTGCAGTTTTCTCTTTCTGAAGTGAACGTGTGCACAGAGATGAAACACGTGCAGTGAACAATGGTACAGCATTTCACATACACTTGAATGGGCGACCAGCGTTTTATCAGGAATGACGGCTATCTCTGCATACTACCTGAAAGGAATATATTTAGCAGCAGAATTTGTAAGCCTAGATTTCAAGTACTGTGCAAACGTGCAAGGCACTCCGAGGCTGTTGAACACCTCATCTGTTGCCACCAAGCAACATTTAATGAAAAGCAGCTGTAATAATCCTTGCAGAAACACCGGCACTGATTGTGAATGTTTGAAGATACACCTTTGGACCTTCGCCAAAGGCCGCTCAGCCAACCGCCTGCGAGGTCAGACGGCAGCTGGCTGAGATCCCCCTGCTCCCATAGGCATCGGATCAGGTCTGCCACCAACAAACGGTGTGGGGAGAAGGACTGGGAGCACCAGCCGGTGCCAGCCCCTTTCCTGCGGGCAAAATCACCTTTGCATAGAGAGAGGTTAGTTTTGAGAGCAGTGAGGAAGGCCGCACTACTGGGGAGCAAGGAAGATGTCAGAACAGCAAGTTATTACTCATTGCAATTACATTTATGCTTGAAATGATGGATTAAAACCTATCCATGAGGTCTACAAAGAATAACAGATAAATTCAGTCTATGCTCTGCTTTAATTTTTTCCGATGAATGTTTCTTTTTATACCAAGCATATGGTGCACTAGATTTCAAGTCCCATTGATAAAGACTCTAATCTCTGTAGTCTCTTTATTATATTTTTCCATTTTCTGCTGAGTTGGAAAAAGGCATTGCATACCATCTGTCAGCGTGATCATAGTGCAATTTGCAGAAGTTTCAGACCGGTACAGCATTAGTAGCAGCTCGCTCTTCTCCAGACTTGGGTTCTTATGGAAGCAATATAGCTCCATTAAACAGTTACTTCACAAACAAAAACTCATTTGTGCAGCATACTAATGACAATAATGCAAATGAATCTGTCATGTTTGCAGCTACTATCCCTAACCACCCTGTTCATGAATATATGGTAATTAAGCTATTACTGTAAATGTAACTGTGTCAGCACTACTAAATTAAGGGCTGTACTGTAAATAAAAATGGGGTCATAAAAAGGAAAGAAGGCAGTAAAAGATAATGGGTAGAAATACTAAGGGCAAGGTTACAGAGGCTTTGCACAAGCAAAAGAATTTATTTTAAAGGCTCCTACTAAAGGATCTATTTTGGTGCCATGGCTTGAAATTGCAGATAGATGATGATACATAAAAAGTTAGTTCTTTTTTTCTTCAAATGCAATATTAAATCCCATGACACTGACAGGTTTGTGATAAAACTGATAAGTGATCATCAACATATTACCCCTCCACTCTTGCTCCATGTCTGAGCTCATTAATAACTGTGTAAGGTACAGAAAGGTGAGTTAACAGACCCCTTTTGTAAAAGTTTGCAACAGGAAAGCGAGAGGTTCCTATTCCCAAAGAGTAGTTTGTAGTCTGAACTATGCAAAAAGTCAGGGGTTTTCTTATTTGATAAACTCAGTCCCACTGTATACTTCCCGCTCTCTTGTGTTGTCCCCAGTGCAGCCAGTTTTAAAAGCCAAACAAAATTATTCCTACGTGAAGAACCTTATTTCCCTTAAACAGAAGAGACATTGTATATTTGTAGCAGAAACAATATTGTTACACAAATGTAAATAATGAGAAACATCAAGATTTTGCTTAGGCTCAATCTGCATATAAATGAAATCAGAGCCTGGCTGTAAGTGACCAGCTCCAGGGTTACACCATCAGTCTTGCTGGAGGGACCTGGACAACCTGGAGGGACCTGGACAACCGCTATCCTGCTTCAGTTCGAAAGACTCGCGGTTTGAAGAAATGAAAAGAAAAAGTCCTGCATTAAAATACATGTCCTTACTGAGGGGGAGAGAGAAAAGCTGGGAATGATTCAGTTTGGGGAGGTGATACCCAGATGAACAGAAGGAAGGATAGACAATCATGAGCCATATATTGCATATTCTGCATTTGCAGATTTTCCTGAGTCCATGATTTTCACAGAATGTAAAACCGAAGAGTGCAATGATCAAAACTGCAGGACATTGCATGCAAAGAAAGCCACTGTCTGTAATTAGTCCGAGAGATGCGTAGCAGATAAATGGCACTGAAGATGGCGCATAGCAAGATTTATCGGTAAAGTGAGAGTTTTCTCCGCTGTATCAGATACAGGAAGTTTATATTTTTCTAAGGATATAATCCCTCCTGCCTGAGCACAGAAGCCGATTGCCAGCAGAGATTGGAGGATGCCTTTTCTCCAGGTTGTTTATTCCACTTGCATCCACAATGTAGTTTCCTGGCTTTTTTCTCTAACTCAGCTGGAACAGAGACCCGACAAGGATAGGGCACTGGATTTGATGTCCCCAATATGCAAATCCTAATTAAACACAAACAAGGATGTGCTGCATCGGTTTGCTGGTAAGCTCCCTAGAGATTGAATTATGTAGGGACAGGCACAGTATATAGCAAAGTGGTTCAACAGCATTTTGAGATATTGTCTGGGAAGAAGAGAGCTGGCTGAACTCTCAGATCCGTACCAGCTGGCAGCCACCACCCATAGCTGATCCCCTTCAAAACATCTCTGCTCTGACAGTGCTGAGGCTCTGACCTGGAGCCAACTGTGGATTTTGCAAAGGGCCCCTTGATTTCCAAAGTGCCATCCAGTACAGAGGTGATCACCTTCCAATTTGGCATTTCAAGCAGTTTGCGCCCCAAATCCTCACTCCTTTCTCGCCTCTGGGGTCCCTCCTGGGCTGCGGATGGGGAACACGATGCTGGGGACAACACGTTGCAGCCGCTGACGGCAAACCCTTCCCACTGCCCTTGCAAGCAAGCATTTGACAGCGCTTGCTTTTTCCCAGATGGCATGGGATGAAAAAAAGGACTTTGCCAATAAGTCTCCAGTTCTATCTAGAGATTCAGCAGTTTTCTTGAAATGCAGGGTGGCTCAGGGTCGCTGGGGAAAGGAAGCAGCTTGTGAATGAAGGACAAAATGTAAGAATAACAATGTGAGGCAGTGGTGGAGTGTGAAATAGTTTCAGTCACTTAATACAAAGTAAACCGTGACTAGCTCAGGAGTAACTAGTTATTTTTAAAACTCTCTTTTTTAAAAGATTTAAGAAGTACATGCCAAGGAAAAGACCAGGTTTGAAGGCAGATATCAAACCCACAGCAAGAGAGCATAACGGCAAAGTTTCAAAGGTATTCAACCTAAAGGCTAAAATTGGAGGTGATTTGGGGGAAGATGGCAATTAAACTCCTTTGGTCTCATACAAGTGCCAGCAAAATGGCAGCACATGCTTGAGTGCCCCTGGCTGCCGAGCCCTCGGCACTTCCCCAGGGCTGCGTGCGGTGACACCACGCTCTTCCCATGGCATTTATTGCCAGGTCAAGGCCTTTGCTTCCTTTCTGACAATTCAAGTCTGTGCTGGAACCCCCATCTGTGTCTGCGGGGAGGGGGAATTGCCAGGGCATTTCTGAGAAGAGCATCTCAGGCGCAGCAGCAGGATCTGTGCCAGCGGGTGCAGGGAAGCTGTGCTGGGGCCAGCGTGCCCTGCAGAACTGCACGCATGGGCCACACGCATGGGGCAGCGCCAAGAGGGCTCGGCAAATGCGTTACAACCGGTGTTTGCAGGGAGCAAGAGGCACGTGCACAGAAGGAGCAAATGGCATTAAGTTAATGAGCAGCGATCTATTAAACAGCGGTGTGACCACTCCTTGCAGTCATCTATCTCCTCCCGGCTCCTGCAGGCAGCAGCACACATGAAACGATGCGCTCACCTAAGGGTCAAAGCTGACTTGCCTCACGCTGAAGGACTGGAGTAAAGTTGAAGAAGGGAAGAACTTGTTCTCAGGTTGCCTTTCTAAGGGATAATTTGGGTCACTTTGCCTGCCGTAGAGCTCGGTGTTAGCCTTGCCAGAAAATAACCATCCCGATGTGAGACTGGTGGTGTGTCTGTCCGCAAGCGGGAAACGAAAATATAAATTCTGCATTAGCAAAAGGGGAAAAAGGACCGTGACCTTAATAAGTAAATTAAGACAAACTGCCCTTGGGCTAACATATCATTGCAGGATGGAAGGAATACGGTGACAACAGGAATTGAACTCATTTTTCCCTACAGTTTGGTGGGAGCAGCAGGTGTAAGTCCCGGGGTCTGATCTTACCCGGACGTGAATCGGTGTTCTGCCGGTACCTTGAACCAAGCCGTCCCGACCGCGCACCGGCAAAGCAGCTGGCCTGGAGTGTGTGCTCAGTATGCCTTCACTGGAGCAAAAAAGATGGAATCCAAAATAATGTTAATAAAGGTAGTCCAGAGAAAAATTAAAACTCCTGAAGAGGAGGCAGAGAAATCTCCTGCTCATGTCTGCATCGCCAGCTGCAGCCCCGCACATCTTGTCAAGCTATATTTCATCAAGCTGCACCACTTCTTGCAAACACAAGTAAAATGGCAGCCCCGCGGGGACTGCCCGCTGCCCAGTTAACAGCGAAAAGATTTTGGAGTGCGGAAAGTTAAAAAGAAAAATATTTCCAGTTTCCTAGTTTAATATCCATGTTCTGATGACCTGAAGTCATCCAAGGCAGCGATAAAAAAGAAGACAAAAAAAAAAATCTGTGGCATTTTCTTAAGGGATGAATTATTTTTAGCCGTGGAGATCTAAAGTTCTCTCCAAGTTCCTGAACTTTCAGAACTTTTCTTCACTAAGGAGCTTGACAGCAAAGCAGGTTCTCTTTTTCCCAACTTTTCAACTGATCTAATTAAAATATGCAGAATCTCCCTTTCTGCATGATGAAGGAATACACATTTTTTCCAGTGAGATAAAAGGCATTTTCCAGAGGCTTTATTTCTAAGAATAATTGCTGCCCTCTCTGTTTTTAGGGCTGAGCTACTTCACTTTATGGTAGGGAAACGGGAAATAATCAATCTTGCCCATTTTACTTGTTTTTCTTCTCAAGATTACTGGCACCAGACAGCGTTTGTGAGTCGAAATTGGTTGTCAATGCACCACTGGGCCTGATTCTGACTGACACTGGTACCACCGCACGCTGCCAGAGCCTGGGGTAAATGGAAATCTGGTCCTTTGTGCTTTAGTTTAGTTCAAGTGGCTCCGGAGGAATGACTTCCCAAATGGAATAGGCTTTGTTAGTGGAGTTTGGGTTAGTATTACTTTTCAAAAAAAGACACTGCTTTTTAATCACCTGCATTTGTGGGATTTTAGGGGGTGTTTTGCATTGCTTTTTGAGTGAGGCTCCCCTCTGCCCAGCACCCCATCACAGCCAGGGGGACAGAGGCAGCGCTAGCTCCAGCCTTGTCCTGTTTCCCGGCTCGCAGGGCAGCCGTGCCACCGGCATCGGCCACACGCAGCTCCATCACACAGAGCTTCAACAGCTTTTCCTACCGTCCCCTGGGGTGGCATGGCACCCTTTTTATATGTGCAAAAAATCAACCCTTTGCTCTTCCAGACTGCGGTGACCTTGTAAGGGCAGAACCCAGGGCCAGGATCTGCGGTAAAATGCAGGAGAATAAAAATCCTATAGAGAATATACAAAAGGAAATTAATTAAACCAGTCAGAAAGGATTGCTGGAGAAGCCCTGACCTATGTTGTCACTACACAATGACTTGCTCCATGGTTGCAAATTTTTTTTTTCTTTCTCGCTAAAACTATTTTCTGTCCATAATCTGAACCTCATCTTGGCTGCTAAAGAGACTCTCTCCTTAGGCTCAAGGCCATTCCCTGGCAGTAAATTCAGTTCATCCCACTGGAACAGAGACAAACGGGTGGTATTTACAAAGCCAACTGCACCCACTCAGCACATACACGTATATACGGTACAGCGAAACCCCTGCAGCAACGCGTCATGTGTCCCAGTCCTCCGACTGAAAACCCAGACAAACTCTTAAGCATGGGTTGACTGAATCTGAGCAGGAAGAAAATCATTTTGTGTTCTTGGACTGACACAAAATGCGGGCAGGAGTTTTGAATAAATGATTTGCTCTGAATCATTTACTCGGCGCTACTCAAGTACCTCGGAGGACAAGGAGGGCTTCTAAACATTTGCAGTGATAAAATATTGAGTCGACTCTGGTAGTGTTTTGCAGGGGAAGAAGCACTCGTCCCGATGCTCTGACCGATTTAGCTTGTGCGTTCCTAGTGTGGCTGCCGGCACACTTTAACGTGCCCCATTAGAGCCGCTGCTGCATTTCACCTTATAGGTGGGTGCATCTCTGTGACAGATAAAGTGGTCCCCGTGCACAGACTGTAGCTAGTAAAGTGCTTTCTCATGAAAAGTGCTAGCGAAGTGCAGCGAGTTCGGAGTGTTAGTATGTATTATTCATCCTTTAATAATATCGCAGCAAAATTTAGGGGAGTACGGCAACAATTTTGATCATTAAAGAGGGCAGGACGCGGGTTTGACGTGTCTGTAAGGCCAATTACAAACTCCTCTTGAGTGTCAAGTCTTGGTTTCAAGCGTAGAGCGGTAAGGAAGGCTCATTGTAGCAATTATGGTGTTTACAAAAGAAAAACAATGTCATCCCGGGATTTTGTGCCCATGGCAGAACCGCAGGGGATTAGCCTGAGGGAGCAGAGTAAGAAACTCAAAGTGCTCCCACACGGGTGATGCCAGAATGGTGCGATCCTCCCCATAACCGGTCTGGCCATGGGCAACGTCGCAGCGTTCCGGTGAAGGCAGGCATGGTGCGAATGCCTCTGCTGGCGCTCCTCTTTTCTGGCGTAAATGAAATGCTACGCTCGGCTTAGAAGTGCAGAAAGGTGGGAAGCGAACCCCACTATGGCCAGTGATGCCTGGGGGTGTCCGTGGGAAAGGGAAGGAGGGAAAGGCAGAAAAGGTCCTCCTGCTGACCAGAGGGAAGCTTTCCTGGCCAGGGAAAAGGTAAAAACTGGATTTCACTGGATTCAGTCTGTCAGTAAGCAAGTTACAAGTTTTTCTCTGTTACCTAGTAGATGTAGACACCCAGGTGGGAAACGAAGTGGAGATATGAACTCAGAGCCCTGAGACAGCTGGAAAGCTCAAGCGAAGAGCTGGTCACTGAGCCGGGTGTCATTCCACGGGATGCCAGCACGGAATTTGGCCGGGTGTGGCCCAGGCAGGTTTATCCCGTGCCAGCGGGGCTCAGGCCGGGGAGCCCGAGGCTCCAGGCTGTGCCTCCATGCCCCTCCGACACCTCTCACCACCCCAGGAGTGGCCGGGATGGAGGGATGGAGGGAAGGATCGATGGAGGGAGGGAGGGCTCAGCCCTCAGCTCCCCGCTGCAGGCCCAGCCCGGGGCGGGGGGCGGTGTCCGCCCAGGCCAGGCCCAGAGGGGTGTGAGGGAGCGGGGGTGTGTGAAGGTGGGTGTGTGGGTGGGTGTGAGGACGTGGGTGTGTGGGGGTTTGGCTGGAGGGGGAGTGTGTGTGGGGGTG
>VYXH01012049.1:215748-251949 GCA_013397275.1 Burhinus bistriatus
TGGGTGGATCCCATCTGGCCCCAGAGACTTGTGCACGTCTAAGTGCTTTAGCAGGTCCCTCACCATTTCCCCATGGATTATTCCCCTGTGATTCTGTGGTTCTGTAAATATATGGGGGCTTCATTCTGCTCCCCACCCCTATCTACTAGCTCAGGGGGCTGGGTACTCAGGGAACAATGGGTCTTCCTATTAAAGACTGAGGCAAAGAAGGCATTAAGTACCTCAGCCTTTTCCTCATCCTTTGTCACTATGTTTCCGCCCCCATCTACTAAAGGATGGAGATTATCCTTAGTCCTCCTTTTATTGCTAATATATTTATAGAAACTTTTTTTATTGTCCTTAACATCAGAAGCCAGGTTAAGTTCTAGTTGGGCTTTGGCCCTTCTAATTTTCTCCCTAGATAATGGCTGTGAAGGGGAAGAACCAGAGACACAAGCTATATTTCTCTATGCGTAGCAGTAGCAGGTAGACCCCAGTCCTCATTTCTCCATTTTTTATTTTCTTTAAAGTACATCAGGTTTTATATAGTGTTGGTCACAGTGGCTGTGATAGGAGACTTGATTTAGGCAGCAGGATAATTTTTGCTAATAGGAATTATGGGTGTTTCTGTTAGATCGTTAAACACGTATTATTATTTATTCTCAGCTCAATCTCTGGATTCAAGCCAGGAAGCTACTTTGTCCTTATTCCCTTCTCCCTTCTCTCAGTCTCTCTCCCTCTTCATGTGCAGTGAGCATGTTCCAATGAGAACTAAAGCAATTTCTTGGCCCCTCTCACGTGTCCTGCATCCCTTTTGCATGCTTAGAGAGGAATCTGATTCACTGTTTGGGAAAGACTGACTTAAGCACCTGAATAGAGCCAGATATGTTTCCTATCATGTCTGCTAATTAAATTGTAATGATTGTTACCACAGGATGCTGCATAAGCAGGTTGAAAAAGATGAGACGAGTTCACAATGAACAGAGAGTGGCTAGGAAACATGATGGTCTGGATGTAATCTCTGGCCATCTACACTATGAATTGCCAGATGCAGGGAAAGCGCAGAGGGGAACAGTCACTGTAAATGCAGCGGACACAGACTGCTGCCCATCACCAGAGATAACATCCTGGGATAGAAGGACCATGGGTCTAATCTATTCCTGTGTTCTCCCAGCACCGACACACATAGCTTTCTAAAACAAGAATTCACTTTCTTCTCAGCAAAATAAAGAGGGAAGAACAGAGTTGATGGAATAATGTTTCCTGGGCATTTTGGTTCCAGAATGATAACCGGAGTGGAGATTTCAGCCTGCTCTCACAGGTATTAATGGATTAACATAGGAAGCTGCAAGAATTTCAGTTGTGTGAAGCCTTACTGGCAAAGCGGTGTGAGAAGATAAAGCCATTTGGGGCTCAGGGCTCTGGCTGGGACAAGAAGATGAAATAATTCCACTCTCTCATTCAGTCTTTGTGTCCTGTTCATTCTTGTTTGTGCTGCATTATGAAATGGAGGTGCTGATCTCTTACTTGGCCCAGAGCTGCAGTTAATGGAAATAGCTGTATTATATATATTGGGGTATTTGAAAATTTCCAGGTGGAAACACCTCCAAGTTTATAAAATTGCCCCAGTAGCCTAAAATTGTTCCTAATGGCAACAAGAGGAGTAGATTCCTAGGACATAAGCACCTTGTCACTGACTCTTCACCCATGTCTCTTGGGAGGTTGAGTTATATGCAGGGACGTGGTCACTGAATAAATGGACAAGGGGCTGTGACATGCGTCCCCAAGGTACAACTAGGAAGGCTATTTCAAAAAGGAGCACCTGCTGCAAGGGAGGGATTTTTTAACAGTAGTGGAGAGGCTACATTAGCAAAGGAAGTAAAGCCTGATCTAGGGAAGAGGAAGAGGGCAGGAGACCACAGAGAAAGTTCAAACAAAAGATGTGAAGTCCCTGCAGCATATTTAAGGCTATAGTGAAAATCCTTTACCCGGATCTTTCTTTCCTGTATAACACCATCAGAGGATCCTCATTTGGGAAAAGCAGACTGAGCCTCTGAAGACTCCTAAAAGTTTTCCAAGGTTTGCTTCTCCTGCAATACCCTGTGTCTTCAGCAAGAAAACAAAGACTTTCCCTCCCTCTTGGGAAAGTCCCTGAGGGCCATATCTGGAGCTGAGTGTGCCCAGTGGCTCCGCAGGGGTTGCTGGGGAGAACAGGGCTGCCCAGCCAGCAGCCAAGTTCTCCACCAGCCTGCTGGTTCCTCAGCAGGGAGAGCAGCTCCCATGAGGTCCTGGCTGACACCCCATTGCCGGCTCTTGCTGTCAGGGGGATGCACAGCAGGAGATAGATACGACATGGCCACATTGCTGTTCCTGACAGACACTGAATCCCCACCCTGTGCCACAGATACAAGGGGCACAAGCTGAACCCAGACCAGGGGTGTGCTCTGTAGCTGGGAAAAGGGTTTCAGGTTTCTCAGATTCAAGGTCTACAACAAGTGTATGTTTTAAACTGCACATCTTTGTTTAAGCCTGGAGCTCTGTGCTTATGGAGTGTTAGGGCAAATGTTCTGACATTTGTCTGTGGGTTTCTATTGATCTTGAAATCATGCCAAATTTGAAATTGTATCTTTCCAGCTCCCCTTACTTCTTCACCATATAGAGGGGTTGATGCTGGTGTGCACACGTGCACACTGCTAGGATTACATGAAGAGTTGGTGATGAGGAGCGATATGTTATGGTCCTGCAAGCACGCGCGCCTGCGCACACACACAAAATGGCTTCACTTCCACATTATCTCCTGCAGTTTTCCCTGCACCCTGTCTGTAACCTAATCAAACAGGCTGAGCAGCTGGTGAGTGGGCGCCTTGCCTGTCAAAGACATGGGTATGAATATCAGCAGTCAACAAGCCATCACATTAGCTATTGGCACAAAATTTAATCAGTGAGGGTAGACACCCCTCCCAAAAATAAACCCATTGCTGTCCATAGAAGCCACATGAACCCCTGGTTGACCGAAATAGTTTGGGAAAAGAAAGAAGTTGAAGAGTGGCTTGGCTGAAAGTCATCTATGCAGGATGCTGCAATGGATGAAAGGAAGAAGTGTTTTAGAAGTCTTCTAGGTCTTCATGAGAGGGTTTCTGTCTGATCTCCAGTCAAAAATAGTTCATCTGCACTGGCCATACATCTATGAACTACGTCAGGTAGCACAAATTCTAGCAGATCTTTTGGGGTTGTCTTCTGATTTTGCCAAATATTTGAATGTATTCATGAATGGAACAAGACAGAAAATGGGGGGTTTCTTCCTACAAAAACATTACAAATTTCCAAAATCTCACTCCAGCGTACTAACATAACAGACATCAAACCCTGAAAGTTTGTAATTATTTATGCAAAATGGAGCATCTAGAGAAGCCAAGAGCATGATACTTAAATCACTCAGCAGAGGGCTGGGGAATGAAGAGGAAAGGCAGGGATTCAGGCTGCCAGCACAAGGGTGGGCCTGGCCCAAAATCTGCTTGGTCTTTCTTGTATGGAAGAAAGATCAGATTTGTCAGAGCTATTAGCTCTGTTTGGTCCCTGCTCAGAGACATTTGCAGCCCAAGTCTAAGCTCAGTTCTCAGAATTCCCAGCTCTTGCCTGGCTGAAGGGAAATGTGGCTCTAATTGGCCTGTCCTCTTTCACCTGTCCTGGGACTGACCACGGGTTGAATTGCTGGTGAGATCTGAAGGGATGCTCCGGGCCTACAAGGTGAACACAGAAGCAATGGTAGGAAATGGAAAATTTCCTACCGACTTTACTGAGCTTTGGATCTGGGCTTGAAGAACGGGTGTTTTTTTTCAGATGTTCTCACTGTCCTCTGAATGGCTTATTTTCATTCTTTTTTTAAGGCCCAATAGCTAATGGCAGCAAAATTCAGGTGAAGTATTTGGGGTGTAATGAAGGAGCAGGGTTGCTGCCATGACCTTGCCATGCATGTTTGCATTAACCTTTCTTGCTTAGGAAAATCAATTGGAAACAAAGCTCCCTCCCCTGCGGAACTGACCTATGCAGAACAGGCCAGTTTGGGGCGGTTCTGTGTGTTCTCTTTTTTGGGATCAGAGCCTTCCTTTTTTTCCTGCTTCTGCATTCAGAGCTTCCCCTCAGTGACCGGAGGTGTGTATGTGGAGCAGGGACACCTGCTTTCACCGACGTGGCAGGCAACTTGTGAAGGTGACCTCTTCAGAAGCACCTTTCTGTCCGTCCCAGAATGGGGGCTGACTCAGCCCAGGAGTTTGGGCTTGTGTTCAGGCTCAGCCCTCGGTAAGCATGGAGTTACGCATGGCTGGATAAAAGCTAACTGTGTTGTTTTGCACTGTGACAGGCTGAGGTGAAGGGAACTAAGGAGTTGTTCCAGATAGTGTCACAGAGATGTGGTTTCTGCAGTCCTGCTACATAGCCCCTTTCATGGCAGTGCTCTTTTAGAGTCCTTTAATCTGGTTATTCTGCTTGGCTGAAGTCCTTTAGCTGCCAAACTTGCAGCGCTGAGGCTGTGGCATCATCAGAGGATCCTGTGCCTGATTGTTCCTACATTTGAACTGGGATAAGACCACAAACACCTGTCAAATCACCACTGCTGTCAGATTATTCACAGCAACTACATTGTTAGATGGATTTTGTTGTTGTTTGTGGATATTGCAGAACCTGATCCAAGTTCTACAAATGGCTCTGGTATTCTTGGATGTTTGGCCAAACATATTTTTTCCAGCAATGGCTTGTAAACTGGTCTCTCACTTTTGGTGGTGCCTGTAGGAAAATTTGGGCAGCCACAGGATGTGGCTTGTCTTGATCCAGACACTGATGCTTAAGCCCGAGAGCCTGCTCTGTTCAAATGCCCTCTGGTAGCACTGGCAAGCTAAGTGCTGTGGCACACATTAAAGCATGGGGTTTCCTCCCTTTTCAAGTGATAACCATGCATGAGTGGGTATATGCTGGGGTATACAGCAGTGTGCAGTCATAGAGCAGTGAGGCCTGGTCCGTAGCGTGTTCCTGTGCTTAAATGTTGAAGCGTTATGAAGAGAATGCAGAGTTCAAAAGAAATCAAATTAGGCATTTAGTTCGTGTTCATTTCTGGAAAATCTGAAGTATATGAAATGGTATTCATACTGTGCCCATACTGCAGTTGTGGTTTAAATCGGCTTTATGGATTGAGTCTCTTAACTTGGAGTTAGGATAGATTAGCAGCATCGTCACCCATTTTACAGACAAGGAAAGCATACTCGTGATCATGCAAGATCGAGAAGTCAAAGCCAGGTCTTTTGCTTCCTTGATGCCGTGCCACACAAAGCTGTCACTGAGTTCAGTGTATTAATTCAGAAGCAAAAGAACAGTGTGCCACTAATAACGTGGTTACACGAGGGATACCAACATGCTGTGTAGATTTTGTGATGGATGGATGCCCGTTTTAATCATCTTTTATAGCCCCAACATATACAATACACCTTTGTGAGTCATGGGGAATCAAGTCATAAAGAATTGAGACTTCAGACAGGGGGGCACAGAGTTCAACCCACTTCCCACAAAGGACCGTGAGCAGTGGTGCAGTTGCACATGGACACATTGTGTTGTTATGACCAGCTTAAACTCAATATTGAACATGTCCAGTGCTAAAATGGGACTGGCAGTCGGGAAGAAAGGAACATAAAGTAGGATATTTATGAAATAATTATGAAGCACTCTTAGATGGAGGTTCCAAGCAAGACAGTTTGTAGAAGAAGCTCCTGTAGAAGTTTGTAGAAGAAGCATGCAGGTTGATTCTCTGCCTCTGTCTTGCTGGATGATGGGGAATGGAGCAGCCTGTGGGGCAGTCTTTTTTCTCCATTACATAGGTGTCAGTCTTATTGCTGCTAAGGTCAGCCCAAAGCAGCGGTAAATGACTGAATTCTAATCTTCCAATATGAAAAGTAAAGAATATGGGCAGGTCTTCTCTTCAGTGGAAGTAAAGCCTTTTATAGGAAAGATCATTTATAAATATCACGGATAACTGATGCTCTTCAAAGGTACTGGTTTGTTTCCAAATTAACCAACACGTAAGTAGACCTACTCTTTTTTTCATTTAAATTCATTCTTTTTTAATCTTGGTTTGGATCCAGAGCCCTGATCTACTGGTTTTTATCAAACACTCCTGTTGAATCCATATAGATCAATTATCATTATCAAGAGCATCAAGTTGGTCCTAAAAAGAGCCTCTCACACCTGAAAAATGAACTGAGGAAACAGCGTCCTCAGACTGCAGAATTTTTCTAGCCTAGATGAATGACCTCTGTGCAGTGGGCGTGCTGCTGGAGACCCAGAGGGGTGTTTGAATACCGAAAGTTTTTTTAGTTTGACCATCTCCATTTTCATAGGTGTTTGGAGAATGACTGCACTTTTGCACAAGTGCCTGAGTCCATGGGAATCGATGGATACTATAAAGTAATGGACTATTCCTGGTGGAAACCCATTAATCTGTTTGGATTAGACCAGCCTAGTATCTGTTTGTAGCACTGCTGACAGTGCCTTTCATGTCTGTGCAGCTGGGGAGACCTTATGGGGCAGAAAAACATAGATTTAGCCCATAGGAAATATTAGAACTCAATTGCATATGATTGTTTCAATAAAGAATCCTATTTGTATTTGTTACAGCCCAGGAACATACCATGACCTGAACATCTTCTTTACCCTCCTGGGTAATGTCAATACAGTCTTTGCAGAGCACCCTCCAGTGTTTCCTGTTATCAAGACACCTTATTTCTGCATACAGATATAGAAGGCGCTAGGAGATGGTCCTGCAAATTTGTGCTTTATTTGGTCCTAAAGCTCCCCAGCTGCACACATCCAAGCCCAGCAAAGCACTGGTGACATACAGATAAGAGACATACACCTAAACTGGCACTTGTTCTCTTCTCTTGCCTTTTTTGGGGGTGCTGAGTAGGGAAGATAGATAGAGCCAAAAAGTGAGAGTGACAATAGACTAACTCACAACGTAGCAGGCTTTGGGGCTGAGAACTGAAGAAGTTCAGTAACAGCATGTGATAAGACTACATCGGTAGTACATGAAACGAGAAGCAAAGCATGGAGGTACTTTGATGTGCTACCAAAGCTTTGCAATACCTTCCCTGCTGAGTTAGAGGAGAGTTTTAATTTGGTGAGTCTAGTCAATGGCATCAGCCCAGTGTAACGAAGCAGGAAGGAGTCCAGAACAGTGGCTTCTCTTCTCAGTTTTACCTGTGCAATTAGGAATTATGTCACCGGTCAGCAAGACAAGTGAATCTGCATAAGCAGAATGAAATTCAGAATGTGTAAGATGCATTTGAAACAATTTGGCTCTGCTTTGGCTGAAGTAATGTGAAGGAAGAGCATAGTAAATTAATAATTAACACCAGAAAGGAAAATAGAAAAGGAAGTTAAAAGAAAGGAGAGCTCTAAGTATTTTCTTGCACTAAGATGACATATAAATATATACAGACTTAATTAGGAGAAGGTTACTTGAAATCTCAAAGCCAGCTATCAGCTTCTCACTTTCTCACAATATTTTGTTACAGCCTACTATAAAAAAGGCATTTAATTAAAACAGATTTATTCATCCAATCATGCAGGCGTTACAATGAGCCACTGTTTCCAGAACTTGGGTCTTTTTGTTCAACTTAATGGAAAGTAATAATATAATGGAAAAAGTATCTCCTGTGTTAATAGGCAATATTCATCCCGTGTACCTTAGCATTGGTTTGTTCTGTTGTCTTGCCCTGAGCCTAGCAGACTGCAAACACTCTATGAGATTTTGTCCCGCATTTTATGTGTGTAAAGGGAGGATTTTCCCTGAGATGTTTTCAGTTGCAATGCCGTAGTTGCTTATATTGCTTACTTAGACTTCTCTGTGTGCCCTCAGGATTTGCAGTCCTATGCTAATGTAATACATAAAGCAGAGTCACCTTGACTTCACATTTATCAGCTTATGCAAGTGCTAACCTTTTACTGCACTGCAACAGAAATGTCATTCCTGTTCAGCTTCGAGATGACAAACAAACAGCTTCATTGTCAATAACAGATTTAGGAGGCTGGCTGGCTCAGTGGCTGGTGCAGTGGCTTTGGGAACATAGTTCTTGTCAAACACTACATAAACCAGTGAGCAATCTTGGTTTTTTTCCCCCAGAGAAGGATGGTGTTTGTTTGTTTGTTTGTTTGTTTGAGTGGTTTCACCTTTTTCAGGCTTTAAGGAGGGCATACTTGAGGTATCCTGAACATTTCATGCCAGCCTTCCACTCGCTATCTGTGGCATTATCTGGTGCAGTGTTTGCACTTGTTTTGGGGAAGCTGGAACTGTAGGATCCTTGGCAGAAATGCAGTATCCCTAGAGCTATCACTGCCCCTCATTTTCTTTTATAGAAAGCTGAAGTCCAGAATGAAATTTGGGAAACATATGGATAGCATTTGACTTTTTCAACCTTAAATGTCAGCCAAGTAACATTTGTGGAACCAGTATAGCCGGACTCCAGGCAATAGTCACTGTGTAACAGTCTGGACCGTCCTGCTAAGGATTTACAAGGAGACTCAGTAGCTCGCCTGAAATACAGGGGAATTCTTGGAGGAGTCTAGCTTCTTTCACCCAGTCTCACTAACTGAGTGGGACACTGTTTGCTTTACATGACGTAGTACATTGAGACTGAGCTTGAGTGCTGCTGTCATTAAAAGCACCACAGAAAACTCAAAGCACAAATAAAGAGAAATTGGGCAATAATCCTCACAGAAAAAAACACCTATTTCAAGGCCCAGAATATACCCTTAGAAAAACGTTTTGATTTTGCCAAGGAAAATAAGTCATCCATGACTGAGCGAGGGTGGACTGTTCTGTGATACCTCGGGGATGAAAGAAAATCCAGAGTACTAGGAGGAAAAAGAAAGACTTAAGGTAGAAAAGCATCTGCAACTTGGGATCCCTCCAAATTGCCTACTCCTAATAAATGCCACTGGGAGCCTCAAGGCCTGGCCCTGGGGAAAGGTGCAAGGACGGTAGTGCCTTCCTTCCCATTGCAAGAGCGTGTGGGCAGGAGGCAAGCAGGCATCACGGGGGCAAAGAGAACAACAATGACATGGCTAGCGCAGGGCGTGATGCATAACAGTGTGCCAGGGTCAGTCTCAGTCGGGTCAGCAGCAAGAAGTACCTTTAATTATTTTAAGGGAGAGCTTGGAGCAAAAGCAGGGCAGAGAGAGGAGCTGTATTCACTAGGGGTGGAGCCCAGGGCTTATAGCCTTCCTCGCCTTCATCGTTCAACCTCCCCATGGAAATACGGAGGCAACCAGTGGGAAGAAAAACAATCCGTGTGTTCAAGTAACTAATTTCTGACAAACACAAAAGTGCTTGGATTCATCCAGAGGGGACACTTACTAAGCTGACATGGAATGAATTAATTGCAGAAGACTTTGAGTGTGTCTTTTAGGAGACAGGAGAAATTCCTGTTGTGTTTTGATCAGGAATTAGTAAAGATGGACCTGAACCGTAGCTCTGAAAATAGCGCTGGAAGGAAGGAGCCAGACCTGCTGGGCCAAAGGAATGCAAACAGGAAAGCAAATAGCAAGCAACTGGCCTCATGCATTTTAGACAAAATTGAAAAGAGGTCTTCACTGACAGAAAAATTCAGCTAAAAAAGAGGATGCAGGGGCTCCTCAGAGTGCTAGAAGGCACAGGAAAGTGGGTGCTGAATCTAGCTTCCCACTTGAGAGCTATGCTATGCAAAGGTATTTGATGGACAGGGGATTTCTCAGAGAAACAGGGACTGAAGAAGCTGAGCAAAGATAGCTAGGCTATCTGTGCAAAGGTGTTTGATGGACAGGGGATTTCTCAGAGAAACAGGGACTGAAGAAGCTGAGGAAAGATAGCTAGGCTACAAGTACTGTAACGTTAAACAAAAAGATACTTCTGGTCCATCATGGCACTTCAGAACACAGGGTCTAGGAAACATAACCTCAGTATGTTGGTAAGAATTTGGCCTTAGGTCACCAGTGTAAAAAATTGTTTTATTTATTTTTTCATGCGTGTGCTAGCTGAAACTAGCTACTAAATGCAAAACCATTCATTTATTATAGTTACAGAAAGGGACTGGAAAAATGAGAAGGTCTTGAGAAAATTGTGGACCTGAATACTTTTGGTGAAGCCAAATTAAGTTCTCTATGTAATTAAGGCAGTAGGGATGCAGGGTTATTCTAAAGAGTCAAAGAATTAATTTTAGATTTGTGACAGTGTACCCCCAAGCAAAATCAGAATTTTAATCAATCACACAGTCCATCTAGGAACAGCTCAGAATTTGAGGAAAGTCCCAATTTTCCCTTGCAATGATGCATGTAACATATCATGTCTTCCATGGATACTCTTTTTGCAGTCATTTTTGCTATTCTGTTATGAAAACTTGATTGTGGGTAATAAAATTTAATGGACAGTGTTCAAGAATGCTAACAGCTAATTAGATGAACAAAAAAATGTGTAAAATAGGATTGTTACCAACCGTAGAGCTTGAAATTATAGAACTGTACATGGTCATTATGCCGATGTCCATTGGAAGTATAAGTGAAAAAAATCCGCAGGTCTTCATTTAGTATCTTTGCCAGTTGTTTGTTATACAAGCTGAGTTTATCCTTTTTCGATCTGTTTTTTAATCAGACACTTTATCTGCTTTATGTATCTGGAAAGAACAGTGCTGACAGTATCTTGAAAATGAGAGCTGTGCAGTGAGAGAAAGTTATCAAAGCTGGGAGGAAGGCAAAAAATGAATTCTAGAAACAGAATACATTCCTGTTACAGCAACCAAGACCAGGGCCTCTTGGCATCCTTACTTGTAGCCACCACTGATGCCGTATACTCTAAAACCAAATGAGAGAAGCAAAGAAAAGTGCAGATCTGAAAAACTACTTGCCCAAAGTTGCACCAGAAAGGCAGTGGAAAAAAATCCCCAGTTTGCTGTGTCACTGGGATGTGGCTGTCAGATAGATCAAATGCTGCTGCTAAAACTCCCAGCTAGAATCCTGATTTCCTTTCAACCCCAGAGAAGCTCTCAGGCACCTCAAGGGTTTTACCCACATTTTATTTTGCCACATTTCATGGAGTACAGATAAACCCAATTCTGGTGGGAACCACCAGACCCTTCACATAACTGACATGAGAAGCCAAAGTCAGAGCAGAGATGGGGACTAATCTCATTTCCCACACATTAATTCTGCATGTTGTGCTGTAGACCTGATGATCTGTGAGAAACTCGGCTGACGTGGTTATGCTGTTTCTGCAGTCATCCCAGAGTTTGTCCCCAGTCCTCCTGACAGCTTTGAAGGTTTGCGGAAAGCTAAGCCTCCGGTAGCTAGACAGCGGGGATCTTAGCTTGATACCCATTTCTCCAGTCAATGTCAAAAGACCTCCTCCTCTGGAAATAACTCTCAGAAGGGAGGATTACATTTTGAACACTGTGTTCACAGTGGGAGGTAGTTCAGAGTCCAGGGCTGGGGTCAGACTGAGCAAGCAAAAGGTGGGAGTTCCTCTCCAGTCTCTACACATTAAAGTAACATGTGGCAGGTGAAACCGCATCTGAGTGATGTCTGACATCTGCAGTGGTCCCTCCAGCAGTTTGCATAGTTTTTCAAATTCTCTGTGTGTTACCTGTGTTTCAATGAATACCTTGAGCATAGCTCCCTTTCTGTTCACTTCTTGTACAAATTTTGTTCATGCGGCCTCTTTTAGGTGGGGCAAAATAGGTGAGGGTCTGCAAACATCACCCAAGCATGGAGGTAGGAAGGATAAATAATGCAAACCAGTAACTTTCCATCTCCTCTCTTGTATAAGGACTGGAATTGCAATCAGCATTGGTGCCTTGATGATCGTGCCCCAGAACTAGCCCCTCACTGAGGGATGGGACTATTTAAACCTGTCTGAGCCTTTTGTTCCTTTCCCAGGCTCTCTGCTAACTCCTGTAGCTGTCTAAGCATCAGATACCCAAATTTTCAGAGTTTCTTCACAGCCACCATAGATGGAAACTTTTAGATAAGAAATCAAGAGGAAAAAAAGCAAGAGGAAGCCAAAAGAAAATGAGGATTTGAGAGAATATTGAATGTCAGAAGAGACTAGTGGTGCATCATCAGCGTACATCTGCTGCTCCAGTGCCTTGTTCCCGTGAAAACATCAGTATGGAAAACAGCTGTGCTACCCTGAAACCTTACTCTCCTCTACAGTCTTCCACCCGTAGTTCGGCCATCAGTCAGTGGTTAAGGTGTGAGCCTGAAGTGGAATGAGGTTCTTTGTTGGCCCTAGGCTTCCTGTGAAAAGTTGGTAGCGTCTCCTGCTTTTCTCTACTTAGCAAATGGGGGTGATAATACTTTCTATTTTGCAAAGAGCCCTAACCAGACGTGCTAGTAAGCAAGGATTTGTGGGAGGAGGGCCCTTAGGCCCAGGGCTTTAAAGAAAATGGGAAGAAATTTGAAAATAGTGGCTGTCTGGTAATATACATGCTGTTTGCATTTCTGTCTATAGCCACAGATATAACTGTGCTTAAAAAAAGTTGTCTAGTGTGTAACATATTTTCTCAGCTGATTTTAAGCTCTGCATGGCAGTAATAGAGGTGTCTTGCAGTAGAGAAGCTTCAGCAGGCTTTGGCTGTAAGTAGGCATGTATAGAAATGCATTTCTCCTCTGCCAGCCGTGGTGTTAAATTGGTGGCTGTTTTATCTGATTGAGTCAAAGGGATCCTCTCACGATACATGTGAACAAGGGTGTATAATATCTAGCTGGCATGATTTAATGGACTTACAAAACTGCCTTCATGGAGAATACCCAGTGATGCTTCTGCACTGTGTTGACTGAGTGATAACACCCTTTTAGTTTTATAAATAGAGGAGCAGGCAATCCTTAAAGTGTGCAGATGTGAGTCAGTGTACAAAATGCCACCATCGCCATGACCTGCCTGGTACCAGAGCAGAGCACAAAGACAACCCTTGCTGCACGGACCATGCTGGGTCTTTTTCCAGCCAGGAAAGGGCTTGCAGAGGAGGTGGTGCCATGGCCTGCAGAGAAGGTCTGGCATGCCCAACTCAAGCAGCCAAGTCCATGGGCTTCAAAGCCCCATTTCTCCGCTATCTGCCCCATACCTCAAATCTGCAAACTTTGGCTTAAAGTTAATGAGATTTTTAAACCTAGAGAATTTGGGACACTTTCTGTCTGGTTTCTGCATCAATGAAGTTCACTCAGTGACTCACACTCTTTACTTCACACCCTAGAGGCTAGAAACTTTTTTTTTTCCAGAAGAACACATTCTCATGTAATTATTGAACTCCCAAAGCTCAGGGCTGAAAATAAACCCCAGCAAATGTGGCTAGATTCCTAAGGAAGTGACAAGCATGGCATGACTGTAATCTAGTGTAGTCTAGTCGTGCAGACTGTGAGCAGTTATGGAGAGCACACAACCCTGAGGAAAACCGCTCTCCTGGGGTGAAACAACTCCTTGATGCGCTGCTGAGAGTGATACTGCTTACGTGGCCTTCTCGAGGCCTGCTCAGCCCTGACTGCTTGGTGTGGTTTATCCTCAGGCTCAATCTTAATGCCAAAACAGTTCCTTTCAGAGTCACTTTACAGGCAGTGCATTGCTGCTCTATTGGCAGAGATCAGTATCTTTAAGCCATCTGTACTGTAAGAAACAATGCTATCTTGTCAGGGAGATGGTGAGAACCATATCCTACATGTTGTATATCTGCGATTTAGCAGCTCTGCATAGACATGCAGGAAAGACAGATGCATAAAAAGCACAGCTAAAGGTGCATCAGGAATGCACATCTAGGAAGAAACCCCATGAATCCAAGAATAAAGACATTCTGCAGGTAGATATTGTTTGGGTAAATCAAGCAATTAGTCACCTTTCTTCTTTGCAGGTTCAGTGCTCACTATTCCTTTCATGTGCAGTAAATCACAATTTTGATGTATGTCTACCATGATCTGACCTACATTTTATGTAGAATCCAGGAAAACACAAACCAATTCTGCAAAGTGATGTTCAGTGAAAGCAGAAGAGCGGTGTGTTAAAATTGTAGGTGCATGGGGAGGACAGGCCACAGCTACTGCCTTGTAGGGATCACACATTGTCTCATGCCTCATTCCTTTGCCAGAAGTATAACTCTCCTGCCTGACAGAGATATCTGAAAGATGCCCAAAGGACAGGAGTGGGACAGAGGTCTGTGGCACCCCAGTACCTCCCAGCAGATTCCAGACTGCAGTTACTAGGGCTAGCTGGAAAAAAGCAGAAGCAAAGAGCCTTCACAGAGTCTTGGAAGGGAGAGGAGCTCAATATCGAGAGAAGAAAAAAACCTAGTAGAAACAGCTGTGGTAATTACCACTTCTGGGGTGATTTTCATTAACCTGCAAGATCTTCCTCTCACCAGAGATCAGAGAAAAGGGGAAAGTGAAGCTGTGTCAGAAGAGACTTGAGAGGGAGGAGGAGGAGGAAGAAAGGGAGGAGAGGGTGTTCACTCAAGAGAACCTGTGAGAGAAAAGGTAATGCCCTGGACTGGTCTCTGAATCCAACAGTGAAGACAGACCCAGGGGCAAGGTATTTGTTAACTGTTTTCTTTTTAAAGTTTGCAAAACATTAATATTTTAAATAGTTTATTCTTCATTAGCATAATTAAGAATACATAAGTCTAAACTCACTGAAAACAGAATTAACAAATGAGCAGGTGCAGGGATTTGGAAGCAAGAGGTTTGGGAAAACAGAGCTTGCAAATGTCGGCATTAAGTAGAGCAGTGAAATCGTGCCAAGCCTTATTTATGGATTTGTGCATTTCCTTTGCATAGGCCCACTCCTGCAGCCAGAGGAATACAGCTCAATTTAAACATGAACCCCCTGCAGTTATACTGTAGCTGAGCCTAAAACTGAGAGCATACAAAATAAATCTCTTCTGAAGAAAAACTGGCGAGCCTCACCTCAGATGTCTCTTGAAAGCCGAGATATCTTGAATGAACGCTTAACTGAACAGGGAAGTAAACTGCAAAATTAAATCCAAAAGAAAACGGGAGAAAATTTCAGAATAGTATCTCGAAGAAAGAAAAAACAAAAAAAAATACTAAAAAAACCAAAACAAACAAACAAACAAAAACCCCAAACCCAAAAACCCCAAGCAGCAACATTAAGTTATATCGCAGACAAGAACTTGAGGAGGAAGAATAAAGCATCCTATGCCCATGTGAGAAGTTCTCCTTAGGAAGACCAGGGACTGATTTCCAAGATAATGTCCTGCAGCTTTTTCAGCATGTGACAGAGTAGCCCTGTGGAATATTTAAAATGTTTCCCTAGTAAGGTGGGACATTTCCATTTTTTATCACCACTTCTTGTGCAGCCTTTCATGGGACAGAACTACTGCCCCCATCAGGGCATGGGCTCCGGGAGAGGCAAGTCACTGCCGTGAGATTGGAAAAGGGTGCCACTGCAAGATCATGGGGCAGGACTCTGCAAACTTCAGTCTTAAGCCCAAGGAAGAGAGAGTGCAGTATTCCTGTTAACCACAGTGGCTGCCTGTAAGGCGAGGAGCAGATGTGGGCAGAGGCAGAGCTCCTCCTTGGTTCTCTCTATACAGAAGGCAATAACAGGGCAGGGAGAGAGCATTTCACTCTCTGTAAAGGGGATCAGTGACTCAGCTGCCCTGGAGGCATTCTGACTCCAGATCGCTCTGGCGTTGTGCTTGTCTCAGTAGGCACCAAAGGATCTGTTCTACATTTTAAGCTATACATACATATGTATGTGTATGTGTATTTCTGGGCAATTCTGGCTAATGATCACTTGCTGTCATGAAAGGATGAAGCAAGTCACTTCACTTCTGTTTGCTGCAGATTTCCCATCCATACAATGAGAGGATGAATGCTGTCTGTCCTTTTCAAAAGTACTTTTAGATCTGCGCCTGAAAAGCCATGTAAGAGATGGGTGTTATTGTTGGTAGCCAAAGGGCACAATATAAGTATGCAAAGATGAAGAAATAACATGGTTACTCCTACACATCTCTGACCCAAATCTCTGACTTTATAAGAATGATCTGGTAGTTCAATAGGCAAGTTCTATACTAGAGATATTATTCAGGAACCTTATTAGGGCATCAATCGAAGCAAATACCTGTGTCCTATACATTTCTTTACTTACAAGCAGTATAATAACAGTGTTACTCCTCTTCCATGCTGCTTTATGTCTGTGCAGCATTTTTTTTGTGTCTTTTAGATTTGCATGCTTAATTCTCTTGAGAACAACATTTTTCCCTTTTAAATGAATGTGTTTTTATCTTCTTCAGCCTTTCTGTGGGTCTTCAATAACTGTCCAGTTTGCAGTTCTAGGCTCTTCCCTGAGCTATCTTAATGAACTAGGATTTCACTGTGCTTCTTTATTTTATCTGCAGACTATTCTGTTTATTATCATTGTCAGGGGAAGCTCCCTCCCACTTTCTTTCTATGAAGATTTTTCTTTTTTCTGTACGGTGTTTCCACCTCCCCATAAAACACCCCGCTTTACTGTGCAGCCGGGGCAGTCATTTTGTCAACAGAAGTGGCAGTGAAGGATGCTAGGACGAGGCCTGCCTTGTGCAAAAACATGACTGAGATAAACTGCGATTGCACTACCATTGCAATCGGTAATGCTTAGTCTCCATCAGTGTAAAATGATACACTCAGCAAGACCTTTTTCTTGTAGAAATGTTTCTCCTTCTCAGTCCTACAACCGTCCAGGTGGCTCAAACGACAGGATTTGCTGGCAAGGTGTGCCTCAACCAGCCAGGGTCCAATGTGGTGGGGAAGCTGCAGCTGCAGGAGAGGGGCCTGTGCCCTGCATTGACTGGTGCCAGTGAAGGAGAGGTAATCCCCCCCACGCCAAGTTGTGCTGCATTCAAATCAGTCACCTGCTCTTAAGTATTTCAAATATTTGGATTTTTCAGAATTTTCTTTCTCTTTCTGGAAGCCCCGAAGAAATCTTTCTTTCTCTTGTGAAGGTTTTAGAAAGGAGAGATGTCTGAAAGCTTGTTTCCTTTCCACACAGCGCAGGCACACAAGCGTCACTGCCAGGCACTAGCACCCTCATGGGAGCAGGACAGACGCTTTTTGCCTATCGGGAGCTCTCTTTTTGGTCCCATTTGTGCAAATGAGTGCGAAATGCAAGTGGTGTGCTCGCTGCCCCTGGGACGCAGATTCCTTGTGTTCCTGTCCCTAGTGTTCTGTAGCTGCAGGGAATCTGGCTTTTAATCCCTCCATACTCACCATAGTTTGGAAATTAACTCAGGGAAGCAGTATTCATGGGTCTTGCACTTTTTCATCTCCACAAGGTGCTGTGGGTGAACATAGTATTGTCTAAAAGAGCCTTTCTGTGCGATTGGGAAACATTTATGTGGGAATTGAGCACATGAATTTTCTTCTTCCTTCCGAGAACCTCCGCTCTGGTTTGAATGACAAAATTAGGAACAAAACTAAAATGGAGCCAAAGCTAAAGTTACTATTGCACAGTAACCCCAGAGACTATCTGTGTAGGGGGCTGCAGGTGATGGCTGCTGCAGACGCTGGGTCTCGACTGCATTTTTACACGGTTGCCAATGAAAACAGTTCCAGCAGAGCTTGTTCAGAAATGGTAACTGATAACCACCAATAAATCCACCCATTACTGAGACGAGAAACAGAGCCTAAACAACTGTCACTGTTTGTTGTTTATAGCTTGCTGCAACTGCCCTTTCCTCATCCCAGCAACTGCGCCATAATCTTGTATTTTCCTTTTGCGACTGGGTGGTTTACTTGCACTTTCAGCCAGGCTGAGGCAGGTCTAACAGTCCATACTGCCATCGGCTCTCCTAGAGACGATGTTCACAGATTATCTTGTTGATTGAAGAAATGATTACAATGCTCGTTGAGCGAGAGTGGGAACAGGCAAAAAAAATCTCTTCTTGAATAGCTACAGCAGCTAGAGATTACAAGCAGCGGGTGCAGAAACAGTGGACACAGAGCAGAGCGATGATAATGATGCCATGCCACATTAGTGCTGCATTAGCAGATAAGACGACAGGGCGGCTTGCTTGACAGTATTTCTCAGTTCAGTTGACATCTCTTTTTTGTTATTAGGTGGTGGAAAATGAATAGATAGCCCATCTCAAAAGAGTAGGGGACAGAGCAATGACGTCAGATGGACAAAATAAGCGTTCTATTCTGCATTTGCAAAGATACATACTATGAATAAATTCCAGAGCTTTTCTTTTTTTAAGCGCCTCACATTAGTACATTTTTATTCACACCTGTGTGAAGGCTGTGTGGAAAGAAGTGGGAGAATTACAAACTGTAAATAGTTCATTGTAATAGTAGCTAAAAGCATGTGCTGCGGCCATTTCATCACCAGGAAGTCATTTTAGTAGCCCAGACTGATTTTTCTTGAGGTAATACTGAAATATTCCAGGGATGGGTCAATACTCCCCTCTCCCTCCGCCTCCCAAGCAGGAGCTTTGCAATTGGCTCTACACCAGAGGTGTTTTCTGTCATCCTTTCCGTTAACACATGCTGGAAGCTGTGTGTTGCTTTCAGGACAGATGAAACCAAATCTGGGCTGTCTAGACTCTGCAAAGACCACACTGACAGAGCTGGAGATAGACAAGGATGTTGCTTGTCCTCAACCCAGGGGTGAGTTATTGGCCCATGTTCTGTACAGTTGCTTAGGCTGTGTGCGAATCACAACGGCAAGGAGTAGATGTCCTGATTATTACTGTCCAAGAGACCAGAGAAAGCGCTGTGAAGTCGAACATATTAGCAACTTTCCTGGAATGCAAACACTATACATGGGTGCATAGAATGAATTTACCATTTGATAAATTCAGACAAGGTTGGTATTAGCTTTTGCTGTCATTTCCCAAGAAAGGGTACTGTTTGTTGTTTGAATTCACTTGCAGAGTGTAAGGCTGAGCAAGCATCATACCAGCTTGCTCACAGGCTGTAACAGATTCTGGTTTTAGACTATATATCTCGGGCTTGTCCAGATTAATATGAAATGCTGCAACTTCTTCTGTGCAACTAGACTGAAACTAATGAAGCTAATGAAGGTTGTAACACAAACTAGGGGTTTCCTAATACTGTTTCCTTGGTGACTTTCACCCTTAAATGACACCAGTGCATCCTGTTCAGGCAAGAGACCTTAAGAGTCACGTGCGATGGAGGAGTAGGTAACAGAAATATGCTGGGCTGAGCCAGGCGAGTACAGATCTTTTTCCTCCATGGCAAAGCAGAGTGTCCCAGAGAAGTGTTTTCCCAAGCACTGTTAAAACTCAGGGCATTACTCATTTGGATGAATTAAGCAGCTTGCCCACAAAATGTAGTGACTGTGTATCTACTGAAATGTTGTTACACTGTGTATTTTAAAATACAGCTAAAATACACATTTAAGAAGTTTCCCATTGAGGAAAAACTGGCTTATTTAAGTCACAGATGTACAAAACTTAAATATCTGTACAACACCTTCTTGAAATACAGTTCTGCTGAAGAGAATGTCAGGCTCAGCAGGTGGAGATGGAGGACAAAGAACTATTGAGGGCAAAAGAGAGAATAACTTTTCTGGGTTGCTACAGGTGATCATTGCTGGTGGTGAATCAGTGGTAGCCCACCTCTGCAGCTCCACAGAAAAAAGCCTCTTGAGAACAGCCTGGTCCTGTGAAGCAATGGTCTTCTCCTGTCCCCAGCGTTATGAAGGACTCAAGTGCTGAAGCAGTAGGTTCAATAAAGAAACCTAGCAAGAACAGAACAAAATTGGTATTTGGCTTGAAGAGGAAAGCAAGGAGTATCAAACACCTCATCTTTTTAAATTGTTAGGTTTATGATGTGAGTTTTTCTCTATGGCCAGGTCAATCCAGATGTGAAGAAGAGCTTGTGTGCTGGCAAACTTGTCAGTTTTGCTTCCAACTACAGCAGTTAGATATAACAAATGCAAAAGTCTTTTCCTGCAAATTTTTCTTACTTACATCTGCAGACGAGTATAGTTATAATGGAACTTTCCATCTCTCCAAAATTAAATCTTACTTTTCCATTCTGAATACCAGCCTTGGCTACCAGCTAGCTGACTATGATTCTGCAGAGATACGGTGAGGTGGAGCCTTGCATCTACAAACCCGCTGTGAAACCCGTGTTTCAGGCCTGTAGAGCTCAGCCTGACACCGAGGCCAGTTTCACTGTGTTACTGTCTCTAGGTTCTTCTGCTCCAGTCATAACTAGAACATGGGAGAGCCCTTCAGCTCTTCACCAAGACAACAGGATTCACATCTGTTACATGCTGACTTTTAGGCTCTCCCCATGGGTTTAAGCATATGTGGTAGAGTGTCATGATTTGTTATTTTTCTTTGAAATATGTATGTAGCTGTGCTCCTCTGCTTGAGAAGGCAAGGTCAAACCAAGTGCTTTGCACATGGAATGGAAAGTAGTAACTTTTGCAATGTTCCTTACTTCCTGCACAAGTTTGTGCTACAGAGTCATACTGGCTCTTAGTAAGGCTATGTCCAGCAGAGAGAACTTAGTCATCCAGTAGAGAATTCAGCTGTGCCAAGATTTCCATTCTCCAGCATTAGGCAGCCTTGCAGATGTCCTGGGCTGACATGATTGAGCGCCCTAAAGCCAGAAGACTGAGAACTGAGTTTGAGTCCTAAGTTTTAGTTAGGACCACTGATTGCTGAAAGAGGAACAGGTACTTTCTTAAGCCCAACAGTATCTCAAAGCGTACTACATATGCAATATCTTTTGTAATGATATTTTTATATATACAGATATATATACACATCCGTATGTAGTTGATCATGACTCATCAATTGATTATGCAGCGGAAGAGAATTATACCAAAGAGTTGGCCTTTCCAAATCAAACATATATATCTTTGATAATTGTCACCCTCTCCAGGAAGTTAAGAATTGCAGCTGGGACTTGAGTCAAATTACGACATTTGAGTTACTGGCAAAGAATTTTCTTTTGGCTTCTGTAAATTTACAATCTGAAGTTTGAGATTGTCTTCTTTTACAAACATTTCTTAGATTAGAAGGTTACATGCAGTACCCCAGTGACTATATGTATTCTTAACTATGCCTGAAGTGATGATGAGTGAAAAACATTCTAAGAAGAATTTTTCTCGGCATCTTCTAAGGACATATCCTCCAATGTGAATCATGAACGACTGCAGCTTTGCATTTTTATCACATACTCTATTAGTGCTCTCCCTTTCACTCATCTTGGGCAATGAAACTAGATTACTCATCTCCAATTTTATTAGCTGTCAGTTTCTCATTTTTGTGTTGTACTGCAACCCTGCAAGTTTTGGAAAGCACTTATTCCAGAGCAATGACATATCTTGTATAACTTATGAGCTGAATATAAACTTCCTGAGATCATGGAGTCTTTGCTAAAGGGAATTTACACAGCCATATACACCAGAAGGTCATTGCAATTTTATAATTTTAAAATACTTCTGAGGTTGTACATTTATTTAGTAGTGGCTCTTTTTGCATGTAAAAGCATCAGGAAAAATTTCTGCTTCTGACCCAAAAGGTGGTGAATATGATGCAGAGACATCATAAGAAGCAGTGAGACTTAGGGTTGCAATCTTGTTCCCACTGAACTCCATGGAAAAAGCAATTTTCTGGAACAAGAGGGTATCTTTGCAGAAAAAAAGGAATTGCAGAATGTTACAAAGTCAGTTTTATGTCCTCAAACTGTGGGAGGTATAAGCTCAGTCAGGCATTGTTAGTAAATAAGATCTAGAGCACTTAAAAGAAAGATCCAATCACAAATTCAATTGGTCCATTAACTACATGTAATATTATTTACCCAAGTGGCCCTTCTGGACTATTTCATAACTCAGGTTTATAACCTTTTTAAAAAAGATCAATATTACTGAGAACACAGCCTCTGAGCATGATTAAGGAGTCAGGCCATTTTAGCAGTTATGGTCCATGATTTCCAGACCTGAAGTCCAGATTAGAAATGCAAAATGAGGAAAATACTCTCCTTGAAATACTAAAAAAGAAAAAATAGCCTTGAAGAGAGGGAAGCGGTGAAGTAAGATGTGTTGCAAGAGATCAGTTTTTTTATTGGGCTGATACAACTAGAAAATACAGGCAGGCTTTCCAGCACATAAACCCTTCTGCAGATCCGACAGAGAAGATGTAGCAACATTCAAAGCCACACACACAGTTTTGCCAACATGTGTCAGAGTGAATCTCCAGTAGGAGGGAACAACCAACCGCTCTATTTGCAACTTGGCAGATGGGGTGTTTTGTTGTCTGCTCTAATGTGTGATGTGAGTTGGCTGTTTGTACTGAGTCCCATCAAGTGGGAAAGGTTCAAGATCCAGTATCTGATTTGTTCCTCAGGTAGTCAGATGCTCACATCAGCTGGGAGCGATGAGCTCCTGTACCTGAATTCAATATCCCTACAAGTCTCTGCTGCCTCCATTACACAGGGAGCTCAGCAATCAGGAGCAAAAGTGCTTTTCCACTTCTTAATCAGCATCATGAAAAGTCAAATGATGATAAAAGCCAGGAAGGTCCTATTTTATAATGGACCTAGAGACTACATGGATGTAAACTGGCACTAGCTCCCACCCTTTCAGTCATCCTGTTTCATGCAGGTCATTTTGATTCCCATGAGACAGGGGCATGTAGGAGTGTGCTGTGCCTGCGAAGTGGGAAACGAGGGGTGGTCAACTGCCAAGAGATCCTAAAAAAATTTGTAGTGAAAACTCATGGAATTTTTACCAGCAAAAGGCAGTGCTGCTGAGTGACCTTTGCCTGCCTGTCTTCATTAACAACATCTCTAATGGCTGCTGCTGCTCCCTTGCTCTTCTTTATCCTTCCTCTCTCCCTTACACATTGCTCAGGTTGCCCTCCCTTACCTTTTCCCATGCTACCACACATCACTCTAAACTTTGTGCAATTTTCATGGTGTTCTCTCTCTGACAAGAAAAATTAGAAAGGAAAGCTAACTTTCGTTCTTTCTGTTGTCTCTTCCCCCTTGATGCTGAAGCGATCTCTGGTCCACCTGGGCGTGATACATCAGTGTGATGAACTGATCGTTTGGTGTCAAGTCATGATGCAGGGTGGGAGACACACAAGTGTGTTGAGGACAGTGCAGCATCTGTAGGGAGTGCTGACTGTAGATTTCATACAGACTGTGACAGGTATAAAGCCACTTCTTAGTTTTCAGCAAAAGCCATTGTTTTCAGCCTTCGACTGAAGTAATACCATTCCCTTGTGATTGTAACATGTCCATCCAAGAGTCCAGTCCAAAAGCAGGCAGCAGGAGATCCCAGCAAATCCATCTCTGGCAGCTGTGATGCCATTTCACTCTTCAGAGTGAAAAAAGTAGCCCTGTTGGTGCAGGGGATAGATACGTCTGAACTGAGTGTTGGAAGATGCAGAGAAAATTTGCAGGGATAGAAAAAAACATTTTGTGTTATTAGACAAAGTAATGTGGCTGGAAACCTTCCTTCCCCAAATCAGACAAGCTGTTTCTGCCAGGTATGGCTGCTTTTTATGGGCTAAAGCTCTCATTTCTGTGCCAGGCAACAGAGAAGTGGTGTCAGGCTGAAAAGGCTTGAAAGTTTGGACTAACAGTTCAGGGAGAAGGATGACCCAACTGGAGAGAGGTGATAGAGTCCAAATTGAGTGGTAAGTCCTCTTCCTTTTCTCTTGTGTAGGTTGTTATGTGGTTCTCTTAGTTTTTCTACACCTGTTTGTGCTGCAGGTATCTCCATTGCATTAGCCAGTCATTGGATATTGTCTGATGAATCTGCAATCAGGCATAGACTGGAAAAAATTTTCCTTGCCCCGAATATTAACTCAAGTAGCAGAAAATGCCTCTCTGTGAAGAGAATTCGTATGGAAAATGTGCATTTTCAGGCTCTCTGCACAGATTCCAAAATTTTCATGTGACCATGTTTCTATTTTCGCTACCTTTCAAGTACTTCATTGTTTCTTCTCTCGAGGTACCTATGAATTCCCTAGCCCTTTTCTTACCTGGATTTCATCAACATTTTTGTCATTTTTTAACTGTTGAGCAGGAAACAGTACCATTCTGGGACAAACAAGTGGTCTAGGGTCCTCCAGCATTGCCTGTTTCTTTCACCAGGAGATGCTGCCTCCAGGAGATCGGTGGTATTGGGAAGCGACAACTAGAGACCAGTGATCCTTGGGCTCATTCGTTCCACCCACATGTTTGACTGATGCTCTGTTAGCCAGTTTTGGAAGAGAAAGACATCAGGTTTGGAAGGTCCATGTGTAATCGTGCTGGATCTCAGGCTGAGGGGCAGCTCAACAGCTAAAGGTTTTGCTGAATCTTCCATGTAATCCAGGCAGACATATATTTATTTTGATACTGCGTGCTATATTTTCCAAACCCAGTCAGCAGTGGTGTTTGTTAGGCTATGTGGATGATAGCATGAGAATAATTCAGGGCAAATCATTAATTTTGGGAGTCCTTTTTGGTTTTATTGCAGCTTCTTACGTGCTTGAAGTATTAACAAAATGCTTTCTTGGACTGGGATTGTACTGGGAGATGAGATCTCACTGAGAAGTTAAGATATCTGAAGCTTTCTTTTCTTTCTACAAAATTGTTGGAAAGGAAAGGGATCCAATTCTGGCATGATGTTTCATAAGGTGACATTTGTTATAACTCATTGCAAATGTTACTCACCATCTACAAAACATGCAATTAAACTGAAGAGCAGTGAAAAATATCCAGTTCCACTTTAGCAGCTGTGCTTGTCACCAGAATCCCTCAGTTTTTTTGGAGCCAACAGATTTCCCCCTGGAGATCTCCACACAGTGGCTTCTGTCCTTTGCCACCAGTCCCCCTGGTTGGTGTTCCCTGCTCCTGTGAGCCGGGTTGTCACACGAGGACAAAATTTCCCTTCCTATTTGGGCTTATCCTTACTTTCCCAAAGATCTCTTTGGTCCTTACTTGTTATCAGACCTGTTCTGCATCCTTTTGTGTCTTGTCAGTATTTCAGTGGGAATTGGCCGGGCCCTGCAGGGATAACATTTTCAAAACCAAAATTTGAAAAATGACCTGTGATCCTTAGTCCTTTTGAAAGTCAGAGTAGTTGGTTATACATTTAGTTTATTGAGACTTCAAGCTCCTAAGTCACTCAGGATTGCTCCTTACTTCTAAAAGCTTTAGTGGCATAATGCTTCCATAGAAAATAAGCCAATATATTTACGATGGTTTCTATTCAAATCATAGGTCCTTTTGCTCTAACACTTTCATGTGTGTCTTCAGGTTGAAGCATATGTGCAGAGAGCTGTAACTCTGGAAATACAACAAACAAAAACTTTTCTCGTACTTATAGGAAACCAGGATACTAAGAAAGCACATTTTTTGAGATGCCAAACTCGTTGTTACAGATCTCTGGCTCCCCAGGAAATTCGCAGATGTAACTTTGCTGTGTGCTACAGCCACCCACTATTTTGCAGCGTCAGCTGGGCTGGAGCTCAGATCCACCCACTCCCGCCGCACCGGGCCCATTACACTGGAGCTGAAGGCAAAATGCAAATGGGCTCTGCTAAACATGGTTGCCTTATGGCATGCAGTGCGGTGGTAAAAAAAGAACCCATGGCGTCTCAGTCCTGTTTCGGCACCTGAACGACAAGATCCTCTTTCTCATTATCTCTTTATCAAAACTGCCTCTTTCCCCTGGATAGGGCAGTAAAATGGAACAAAACTCTGGCTAATTGGCTGCAGGAAACCATTGAGCTTTGGTCAAGGAGATGGAATAAGTCATCCAATTAGTTATAGCTGCTGGTGTCCCCTGGTCCTGATTTGGTGTGGTTTATTGATGCCAAACTGAGGTAGATAAGCATAGCTCTTTTTTTCCTTACACGTGAATACCTGTCCAGCCCATGTTTCCTACAACTTCAGTCACCTGCTAGCCTCTTTAAGCTGTGGGAAGGAACAGTAATTCATTCAGTTCACTACACTTGTTCCAGGGAAGGATTTACTTCTCATTTTCTTAGACCGTAAAAAACATCACTGCCTTTGGAGAGCAAGGGTGGTGGCTTTCTACACCAGCCTGTCTTTAGGTCCTATTTATAAATGAGGAGAGTGAGAAAATATGTTTAAAAACATGCAAGCTTTAAAAATAAAACTGTGACCTAGTCAAAGAGTAAACATTAGGGAAAAATAAAAACCTATTTTAAGAGATGGAAGCAGAGAAGAAGCAGCAAAAATAATCAAAATAAATCTTATTACTGTAAATAGGAGGGTGTAAATCAGCAGTTCCCACCACTGACAGTTCAGAGATGCTGAGAACCTGGCTCAGGAGTGAAAAGGAGGGAAGTGAAAAAAAACATTGAGCAGGACGTAAAGCAAAGATGAGAAATCCACCTATTTGCACATGCGATAGATTATCCATAAACAACAAGATCATGCATCTGACCAGATAAAGGAAATCAATGGCATAGTGTTTAAACCAGACTTTAAAATATACTGAGTGTCTGTCATTTTGCGTACCTCTTCTAAGCAGTAGCGTAACCTTTATTTTTTCAGATACCCTTTTACTGTGGGGTTGCTCAGGGGGTGTTACAGTCACCATGTTGAGAATAAAACAGCTTAAAAAGGGATCGGAAGGTTTTACTATGATGGACCTCTGGAAATTTGTCCCCAGTGAAGAACAGATTGCTCATCTGTTTTGTCACTTATGCATGCTTCTTCTTCCCCCTTAGGTTGCCCGGTCACTATGAACAATGGCCCAGCTATACTACAAAAAGGTAAACTATTCACCGTACAGAGATCGGATCCCATTACAGATCGTGCGAGCGGAGGCAGAGCTCTCAGTGGAAGAGAAGGCCTACCTCAGCGCTGTGGAGAAGGGGGACTATGCCAGTGTGAAACATGCCTTGCAAGAGGCAGAGATCTACTACAACATCAACATTAACTGTATGGATCCTCTTGGTCGCAGTGCCCTTTTAATAGCCATAGAGAATGAAAATCTGGAGATCATGGAGTTGCTTTTGAGCCACAGTGTGTATGTGGGAGATGCTCTGCTGTATGCAATACGGAAAGAGGTGGTGGGAGCTGTGGAGCTGCTGCTGAATTACAGGAAGCCGAGCGGTGAAAAACAGGTTAGTCGAGTGTTCCAGTTCAGTTTTAAGCTATTATCCTGCATTAGGAAAGTGGTATTGCACAGAGGGGTGCTGTGCAGGAGTCATAAAATAGAGTCCATAATGTAGATCCATTGCTTTAAATGCCCAGAGTAGACACGGGCAGTCCTGTTTGGATGATAACTTTCCAGTCTGAGCAAACATGTTCTCCCTGACTAAAATACTCAGCATTTTCAATTTCACTCAGTGTTCTTTTCAGTCTTACAGTGTTTGTGAACATACTGATTTATAGGTTGATTTATAGACACGCACTTTGTAAAGGAATTCGGGGCTGTCTGAAATTATATTACAATCTATAAATACGAACTATTGCTATACTCTTGTACCGATATTAAGTGGAATTGCTTTTCATAAGTAAATCCTGAAAACACAGAAGCTTATAAATATCTGAAAGCAAGCAAACAGTCTGCTAGGTTTCAGTACTTAGCCATAGTACAGACGTACCATCTCGGTCTCCATCTCCAGAGGGCTCTAGTTCAGAAATGCTGAGGCAGTACATAACGTTACAGCATGAGCTAAGCGGCTATATATCTGAGCAATGAACAACTATGACTTGTAGGAAGGATCCTTAGCTACAAAGCCATCAGTAAGTTACATATGGATCTTTGTGAAAACCCACAAAGTCTGAATTCAAATGTCACATATCACACTGTCCCTAACTTTTCTTTTTTTTTCCTTTGTTTGCTTCTTGTCATTTGCAAGTACTACTGCCAGTAACTGCAATAGTTTATATACGTTACTCACCACTGACAATTTTTGCATGTTCACTGCTTAGAAAGGCATATTCAAAACTTGGATAATCTTTATATATCAAGCCTCGTTTCGGAGTCTACTTGAACACATCCCTCTGTGTGTGAAAGAAGAAAATAATTAATACCAGTCAATCATAGGAAATGTTTTCAATGCATAGGCCCCTTAGTACATAGTTTTTCAATAGTAATTTTATCTAGCCAAAGCAAACAATAAGGATCAACCCTGACAACATTCAAGAGTGCTCAGCATAATACTTAGAAATGGCAGCATTCTGCATGGTGTAGCAATGTGATTCTAATGTGTGGTTTAAGCACTGGAGAGATGAAGAATCTCTTCTATCAGACGTAAAAATTTAAATGTTAGTACTAGGTTTTAGTCTGACAAAATGTAAGTAGCAAAATATGGACCATACATGGAGAATGAGCCATTTCTTTCTTGGTCTTCTAGAAAGTTTGACCATCCTATAGGCCAACAGGACAGAAAGCACAATAGAAGAAAAGGGTTTTTTTAAGTAGCATGAGGAGCTCCCAGTAATTATTGCACGTTAATGACAAGTTTCTCCTGAAATGTGATGGAAAGCAAGTGATGGGATTCATGTGGATTTCTATAAGATCTCTTGAATACCAGAACTTGTGTCCACTCAAGTTCACAGCCTTGCTGGCTTAACTGGACAGAGACAGAGGTCCATGAAATAAGATTGATTTATTGCAGCTGAAATTCAGCTCCAACGTCTCTAGTTCAGTGATACATTTCATAGTAGGTCTGTTTCATTTTTCTTTATCTCTATGCCAGTGTGCAGCTATCCTTCTGTAGCTAGGTTTGTATCTGCTGTGAAGTTTACAACTTGAAGGAGAACGTGTGTGTGGGAGAAGAGATGCAGTGCCAGTTTCAGCTTTATTTAAAAGGTTCGTTACAAGATCAGATTTCATCAGTACATTTTAGACTAGTACTGGCTATGTACAAACTAGGATTAACTTCCCTGGCTGTGGTTCAGGCTCTTCTGTAGACTGCAGGAAGTGTTTGCCAGTAGAGGGCTGCAGGACTGGACTTCCATTTCAGCAGTTTCACTGCTTGTTCATGCAGTGATGGTAATTAACATTTATTTCATGTATAGTGATATAACATTAAATGGAAAGAAGTGCTTAGTTCAGTAAAGTTGGGACAAAGTTGGTTAGCTTGTCAAATCACAAAGCTAGTATAGGAGGGGTTCCTCATGCTAATTCCACAGCAGTATTGATATACGTTTAGTTATTATCTTTGCTGGACTCCGTCTCAGAAAGTCCTTTGGGAATCCCATACCTAATTGCTTTCACAAAAAGCACCTGATAAATCAGATTAGCACAGCTTTGTCCTAATCAGCTACTTATATGTTCTAAAACATACAGAAAACCTGCTTTTCTGGTCGAGCAGTAACAAAAATTCACACTTCATGGAACGGTTTCTGGCTGAGAAATCTGTAAGATAGTGTCACAGCACTTCTTACATATAAGGTTTAGTAAAATCTATTCATTAAATGCATACAAGGTTCAGTTTGCCTGAAGAAACCTGTGTGAAGGCAGCTCCTTGACTCACGTGTAGCAGCCTGTTTGCAATTAGGGGCTGTCTGTCTTTGCTGCACTCTGGGCAGCATCTTCTGATTGCTCTCTCTTAAATGTTCAGTACATCGCCTTCATTCATCTGAGTCTGGGGTCTGTGAAAACCTGTTAGCTCCCATTTTCCTGCTGTCTGCCTCTGAGAGGTTATTATTTGACTCTATACCAAAGTCTTGTTTCTCTAGCTGCCAGGCATGAAGAGCTATTCCTATTTGCATCTGTTCACATCAGTTCGGTTAATTATTGTCTTTGCATCTCAAAAGCAGCTGAGTAGCATCATTCAGCATAATCCATTTTATGGGCATGTATCTTCGCTCATTCCAACAACCTTATCATCCTACCACAATCCTGACTGGAAATGTTACAGGCTGCTTTATGCCAGCCTCTTGTGGGCTTACAGTGACTGTATCTAGTTAGCAAAAGATACACCTAAAACAAGGCAGAAATCCATGGCCCCTTACAGACTTGTCCTGCAAAGCAGTTTCGCTCACCAGCCACAGAGTCTCTAAAAGGTGATGTGTCCTGGGCGCTCCATATCTCTCTCTTGAGAGCTGCCCGAGGGGAAGAGCTGTGCTTTTCTCCTGTATGATGACCTTTCCGGGGAGCAGAAGTAAAAAAACTTTCAAATATCAGAAGTGACCTTTGTTGTGTTCCTTACGTAAGAGAATCAGGGTCTCATTCACGATGTAAAGGACAGGGAGAAATGGATGAAGAGATTGGGCAGCAGAGATGCTCATGTTCTGTTATTAAGGAAAAGCAGGCAGCCATTATTCTGCAAACCTTTGCTAGCCTGCTGTTTAAGTGCCATTTACTGAAAATACCATGACAATGGCAGGGGTAAGTCATAGCCAGTAACTATAACAACACGATTCTCCCACACTGCAGCCGTGCATATAAGGGGTGTCTCGAGAGAGGAAGAAATTACTCTGTTTACATGTGGAGTGTATGAGAGCCAGGAGCATGAACCACCGCTCTCTAAAGGCTGCTACAAAGCACATGATAGATGAGTGTGCTGAACAGTGATGTGTTCAAGTAGATCTATTTCCTTTTAGGTTTATCTCTAAGCAAGGTTCACGGGCTATTTTAAGAACTTAACATTTCTCCTCAAATCCGTTCTGCCCAGTCCTGACAACTTATAGCCATGGTTCTGTGTGCTGCTCAGTCAGTCTCTTGATAAAGCTGGGGAGAAGACTTCACCATTTACAGTGAGAATAACTCTATGGCTAATAAAGTTACAGCCATTTTGAACTACTGGAGATTTTGGGTTCAGTGAGAGCCATCATGGTGCAAGCGTCTTACTTTTGATACCATGGGAAGACCATAGAGGTGTGCTGGTGTGCTTCACTCCCAGCAAGGAGTAAAGCCCAGGCTTTAAAGGACCCATTCTCTTCTTCAGATCGGAACAAACCTCTCCTCAAATATGCCACGCCACACCACACTCTGAGGTGCATTCTCACTTTTTTTTTTTACTGTCAGTGTGCAAGTGTGGTCCGGAGTGCGATGGAAGGTGCCTGTGTGCAGAGCATGTGGTGCTGCAGGCTGCGACAGCCCTGTCCACCCACCGCAGTGTAGGTAGGAGCTTTGCTGACTTCAGCGGGACGTGGTCTGGACCTGGCACAGCACTAAGAGCTGAATTCTCAGGGAAATAAGGGAAAATTCAATTATCTACTCAAAATAGATTAAGGAACAAAAGACCTTTTCTAGTTCTGTGATTTTAACAAGTTCACTTGTATTTTCAAATGTTATGTAATTTACTCCAATTAATCCTCCGAGCTTTTTTTTTAAATCATAGTTTGCTTTGGCCAGTCACTTTGTATTGCTGATTGGTCACTTAAATCCTAGGATAGTTTGTTTTTCCACAAATAGATGACAGACATTTGGAAAGCAAGCAGCCTATTCATGAATATTAACAGGAACAACAAAACAAACTAATATTCATGGAACCTGGAGGGTATGCAAGTGTTGCTTTTCCTGCGGAGATTTGTAGTCAGTGAATATGTATTCTCCAGGAAATAAAAGTGAGCCTAATCTGATACTCTGATAGTTATTGTTTGCTTTTCAGGACAGTGAAGAGGCTGATATTGTACTGCATAGTGGCAGAAGAGTAGTATAGGTGTACTGCAGACTGCTTGGCATGGCAATCCATCGTCCACATGATGAGTGTCATGTTATTTAAATAAGACGACAAACCACAAATCATCAGAAAGAGTGGGGCTAGGTTACAAATAGTAAAAAACAGCACACACAGGTGCAGCATTGACTTTAGCCCAGGCTTATTGAATCAGGTGGCTCATCTCTTTTGGGGTAGGAATGTTAAACTGCAAAGTTGGCTGTGCACAGGACAGGTCCAGTACATACAATGGCAAAACAAGACTTTTTGTACTATTCTATAGGTACACGTCAAAAACAGAGATCTGGCTGGGGTCCTCTGGGGTTGGAATTAACAGGGAATTTAAAATGACTTCTTTCATGTTTTTGATTCAGTACTAATGTAGGAGCAAGGGAATGTATATATGAAGCCTGTTGAACAAATTCTCTTTTCCAGTAACTCTTCTGTCTTCCAAACTATTTGATCTTTGAGTTGTGGCAGGTTTTTTTTCTAAAAGTCATATCAGAAATTTTTTTTACTATACAAACATCAGTACAGCGGGTTATGTTTTCAGCCAGGCTGGAGTCTGCACCTAAACTGCACCAGCAAAAAGCAGAAAATGTATGTCTGAAAATTCACATTTTCTTACATATTTGATTCACTTTCAATTTATCATTAGTGATAGTTGTATTTCCAGACATTTTGAAGCCCGATGAAATCAGTACAAATTTTCCCTTTGACTCCAGATGAGGTCTTCAGGGGCATTTTCGTAATAGCCTCTCGTGTGAATCCTGTGAAGCAGTCCTGGTTCTCCACTAAACGTTGCATCGCAGCTTTGCAGGGTAGCGCTCTCAGTTTGCACAGATCTCGCATCGTTTTTTGCCTTGCCACAGTGGATGTGTGTGCAGCACACCAGACACGGTCTGTGCTGACTGCTGAGCCCTCCTTCCGTTCTTTAAGAAGCTATAATCAGTCATCTGAATTACTATGTGTTCATGGTGTAGCCATGAGCACCTTTACGGGTAGCTGTTTTCTTCACAACAATCAGAGCTGACATCAAATGTTTACATAAGGATGATACTAGCATCTCCCTGGTATCTGCCAAAATTAGCAATTTGCTCATGGCAGATGGCTCAAAATTAATCTGGTTCACAGATGGGACTACAAATGCAATTCCTCAATAATGAGAATAAAAAGAAAAGGGATCTCAGTATTTGTGACTGTGATTCAGTTTGTTTCGACGGTCGAAAGGCCTTCTGAATCAATGGGATCTCAACAGATACCTATCCATATGTCTTCCAAAAGAAGGAGCTTTACAGAAATAAACCCTGGAAAAATATAGTTATGAAGAGGAAACTATAGAGAAAAAAGGCAATTTTTCAGTCTTAGTTGCTAATCCTCAGATACCTGCTGGTGGAAGGTTGTTGCACTTGATACTATTAGTGAACTTAAAATTTGACCTCAAAAATCCTCTTTCAGATAAGCTGATGAGTGAAAATCTGCCTTAATCTTTGTGTAAATACCATAGATCCACAGCCTAGAGACAATCTTTTGTGAACCAGAAATTGTAAGTTGCATGAAACCCTTTTCTTCTTGCCCAAATCCAGTAACTTTCATGATACAATGTGTTTTAGCTTAATTTTCGTACTCACATAGGGTTTTTTGTCCTGTATGCAGAGTCCGGTGCAAAGTTTAACTCTTACCACCAGCGACCCTTGATTTCTGCAGACTTGCTGATACTTATTAGATGTACAAGCTCATGGCTAGCATTGTCAGTCCTGTGCTATCACTGACAGGACTTTTTAAGTCAAAGGAAGCAGATCCGTTGTCAGTATCTCATGACATAAAAACTAGATTCTGCAAGGCAATTAGAAAGAGGAGAGTTTTAGAAGCAGCTGGTGTTCCTCATGCCTTGGCTGAAGTGGTTACTGTGGATCTGTCTCACCTGCAGGCAATGTGCACAGAGGTACCCTGGGGTTTGTAGCTGTGAGAAACGTTATCCTGTCTCCTTCAGTAAAAGGTTTATGTTTCTTTTAGAGGTGAAGGGGAGACTTGTGGACTTCCTGGCTAAAATTGCTAAGCCTTGCAGCACTAGTTCCTAACCTATAAGCTGAGGATGGATGTGGGGAGATCTCTCACATATAGGCTGAACAAAGACGTCTTGCTCACGTGGTGGTAACAGATATTCTGGATGCATGCACTGTCTTTTTCTGGAACATCACGGACAAGGCCTGTGCCAGCAAGCACGAAAGCGTTACAAAGGTGTGAAGTACAACAAAGTGATCAAAGCAAGCCTAAAGTGCAAGCAGATCTGTGTAGCCCTTCTGCTGTCTTAACCATTGCATACCAGCAGTATTTGTGTTCTTCCTTCAGTTTAAGAAGTTCAGCTAATTCGGGAAGGTGTTGCTGAAACCTGGGCATGGGTACGAAGGAAGTCTATAGGCATGACCTGTTCTCATTGAGTCCTTGCTATTGAGCACCGTAACAGAGAGGATAACAGGCTGATTGGTATGACTCAGTACAAGAACCTGTGCCCTTCGGTGTGACTCAAACCAGCCATCTCCATGTTAATATGAGAATTCCAAAGTGAAAAGGGAAGGCTGAACCGGGTTAGATACACCCTGAGCAAGAGCAGGTTCTAAAGAATAGAAACAGTTGAGAAAAACTGCCCACAAGTTCTCAGTATGAAAATATTTGAAAGGCACAATAAGGAAGAAAGATTGTGTCTGAAAACAGAAAACTAGCTGTTACTGCTCTAAAGCCTAATGGCTCTGCTAGCATCCAAGCTTTTCATTATTTTTATTGATGCAGTAATAATTCACGGCTATAGTTAACGTGCCTTTGACATTGGCGGCTGCCTTGGAAATGAATTCCATCTAATTAAACTAAACAACAGAGAAATCAAAGACCACTTCAGTTAATGATTACATTTAACTGGGAATTTCTTTCCTCTCTCCCCACTGCCTTCCTCCCCAGATAATCTTAAATCTATGAAAAGGAGGTGTGGGGCAAAACAAAGAACTCGGGTGATA
This sequence comes from Burhinus bistriatus, assembly GCA_013397275.1. Taxonomy (NCBI): domain Eukaryota; kingdom Metazoa; phylum Chordata; class Aves; order Charadriiformes; family Burhinidae; genus Burhinus; species Burhinus bistriatus. Next base: position 250,364 of record VYXH01012049.1, read on the forward strand.
TATCGCATACACTTAATGAGTAGCATCAGAGCTAGGGCTCGCAGGCTGCAGTGCCAGCTACTAGACATCTGACAGTGGCAAATAAGTCACTAGCTCCTTCTCCTGGGCCAACGTAAAGTCTGTTATTAGTTCCTAGGAGAGCTCATGGGGTCAGGCCAGGAACTGCATCACAGCATGCACAAACATGTCATGCTTGTAATTTAACATATAGACAGGCGGAGAAGTTGGGAATGCACTGTTATACGAGATGCTTCCCAGGGAATTATCTTTATTAATTTGTGGGAGTGATCTTAGCACTTACCTGCGTTCGGCACACTGTAGGGAGTGTTTTCAGTCAGGAGTGATGGGTGCATGGGATTCAGCTGGGTAGACTGCCTGTAACAAACTGTAGGGGAAAAAAAATCCTGTTTGTGTTCCTGTTTTGGTCTGTCTATAGATCTGTTGACTAAGGTGTTAAGTTTCAAAAAAACCATATTTCATTACCTACCCAACATCCATGAATGTGCCCAGTTTACTCACCACCCTTTGCTCATAAGCTCCAATTCCAGCATTAGCTGCTCCCTTACATCAGCATCCTGACATCACACAACACACGTTTTTGCCTCTAGTCTGTATGACTTCCAAAACCCAGAAGGGGCTTTTGACATAGCTGCCTAGATTCATTGATAGAAATATGCAGGAGAGTCTGCCTGGTGCAATAGGTGCAACACATTTTCCAAGGGAAGCTTCTTTGTACGGGGAAACTGAATGTAACAAAGCTCTGGGATCTATAAAGAACTGCAGGACGGTTTAGTAGGAGTCCCCTAGTCCTTATGGGGCTGTTGAATAGAGCTGTCCTTGGGTTTGCAAAGTAGAATGGCACCTTTATGGCTTGTTTATCCCTGTGACGGGCAGTCTTTTGGCGGCAACAAGATGGGGGGGGAATCAAAAAGGCATTGACTGAGAACAATATTCTCTCTGCTCATCTCCACATTGTTACAGCAAGGGAACACTGTAATCCAAGGTCTGTGCTCTGTCATTGCCTTAGGAGAACATGTTGGAAAACCGCTCAAGCCTGCAAGAGGTTCAGGGTCACGTGCATGGTTGGTACTTAATTCATGGCAGTGCAAGAGGGTTTGTGTGCTCCACTTAAATACTCTTCAGGCAGACAGATGATGAGTTAGAGGCAGTCTCTGAAGCATGAGGAGCATATCATTAGCTAGATGTTTTGAACTACCTAGCATTAGAAATAACAAAGAAAGTCACTGCCTAAGTGGTAAAAAAGGAAGATCACAACCACACAGATTTTATTCTCATGTGAGACCCTGCCACCTGTCTAGATTGTCATTTCTTTGCTATGGCAAACTCTGGGGTCTTTTCAGAAGCCACAGTATTTTCGCGGTTAATGTAATAACAATGCCAAAAGCAGAGCTTAATAGTCAAAATGGAGAGAAACGCAGCCTCTTGCTTTGTGAGCATCAAGATGTGTTTTGTGCAACATCATACAGCACTGGGCTGGCAGCAGATGCAGTCACTTGCTCCTCGCTGTGATGTTGTCTTATGATCGATCGGATTCTTTTTTTTTTTTTTTTTTTTTTTTGTCTTTT
>VYXH01012049.1:251957-322562 GCA_013397275.1 Burhinus bistriatus
GTTTTTTTTTTGATTGGTTGGGTTTTTTTTTTTTTTTTTTTTTTTTTAAAGGAATGTGATTGAATAGGAACACAACCCCATCTCTCCTAACCAAAAAGCCTTCCGTTTTCAAGCCCTGTTAGCAATGTATTACCTCACCTAAACTTAATGAAACATCTCTCATACGCACACAGTAATAAATTACAGGAAATAGGGACATTTTATGTACAAAGATGACATAAAAGGCTATAGATAGCATGATTATTAGCCTATATTAGCACATCTTGTCCTTGCTACCACTGAGAATAGCAAATACAGAGACTAGATAAAATGAATTAAAAAGCTGGACAACTCTTCCCTCCCAGCATAAATCCTGGAAAATATTAGAAAAAGAGTAGCCCTAATAAAACAAAGATTACCTTGAAGACAGAGCCTGCACATTTCCAGCTAACTGTGGACTGTCTTTGTTTCAGCATGCTTGGGGTCAGGGGAAAGCTTATCCGGAAAATGAAAAAATATCTAAGGTGCAGTGATGTTCCAAGGCCTTTAATGTAGTTAAGTAATTTACAGGACTGGATTAAGTAAGCTCTTTAACAAAATTCATTTCCAAACTAAAAAACAACATTAAAAATGGTTAGGGTTTAGTCTTTATTTTTACCCAAAACTGCTGCTCCCATCACAGAGTAAGTCTTAAAATGGTAATGAAGAAAGGTGAAAAAATGAACAAACAGCACTTTATGTTTCCAAATGGAGAAAAAAACCCAGCTTCTGGCATATATGAACTAGTCTGCCTATCCAAACTTCAGGAAGCAATTCAATCCACTCTCATGTCAGCAATATTAGACTGACACCTGAGTTGGTATCAGGCTCTCAGGAAACAGATCTAGCAAACAGCCAGGGAATCTCTGCATTTTGGCAAGGCTTTGGTAGATCCATAACATGCTGTGAGCCATTTATACCACTTTTTCTCTAGCAGCTTCATTAATGTCTAGATTTGTAACAGTCCGAACTTATGTCCTTTGGTTTTTTTAACTGGACAAGTGTCGTTCTTCAGCTAGCCCCAGGCTATGCAAGCATATGATAAAAACAAGATTCATTTGATAGCTGGTCATATCATAGAGATAATGTGACATAACATGTAAATTGTGACTACAATGAACTTCTCAACCGTTCTCACACAGATGAGGAGTCATAACCAGGAGAGGGTGCAATTGCTTATGGCACAACACTGGTCTTACTCCTCTAAACAACAATAGGCGCGCGCTAGCTCCTCTTCCTGCTGGATTCAGTAGTTCTTAGCTGGAGCAAGACACAGGAACTCAGGGCAAAGCAGACCCCAAGACTGCACTTCATTTAAATACAGGAGGTTCAAACACAAGCTCGCTCTTTAACAGCATCCCTCTGTGACTTGGAGAATAACCTCCACACTGACTGCAATCTTTCTTCACTTCATCATAAAGTGCCTCATCTTATTTCCTCCATCCGCATCAGAAAGGGAGAGTGGCTTTGAGGAGAGAGTGCTCTGTCTGGAATAAGTTGCCATAGGCCATTTAAATGCATATTTGTAAAATCCTTTCCTTCTGAAGGCTTCTCTCTGGATTCCTCTTTTTTAGTCCCCAACAAAAGAGAAGTTATTATGTAGCATCAACCACAAATGATGACATCTTTTGACAATCTTTCTGGCTGTGCTGCATTTCCTAAACACATGGCTGAACAAAACAAGCTCTGATGCAGTTCTGCCACTGTCAAATGCACTGGGTTTCCATTTAGCTCTGAAAACTAATCCCTTGGGTCTACCTCCATTTTTAAACACATGGATAAAAAGCCAGATTAAAACTTGGAGAATCTAGAGCAGATATATCTGGATTAACATATTTTGCTTATCTTCACTGGTTGCAGAGAAAGAAGTTTGGTTATACAAGATCACAAATCTAATTTTTCACATTATTTCAGCAGTGATGCATTATATCATGCTATTTTTTATTCTAAGATACCTATTTCAGTGTTAATATGTACCATCTAGTAACCTTGTATCAGCATTTGGCTTGCTACAAGACACTAAAAGGTACTAATTTTCTCTGTTTTGCAGCAGCAGTCTGAGGGCAGAGACTTTCTTTGGCTTTACGGGCATGTAAGTCACTGTGCAGATTTTAGACCAGGAGCCTTTTCTTCAGCTGGGTATTCTGGGACAGCTGTATTGAAATCACTGGTATACTTCAATAACAACAGCAGAGCTTGCCCAAAAGTACATCTACAACCATGTGTGCTTTATACCAGAGTTATGAACTTGTTCATGATCAGTAAAAAAGCCCTTAAAGTACATTACTTTTTTGTTACCAGTTTGTGTTGATGTAATTTGGTTAATGAAATATAACAAACATTTCATTCAATTAATTGCTCTTTAGAGAAAACCCAGCCTCCCTACTAATATAGATATTGTCATCACTCTAATACAAGAGGTCTCTCAAGGCATGTCTGATTAAGATATTCAGTTATTGAAAGTGGCACCACTGCATCACCTAAAATGAATGCTTAAATTTATAGAAGCATGTAACATTTTTCCAGAGTCCCATATAAGGAAATAAACGCCCATGGGGTTCCAACAGTGAAAGAATTTGTTTACGGGTTTAGGCAAGAAGCAGGATTCAATTGGTCATGCCAGTCACAATATGTATTTTTTTCAAGACTCTTTTGCTGGTAACATGGCTGATCTGCAGTCTAGCAACACTGACTCGGTCTCTCATTCTCTATTTATAGAGCTGCAGCTAGAAGTACCACAGGACTGCGATTCTGAACAAAATCACAGTCACTGCTAAAGCTCCTTTGACCACTGAGCCTTACACTAAATTGATGTAGTATAAAATCTTCTTTTTAGAATGACAGAAACTGGCTGTGCCTGTTACCATGTTTGTGGATGGCATATGCACTTCCCCCATAGGGCTGCATGCAGAAAAACAAACTAGAAACAGGAAATCCTTGCTCAATAAGTTACCCAAACTTCCATTTATAGAAGTGTCACATTTGCAGTTTTCCAGTGAGATTGCATGAGTTTGTTTTATTTAGTAAAACACTGGGTTTTGGCAATCGGAAAATCTTTTATAACATAATTTTATCAAAAAGTTATGCAAGCTGAAAATAATGCAGATTAATATATTTACAGTTTGTCATCGTTGTACTTACAATTTATTATACCGGTCCAGGTGAGGTGCTAGTTTATGGAATGGAGATGGCTTAAAAATGTGGCAATTCCATCTGTAACAGATAAAAGTATTATTAGTTATTGTCAAAGTGGTGGCATTCTCAATGCCAGACAAGATGCATGTTTAGACTGTCTCTGACCCAAGAAGCTTACAATTAGAGATTAACAAAACTAAGAAAGTAAAGGATTTTGTGGTTAGGCTTTGCTTTACTTTCTAGATATTCTCTTTTCAGTTCAGGTCTGAAGCACTGAAGGGTTATCTGGGGAGACTGCAGCTGTGAGCATCAGTAAAGGTGAACACTGAGGAGAAACCTGAACATGAAGGGAGACTAGTTTCTAGTAGGGTTACTAGACCATAATCAGGAGGACTGTCAATATAGAGGGGCAGAAAAGCATAAGATGCAGAGACAGAAACAGAAGACCACCCCCAAATAGTCATTAGACAGAGCCAGGCTCTTTCCTCAGAGTTCAAGATTTTGCACTTGACTGGCAAGTTCCTTTGCTGCAGACCAGCTTTTTTAATGTGCATAGATAGATGACAGATGCTGTAGAAACACTATAGCTTGCTTTGAAATCTTATGGTGTTTAAACCTGGATATTAATCTCCATAGTCTGTAAAAGGCAAAAAGATGCATTCGTATTAGTCTTTCAGTTTGGTTGAGGAGCCTGCTTTCGAGAGGTATCTCCTTAACCCTCCCCATTTACTGCTCTTTGGTTCACATTGCTGAGCAGTCTCTGAGCGCTTGAGCTGGATTGCTTTTACACAGCACTAAACCAGAGGACGTGCTCCAGATACCAGACTAGATTAAGTCCAAAGTAAAACTCCTAAGAGACCTACAACAAGGCCATCAGGTCTTCAGTGCTGGCTTTGGGGGCTTTTTTTACTCTGTAGTTCTGGTCCTTTTACACTGTACTAGTTACTAACATAAGCAGAGATTCCTGCTCTTCCTATCCAGAGCTTCTTTCCAGCAGTGCATCATTTACTGGAAAACTAAGTTATAGAACTTACCTATACTGAACAGTGCTTTTATGTGAGCTAATCCTCTATTTTCTTCTCCTCTAGTGAATTAAGCTTGTTTCTCCTCCTGCCTTTTTAAATAAAGGAGATTTTCACTCACTGCAGTATTGTTCAGAGAAGCAGCAGTACAGTAGTAAGCAGCCTACCTTTATGAGGATTAACTCTAGAAACATGGTAACAAGCATTCAATCATTTGTTGTTAATGGTAGCGTTAATTTCTTAAGTGAATGTTACCGAGATGAAATACGGAAAAGGCACATGCTCCTATGCAAATAGTGACAATGAGGTTCTGAAGGACTCAGTTTAACAGCTTCTGTCAGGTGATGAGGTTAATGGAAAAGAATTTGTTATTCAGGTCACTTAATGAAAATAACCTTGGAAGAGCTTAGCAGAGCCCTTGAGGTAGAATAATTTATTCCTCTTCTGCTTCCATCACTGTAAGTTAACCCAGACGTAGAAGAAGCTGATCTAAACACGAACTCAACCTGTCAGAGCAGTGCAGGAGGAACATTGGCAATTACAATGCATTGTTGTAATCTCTGCTGCCCCTCCAGTGATAATACGTAGAATACAGCCTTCAGAGCAAAGGCTTTCTTTGCATAGCCTCATCTTTAAAACAAGGCATTTTGTTTCTTAAGATGCAGGTTATCAAAACACTGTGCAAGACAACACAAATATTCACCACAAGACATACAATTTTTAGCCAATTCATGGTCCTTGGATCAGCCAGGCATAGAAAAGAGAGAGGCCACAGCAGCCATCATTCGCACTATTCCTGTTCTGTGTTTTGGTGTTTGTTCTGCTGCTCAGCTATAATCAGAAATAAGCTTCAGCTCCTGTGATTTGAGGCCTTACACTGATCTGCCCCCAGACCCCAGGGAGCCTGTATGTCTCTGCACCGCCATTTCCCTTCTTATCCCTTAATTAAAAGTGCTGCACGCTGCTCAGGAAAACATGCCTTCCACACAGCAGCTGCCTGAATCCTAACAAAGTAGTGCTCCATTTTTGGGGTGAGAGCTTGTGCTACAAACCAGAATAAGGGATGGGAGATCCTGACTTGATCCCAAACCTTGGGACAACCATTTTGAGAGCCTTAGATCCAGATTTAGAAAACCTTAGGAGTAGCCAGAAGCAGACAAGATTAGCACTATCCCCACCTGTAACATTACTACCTTGTTGGCAAGTATCCTTTTCATACTCTGAGCAACATGAGTACCTCATCTGTATAAAGCTGAAAATCCTTTTCACAGCCCTGGGTACAATAACTTCCATATAGAAAAACAAGATTAAACTTGACAGTAATAGGAGTGATAGAGGGGAAAAGCGTTCTTCCTTTGAGGTAGAGGCTGTGAACACAGCAGCCAGTGGATGACTGAAAAAGGAGAGAAAGAAAGATAAATGCAGTTATTCAAGGATCAAGGCTTAAAAAAAAATGCTTCTAAGAGAGAAAAAAGAAAAACCCGCACCTTTCTCTTGACATTTAACAAACTACCTAAATGAGCTAAGCAAAGGAAAAGAAAGAAAGTCAAAGACCTTACAAAGAGAGCTGCTTTCAGCTGTTTGTTACTAGATATCTTAAAATACTTTTATCCAACCTTGCTAAGAGACACCAAGCCCTCCATGACCCACAGCAAATTCTCACTACCGTTCTCTTTTCTTCCCATGAGCTGTATCTATCAGCTCCCTCCTGGCTGCCCCTGTAGGGACCAGCCTTGTTAGCAAAGCCTCTTTACACCTGTGTGTCTGTAGGCTGCCAGATATTTAACACCTCATGTGCCGCATCCAGAGCAGCAGACTTGTATTATTCCCAAAAATACCTCTAGCTACCCAGTGAGCCCTACTCCAGTAAATGACCCTGCATCTCCATGTGGTGCCGACCTTTGGGAGAGTGTTGTGGCTTGTGAACAGGCTCTGTCCTGCTGTCAGCTGGGCTGAGGAGAGGTTTATCAATCAACTACAGCCCAGGAGTCTTCAGCTCTTTAGTGCCATAGAGGTACTTAACTCCCAGGGAACTCAGATTCAGTGGTTAGAGGTTGTTCACTGTCTCACAACCAGTCTTAGGTGTATCCTGCAGAAAGATTTCTAACTGCTTACGTCATGCTACTTTATCGCTGCTTTACTTCTGGATTTTTACAGACTGAGTAACGTTTCCTGCCATTAGGACTCTTTGACAATAGTTTCTCTGAAACACCTTTGACATTTGCAAGGGGAAGCAGGCCTACTGTTCACCAAGACCAGCAATCACCCCTTGAGCAGCAGGATGCCAACTGCCAGGGCAAGAGTGGTGGGCACATGAAGTACAGTACGCTTGAGTAATGATTAACACACAACAAAGAAAGCTGCCTGTGCTGCAAATGGAAACACACTGCGTGCTTGGGCTGTAAGAGCATTTTGGTCTAATTTTGCAGTCTGCATATAGTAATAAGACACAACAGGGTGTGCATTAAGCTCATCTTTTGAGCAGTGCAACAGTAGCTGAATAATGCACACCCTGGAGTGTCTTATTTGTAGTGGACTATGGCTCATTAATTTTACATTTAAATTTTTTCAAACCCATTTTAAAAAAAAACAACAACTCTATTCTGAGGGCAGTTATGTAATGTATCCTTCCACTGAAAAGTATTTTCAAATAAAAACAGTAGGGAAAAGGTGAGGAAGAGCTTTGCAGACCAGTGTTTGGTTTGGTTTGTGTAGGGCCTGTTACGAGCAGGTTCTTGGCCTACTAATGCAGATATATAATGCAAACAATGATAGTTAGGGACATGTATTCACTGTCCATTCTTTTCTAGACTTCCCTTTCTTTTTGTGTCATTACCTGGGCCTTTTGTCTTCCTTTTTTTCTACAAAAGTCCACCTTTTGGTATATGAACCAATACCCATTTCAGAACAGGTTCACATATAAAGTGTGCAGATGGTGATGTGACTGACTTTTACACCAAACTGGGAACTGAATGGTCACAGGTTCCTGCTTGTGAGAAGACAGGCATGAACTGCAGGAAGACGGTTTTGCCAGAATGGTAGTGTGTGTGCGCGTGCATGGATACAATAGGATTTTAAGAACAGAGGGTGTTACAAAAACTCTGGGTTTTTATGACATCACTTCAAAAGTATGAAGGAGGGACATCTGATTTCTGCTGTTCCACATGAAATATGACTATGGTTTATCCCTTTATATAGGTTCCAACCTTGATGATGGACACCCAGTTTTCAGAATTCACTCCAGATATCACCCCAATAATGCTGGCGGCTCACACCAACAACTATGAAATCATCAAACTGCTTGTCCAAAGACGGGTAACAATTCCACGCCCACACCAGATCAGATGCAACTGTGTGGAATGTGTCTCCAGTTCGGAGGTGGACAGCCTGAGGCATTCCAGGTCAAGGCTGAACATCTACAAAGCCTTAGCCAGCCCTTCGTTGATTGCCTTATCAAGCGAGGACCCCATCTTGACGGCCTTCCGACTGGGCTGGGAGCTGAAGGAGCTCAGCAAAGTGGAAAATGAGTTCAAGGCTGAATATGAAGAGCTTTCACAACAGTGCAAGCGTTTTGCTAAGGACCTTTTGGATCAAGCACGGAGTTCCCGAGAACTGGAGATCATTCTCAATCACAGAGATGATCAAAGCGAAGAGCTGGATCCCCAAAAATGTCATGATTTGGCAAAGCTAAAGGTAGCAATAAAGTATCACCAGAAAGAGGTAAGAGTTATTTAAATGCGAAGGTGCGTGAAGGCTTCATGTATTGGGTAAAGTGATTTCATTTCTCTAGTCTCCATGGGTTTGTTTAGGGTTGCTAGCTGAAAGCCAGCAGGGGTGAGTTTGGATTGAGTGGGGAACCATGTGCAAATGGGTTAGTCACAAACCAGGAGGTTCAGTGCACCTTTGATGACAGCGTGAATCTGATGACAGTTGAGGGCAACAGGACTAGGACTTGCTGCAGTGGGTTATGGCTTCTACGGCACCGACACTTGCCGTTCAAGGATACTTGAATCCCATTTCACTGTAACCCATCCCCCTGCAAAGAACAGCCTTCAGAGATTTCCAAGTTTGTTAGCTCCAAAAGCTTTTCCCAGTAGCTGCTTTTATACAGGAACCAAAAGCTAGAAGGGATTGCCTGGCTCATGAAGGTCTTGACTGCATGAAATAATATAATATACAATTCACTTCCTCCAGCCACTGAACACTTCCTAGCACCCATTCAACATTAACTCATAAGGGCCAGAGAAACGACAGCAGCAAAAGAGAGTAGGAGAGATCAAGAGTACTCTCACTGTCCGCGGTCTCCATCTTACCAGCAATTTTGTTAGGTGAAAATGCTCATGTGATGCTAGGAAGTGGATCACGTCATGCAAATACTTCTTTGCACCTGAGACACTTCAGGTTGATTCTTGCTCCTTGATTCATCCATGTTTTAGGAACTGAGAAGCAATTCCCAGAAATTCAAACTCCTGCCCATAGTACCAGAAAGGAAAGACATACTTCAGCTAAAGGGCACAGAGCCTTTCAGAAGCCCTGCAAATCCAGAGATTTATAAGCTGATTCAATAAAGGCCACGAACCCAAGGAGAATGCTGACAACAGTTTCATTAGTTGGCTCTGGATTTTCTTTCTCTTTCCAAACCTGGACAGAATTTAGTAGATGATATATTACTGTTGGCCAGTGATGTTCCAGGTTATCTGAAGGAGGAATTTAGCTTGCTGGGCTGAAGAACTGAATTGCAATGTCTATTACATTCTTCTGTGTCCGGAGGGTGACAGGAGTGGCGGAAAAGCCTGCCACATTACTCTTTTCACTGTCTTCCACATATTTGACGCTTTGTTTTATGCATTGACCCAGATGAGGACAGCCTGATATGATACATTCCACCTCCCTTAAAGGCTGCTCATGTCATCCGAGGTAGAATAGTCAAGAAGTGAAATATGCAGGTTTTCCTTTCTTCCTTTTGGTGTGTTACACCTCCTGAGTACCAGCCCCTTGATACAATGAGCTGGAGCCGAAGCCTCAAGCTTTCTGGCATCTAGCACGTGGTGACTTACTGCTCTTACTGGGCTACTCCAGTGAAGTGTCAGGCTCACTGGCCTTCATGTCAGGTTGTGGTTTTTACTCTAGCTGACAGGGTTAGGTAACACCACATGTGCTTTAGGGACATGAAAAAGTAGTGAAGAATTAGTCTGGAGAAGGGTAATACAGTATATCAGGTCAAATGTTCCTTGAATCTAAGAAGGGCCAGAAACTCTACTTCTGGGGTTTTTTTACTGGCCTGATAGCCACAGACGCTGCATCCACATGCACCCTTCAGCACCCAGGACACCACTGGCACTGCTGTGTGTAGATCTCTGCTGATTTCAATGTCTTGTCACAGTTCAGGCTCACTATTGACGTCCAAGCATAAATCTGTGGCTTCGCCTTATCTTGTGTTCACATTAAGAAACTGCAAGTCTGAAGGAGTTCACTATATTTGAAGTGTAGTGCTGAACAGTCCTGAAGCTTTTTCATTTTAAAGTAACAAATTTTTAATCCTTGCTTCCTCGCTTGACAGTTTTTATCTCTTTTTTTAGGCATATTTGTCTGAATTCCAAGCATATGGACAAATTCCATGTTTTCTGACATATTCATGACAGTTCCAGCATATAAATGATAGCAAATACACTCTGTGTTGCCAGCTAAAGTCAGTGCTGTTTGCAGGTAGAATACTGGTGGGCAGGGACGGAATGAATGAGTTTGGGAAACCAGCACTACTGAACTCCCTCATCCTACCTGGTTATTCACAAATACCTGATGCATTCTGCAGGATGGTGTTTGTATGCAACAAAATATTTTCTTATCATGATAATTAGTCCAATACAAAACACCAAGCAAGACATAAAAGTCATTGCCAGCTTCTGAAAAAAATGAGTAGGAACGTTTGTCAGGAAGACACCAAGAAATGCCTTTTAATCATGACTGAGGAGTATCAGACTGAGAGAATTTTTGTGGGGGACAGGAAGGAAAATAGAAACAAGTTTGGTTTTGTGAAAGACAGTTCTGCAGAGAGAAACAGCAGACTTTTTAAAAGTAGATCTTCTTGTTCTGCTGAAGCTTTTTATGTCTTAACATTATACGGGATTGGATTGGATGGAGAAGCTTTTTCTTTCTTAACATTGAGAAAGTTACAAGTCAAATCTCTAGTAGGCTAAGACGAAAATCCAAAGTGGACCTTAGTTATTTTCTGGGGCTGTAAATTGTTACCGCAGTTGTTAGTTCTTTATACTCAACATAAAGAATGCATAATCTCACATTGATTTTAGACTAATTGCTAGACAAATTTCCTGCAGCTTTTTTTCTTTTTGAGTGAAATAAACCTCAAAATTTCCCCCAAAATACGAAATTACTCCATTTCAGCTTAATTGGGCAGATACATTCAACTTCAAGATTCTTTCTAGAGAAGTTGTTAAGAGAGTATTGGCAAAGAGATCATTGCCTTTGGATGGAGGGGCAGCACTGTGTGTTTTGGATAGGGAGTAGAAAAGTGACTTTTTCTTTGTAGCAGCATAAGTGATCTGGGAATTCAAGAGTACTCTTCACCAGACACATTTTTCAGTGTTGTTCTCTCCAAGGCATTTCAGATTAACCCACCGTGCCTTTTTTTTCCTCCCCATTGCACTCCCATACTGAAGAGCAGGTGCTGATTTGTTTCAGGTACAGAAAAGTAACAGCATTCAAATTTCTAGTGCAAGTTGATGATTTCTGGCAGTGAACATACAGGACTGAAAATAATTCCAATGGGAAAAGCTAGACATCTATGGGCAGCTCTTGCTCCAAACCAGGCCCTTGGAGGAAAGCTTTTTAAACCTAGTTAGGCTGCTAAATACGCAGGCAAATAGGCAATAAGTTTTTAAACAGAGTATAATCTGGTTAAGTGCCTAAATCCTGTTGGAGATTAGACACTTATCTTGCTGAGGCAATTTGAAATTCCACTGTGGAATAAGATGCATCTTTTGGCACCTAGCTGCTGGAGAAAAATCTGATCTCGTACGTTAAGTTTTAGCAAACAATTAGCAGTCATCCCCGCCATGGACACAAATCCCTGTTCCCTGCACTGAATCCAGTAAATGTACTCATGGTATACACAACTTCATCTTTTGATCTGGCCTGAGTGCCTCAGTCTTCAGCAACCTGGACGAGGGCTGGATTAGTGATGGCAACTACTTCAGTTCAGTCCTACCTCCAGAGGAATACTGGCCTCATCACAAAGGCTCCACCTCAGTCTGCATCCCCAGGTAAATCCCACTGCCAGTGCATTTCTGCCTCGTGAGACAGACATGGGTTTCGTCTTTACAAGGGTAGAAAAATCTCCCATTCTTTTTTTTCAACAAAAAAGCCTGGGGGTTACAAGTTTTGATTTCTCACAAACATGACATGTGTTAAATATTTTATAAACTGACAAATGTGTCACTTGTGAGGAAGAAGACCCTTTTCCTTTGGAGGAGGGCCAAAACAATGAAGAAGAAATTTCTTGCTTTTCCTGTTTGTTTTTGATAATCCCACATATCCTACAAGGTAAATTACTGTTTACACAGAAAGAAAAATTTCAATTACACAGGAGAGATTAAAATGTGCCCTAAGGTAGCTTTGTAGTATATTTTATGGTAGTACATGTTAAAACCATGCTGTGCAATGTTCACAAGCTCCCTCTCCATCTCATCTTAAGTGTAGAATGGTTGTGTCCTCAGTTTTAAATTACAAAAGGTCCCTGATCATTTCTTTAGAAGATAGGAAGGATTTAGTAGTTGTGAGCGCTGTTTGCATGGCAGTCACAAAATAGTAGAAAAAAATTAGGACAGCTCTAGTACACTGTGAAACATGATGAGTTAGATCCAGCACAGACACGTCAGTTTTCTCAGTCCACTTTTGAAAGAAATTATTTTCATAGGATCACTGGAATTCATGGTCTAAGAGACAAGCAGGCTTTTCACAAGTGCTCTGTAGTATGTGGCATTTGTCTTCATATTATTGCTTTTCAAATTCTTTTATTCATGACTAATTTTGGAAGGAGAAAGGTGCTGAAGACTTAATAAGAAAAGGCACAGCTCAACTGTTGGGGATCAATCTTCACTATGCTGTTCTGACACCAAATTAGCTCTGCATTTGTTAATTTGTTTGCATTTCTAAGAAAAGATGGGGAAAAGTCATCTCTTAGGGTCTTGCCAGTCCCATAAAGCAGAGTTGTATGTACAGTGTACCGTCGCTGTATTGGAGAATCAGAGCATGGGCGGAATGCAAATATAATTTTGTGTCCTTCAAGTTTTTTTTACATTGCCAAAATAATGTAAAGCAATCATAGTGTATCAGTAAATCAGGTCTAAAAGGGCAGAGTTCTCCTTGTATATAACATTGTGCTAAGCCACAAGAATAGCAGTACACTTTCAGCCTATTCCTGCTTTCCTGCCCTCCATCATAGGTCATTCACATCTTCAAAATGAAGTGAAACATCACAGTAGTGGATTTTTAGTGCTTTGCATTTTTCTGGTACTGGTGGTTGAAATGGCTGTGCAGGTTTAGTTTATATGTGTTTAAGGAATGCATACAATGCAAGGCACTCAGAAAAAAATTATTTTACCTATGACTATATTGCTTAGCACTTTCACTGAATTAGATCAAAGGAGTGCATGAAATTCCCTCTCAGAAGCCTTAACCTTAGTCTCTTACTAAGCAATGACAGGAAAGGAAAGAAGTAGAATTGTTTGCTTTTCTAATTTAAAACCAGTGCTCTTTGCTGTTTTCTCTTCAGGATGAAGCTTCAAAAGTTTCTGTTCTTTTTTTCCAAGACATTTACATAGACAAGTACCTCCTGAGATACAGTACTGGAGTGAATGAATAATCATTCCTGCCATGCTACATATTTTTCAGCTGTGTCTTGACTCTTGTCAACTGTGTGGCTGCAGTTAGAAGAACAGCATCATTCTCCAGGGATTATGCATAAACCTGGAAAATTTCTAAGGGCACTTCAGTTAGTGTATAAAAAGAGCTTTTAAAAATATCAGAGATGCATGAAAAATGAAGTGCGAGGTCTGTGAAAATCAAAGCTCATCTACTGCACCTTGTTTACCTGTTTTGAAAGCCATTAAAGTATCTTGATGGATAGCCACAGATCTTTCTTTGCTTGCAGGCAGTGCTAAGTTATTCTCCCGTGGTTTTGTCTGTTTTCTTGCCACACTGCCTGGAGGTATAATGATACAGGGCTGAATATTTGTATTGTGCTCTTTAAAGGCACAATAAAAAGCTAGCTTTTTGGTGAGCCTGCACAGCTCAGAAGATTAATAAACAGGCTTTTACTTTCAGGTTTCTAGAATAAAATCATACCATGTCATGAAAAGATCTGTATTAGGACTAGATGGGGGAAGCAGAGCTGCTTCTTGTGGAAGCTTTTTTACTTTCTAGTGACCTGGAACATCCGTATCCCTTAGGGTATTAGAAGGCGAGGATGGTGTGGTTACGCTACGTCCAGATCTGTCCTACACCATAAACCTGAATTTAAGTTTAGGGGTTTCAAAAGCACCGAATGTCCAAATGTCACCTTTCATTTTCCAGCAGCATTCATTCATTCATTATTGTATGCAGCTAAGTTACCACCTGATGTGTGAGCAGTGGTCTATGCTAAATGAAGCTGGTTTTTCTCAAACTCAATCCCAGTAGAGAGATGACCACATTACAAAATCTTCCATGCATGTGGTACTAACGGAGCTCTCATCAACAGTCCCAGTAGCTGGACTTTGGTGTGGCAGGTGGGGAGACTTATCTGCATTTGCACCCTTAAAACAGTCTTTCCTGCTGATCGCTGGTAGGGTAGCAGGGTGAGCGGTGCATATGTTGGAGCCCCTGCTCTGTGGGTTTGTGCAGTTGCCAGACCTATTTATTCAGGTTTGGAAATTAGCATGGAACTTTGACCCCTACAGCTGCATTGGACAAGTGGCATTTAAGTGTAACTTCTCTGCAAACTTGGAAGACAAAGAAGAGTAAGAAATATTCAGAGAACTGATGGTTCATCAGTTTGACAAAGTGGACTTGAATATTTATTTGAGGAAACAGTATTATTTGGTATATTATTCACGTAACACCAAAATGTTCTAGCTTGATGAAGGTTAGCCACATATTGCAGCTGTCACAGAACAGAACTGCAGAAGACTATCTTTTGACAGCAAAATCATCTCTGACTAATCTTGCCATGCACAAATTTGAAAAAACAACATAAGACTGGTATGTCAGTCCAGGACAAGGACTCTGCTTGTATTAGTATAATGTGTAGCCGGCATTAAAAGCCTGGATCATTCTTTAAGTAATTTTTGGTGCCTCGTGTCTCTGACTTAAGTGATCTCTTGGACAAAGACAGGAAATATGTTGAAAGCTAAAGGGATCGCCACTGTTTTAAGAACATTCAAGAATGATTTAGTGAGTTCGTCAGTTCCCTTAACTTCATGTATCCCATCAGTCTTCTTGTCAGCAAGAGGCAAGGCTTGGGAAGCCAAGGTTAAAGTACAGGACATGATTGATTGGCTTTCTATAGACAACAGAAACTGGAAAGGAGAAGCGATGCCTTGTATGTTGTATAAGCCAAGTGTTCAGTCTTACCGCATCTGAAGGTCTCGAGTGCCTTTCAGAGACAGCTTTACGTCGGTAGTGAAGAGTATATCATGTTATTTCATACTTCACTTTGAATGATAGCCTGAAATAATAAACTCGGTGGAAAAAAATATTGCTATGGATTCTCCCTTTTGGATATAAAAGTGGTCATTGTTATTTATCTGATTTCTGTGAATTTCAGCTTTACTTCTGTCGCTTAGTGAAGAGTGTTATGAAACTCTATAGAGAAAAAAACTGAGAGTCCACTCCCCTTACACCTCTTATGTATACATCAGATCCATCATCATCCAGGCGAGCAATTTAGGTGTCTCATGATTGAGAACACAGTTACCTCATAGTTTTTCACTCCAAGAAAAGTGAGATGAATAGACGGGTTAATCATAACCCCCCTCTAACTAAGATGTGCAGAATGGCATTTAAAAGCTGTGACTGCAGGTTTTGTGTTCTGATTCTTTCTCTACAAACCGCAGCTGGCTGAGTAAACATCCTTCAACAAAGCATCCGGCCTTTTCACCCTACAATGGTGATATTGCTCCAAAGCAGAGGTGGCCTTTAGAGCTTCCCAAGAATCTGAGAATTGTTTATAGTATGCTGGTCTGTTCTTTCCTGGATAATGGAGTAAATTTACTCATTCAGGAGAAGGTAAGGTAGAAAGAAAAAAGAAACCAAAATTAAACAGATATTTCTCAGAAAGGAAGCAAATGAAAAATATTTTTAGAACTTTGTATTAACACTAATAGGGTAAAGTAGATACGTATGTAACAATACTTGTGAATGACTTTTAAAATTCTCGTGTTTGCTTTACCTATCACTTATTTAATGTAAATGTTAGAAATTCACTAGGGAGAACAAACCCAGACTTTTACTTAAAAGTCAGTATCTTTTCCACTTCAGCTAAAGCCTGTGAGAGCTCCTGGTGTTCATTTGCAAGATCTGTAACTCTTGAAGTGCTGTCTGCAAGAGGACTTGGGAAACTCTGCAAGATTTGTCTCTAAACAGTTTTTAGCCTGAGTGTTTTTTCATTGCTTCTGTAGGATGTGTCCGATATCCCCTGTTCAGCTCTTGGAAACTAGTTAGTGTGCTGTGAATTAACTGACTCTCTCTTAGGTGTATCACTGATACTCAGCGCTTGCTTGTACTGCAGCACTCTCTGCCTTTGGAAACCCAGTCTATACCTACTTAATCTTTGTAACAGAACTGTATCTTGGAACGTTTGCTGAAATACATCCTACAGGAATTTATTTATCAACTGTAGTCTGCTAAAATAAATGCTGAAAAGTTTTGCTTATGTCTGGACTCTGGCTCAAGCTCTGACCCAGACAAGCCGTGTTCTGGTGGGGTGTTCGCTAACAGAGGATGGCCTCCAGAAGCACCGTTCAGCAGCTTGCCTTTATTCAATGCAGAATTTATGCTGACACAGGCCATAAATACAAACCTATAGCTAAACACACGTTTAAGCACTCGGAGTAGAGATGGATTTAATTTCAAGCTTAAATACTTTGTTAATTGCTTCTTCCATGGGTAGGTACCCAGGATTTGCAAGCCTCTACCTTTGTCCTAGAATATGTAGGACCTCATTTATTTAAATATTTAAGCCAATCCAACATAAATTTGTGAACATATGAATTTTCATGGAACTGTAGCAGGCTTTTAGAGGTTATTCGGTCTTCTCTGGTGAATTTCGAATTGCTACTGCTTAAGCTGAGTTCATGTCTGCTACCATCAAGAGATGTGTTATGGGTAGGAGACCTTTAGTTAAGATTCATGTTTCATCATCACTTAAAATATTTTAAGAACAGATTAGACAAAATGCTGTATAATTTGAGGCCATATGTTCATCTGTGGAGGATCTGGAGTTTGTTTTATTCACCAGCAGAGGGATTGAGCAATTTGGGTAGCACCTGGTTTTCTTGAAGGACTCTTCCAGCTCAGCTAGCGATCTTCTTAATGGCAGGAATGACTGCCATGTGGATTTGCATCAGTGCTTCGCTGTTAGTAACAGGCATGTGAGTAGCAGCTGTGTTTTTGTGAGGATATTCATCCTATATTTTCCTGAGAAGAAACTATTATCTCTTGGAAGTGCCTAATGAGGAATATTGAGTTGTAGTCCCTTTTCCCTGAGTTATATAGCCTTCCCTCCAACTTCTTTGTCTCATTTCTTCCGTTTTTTCCTGTTGCAGAAAGTACTTAATTAACGGGATGAACAACCATTAGGTGTTTACCCTCTGCAACTCACACTTCAGCAGCAGAATGTAAATAACTTTGCAGTCATTAACGAGGTTGAACTTTAAAAAGAAACGTGCTACAAAAGAGGATTTTCTTATTCATCTCACTGTTTGCAATGCTGCAAACTTGAGAAGGCTGGTTATTTCTTATGTAGAATATCTGATCTCATAGGGCTTACTGGCTTTCTGCAGCAGACATCAAATTAGGCCACAGATAGTTTCTCTATTCTGTCTTGAGCTAATTTAGAAATATAGCTCTTTGTGTATTGCCCACTGGAATTTCCTTTAAGAGCAATCAAACTGATACAACAACCGCATTTCCTTTCTTCCTCAGAAGATCCTGTCCTTGGTATGAAATGGAGGCGGAGTAGTTTGTCTGTTGCACTGGAAGTGTGTTGTGCAACTTGGTTCTGAGCAGGAGCATCTGCAGGATTTGGGAGTGCAGGAAGAAGCTGGATTTTAAAAGTTCATTTCTTTGCATGCCATTTCATGTTCCTGAAGTCAAAGTTAGCGTGAAGAGGATCACTTCATTGCACGGGGTGATCCATATACCTGTTGACATTGTGCCAAGTGCTACAGCACGTGTGGGCTATTGGACAGTGTGTATTAAGCGCTGTTGGTTAAGACATTAAGATGTGGCATTGGTTGATAAACCCAAGCCTGCGGTAGGACTGACAGTGTAGGATTTCGCTATATCTTCATGGGAGGAAAGAAATTCTAGCCAATTGATTCTGAAAATTCAAGTGTGAAAGGCTGTGCTCTCCCCAGTCCATCTGCAGTTGTATTGATGGCAGGGAGGGGCGGTAGGCACTTCAGTGCCTGGGTAGGTCACCCCTGCTAGCGACCTGGGATGGAGAAAGGCACAGACCTGCTGTGGCCAGCCCTGCCTGGCCACACTGTGCTTGCCAGCACTGGGGGAGACGTGTGTCTTCAGAGACATCTCCCTTCAATCTGCCAGAGAGAGGGTGCAAGGCAGTACCTCTGCAGGATGGGACAGGGCTTTCTGCAGAGTGGAGAATGGCAATGGCATTTATCCTTTCCATGATAGAACTGGATTCACAGGAAATCTACATTCTTTACAGATCTAGCTAAAATGTATACTTATGCTCCTACATCAGACACTGCAGTTGCCCGATTGTCACACAGATTGCAAAATCTAGCTCAGTTCATGTGAAAATCTGCCTTTCCAAAGCCAAAATAGCTTTAATTGTAGAGGGCAGCGGCATATAATAATACCCCCCAACCACAGTAACTTTGCAGGTATTCAGCTGCCGTGTTTTAGATGCTGTGGGATACAGTGTTGTTGGTGAGATCTAACCTATTGAAATGAGGGTCAGACAGGGGAACTAAAGTTAATTTCATGGCTCCCATGCCACATTTGCCTCTCAGTGGTAACCTCATTGGGAGCTGATGTAGCTGACTGATAGAAGAACTCGGTCCTGCTTATTAACACAGGGCTCAGCAGTTACAAATTAGTGCTTATTCATCTATGAAGAGCATTCACTATCACCATCCGCCACAAGAGTATAGAAAAGAACTCCAACAAACTCCAAACAGAAGAGCCTGTTGGCAGCCATCACAATAATCAGAATAAATGCAGAGAGCTACTGTGCTCAGCCCCTGTGATGTCTATCAGGGAGCTATTTCAGTTGCTCCCCAAGGCATTCACATCTCAGCCCATCTGTGTCTGATCCTAAATTACTTATGACTGTGAGAGATAAGGGATTTCCCCATAGATAAGGGGAGGGGGGGTTGGAACATAATTTCTGTGTTTGATATTTATATTAATGGCACAGCATGCAGAAATCATTTAATTCCCCAGAAGTCAGATTTAGGTGACATAAAAATATCAGTAAAGATTAGATATTAAGAAAAAGACACTCCATTCAGCAGCTGCTTTTCTTCCTTAAAAAGTTTCCCCTTGGTAGAGGATCAGCTGACAATGAGTATGATGAACATTGAAAATGAAATTCTCTAATAGCACAATGCAGCTGCAAGCCAAACGTTACACAAAGACCCTGGCAAGACTGAAAGAAGAAAGAAACAACATAAAAGACTTTCTATTGCAGTAGTCTCCATCCTCAAAGTGCTTCCCAACCATGAATGAAGTTGCTGATCTCACTTCTTGGAAGGGCAAAGATACTTATGCCCATTTTCAGAAGCCAGGACACTGAGCGTCTTGCCCACCGGTGACACAGTGGTGTCCTCACAAGAAGGTACTCCGAGTTGCATCTTATCTCCTAGTCATTAAGTGAATTGTATCTTCAGCTAGGGACAGGTTCTGCTCAACAGGTAATGGAGAAGGAGCTTGCTCTTTGGATTACCTCCCCCAGAAATACACCTACAGGCTTTGTCTACAGGTAGGGAGAATCCTGGGCAATGTTATGCCAGCACTACCACAGGCTTCATAGCGTTGAATGTTTAGTTCATACATGAGCTGAATTGAGTATAAATGCCACCTTTTGGAAGCATTTGTTTTCATTAATGTAGCTGTCAGAATATTCTCCCTCATGTCTGTGGGATGCTGTCTTGTGCCGCCGTTTGTAATAGAGATTGGAGGCTCCTATAATGCAGCAGTCCTTGGAAAAAAATGCTTGATACCGTGCTTGTTATGTACTGGAGAAATACACTGTTTGCAAGTCATATGCTCCTCTTCTTAAACAATTAGAGAGCTTCTGGTACAGTACATCTGCTTCTGGATCTGGACCATCTACAAAACTGGGACAATATGCAGCTTTTTAAATGATCACGATCTCTCCTTTTCACTGTGCAGAAACTTTAACTGATACCAAATCCTGTCACATACAGTATGTTCATGTGAAATTATAAAAGACTGTGATATACACACGTGCTATTTCTATCTAAGGCAAATGAAAGGCTTTGCAAAAAGATGAATAAAGGTATTTGGGACCCTACGTCCGTGGAAATTGAACTTCTGCTCAGGAAAGGCCTTGGCATAATTAGTGTTGGAGAAGTCAACTTGCTTTTCCAGATCTCAGTTCTGTCTGTTTGCAAAGTAGAAATAAAATTATTTCCTTAACTTTATGAAGAAATTTGAAATTATGGATGATAACAAAAGTTCTACAACATTATTACAGTTTCAGGTTACTTCACACCTAAAAGGGCTAAAGAAGAGCTTTTTCATGCTTTTATATTTTATGTGCATTGATTTAGCAGTATGAATCCAAGACAATCTTTAATGAATTGAGCATTCAGTGGTTTAGTCTAGTCAATGAATTTGATGGTTTCACACCTGGAAGCAAAGATGAGGCCGACATTCACAGGACTACTTAGGGAAATGGATAGTTTGTTCTTTCAAGTTAACACAAAGTTACTGAAAAGCAATTGGTTCTTCAGGCAGTACATCAAGGGCTTAGTTGACTTCTTCATTATAATACAGAATTTTAGTGTTCCTGCACACTTGAAATTTTGTTTTTCAGCCAGCCAGTCTTTGGAATACTTGAGATCTAAGCTGCAGTATTTACTAATTTTAAATCTGTGATTAATAAGTTGGACTAACATGAGCTAGTAAAAGCCTACATTGGTAAGTGCTTAGCCTTACTTTTAATAAAGACAGCTTTTAATGGTTTGTGACATTAGGGAGAGCTTCTTTCTGTGGTGTGCTTAAATTTCCCTTAGGCCATTTTCAGTGAGGTTGGCATGGGCTTGATTGGAAAATTTAATGGTTTTTTCCATTTCCATTCCCTTTTGCCAAGCTGGTCTTTAAGGCTGCTCTTTCATGATGTGTGAATTCCTCACCATTTGAAGAACTAACATCAGATACAACACAGAAAGCAGATTTTAGAAATGAGCTATTAGGCAGAGAATACGCACTTTTAAGATGCTTGCAAGTTGCACAGCAACCAGAGGAACATATAGTCATTTGATTTCTCAAATGACTCTGACTTTGACTCAAGGGAAAAGCATCTTTATTCTCCCCTTAGAGCTTTCTATCATATGTGATAAAGAGAAAATGTGTTTATACATTTTCCCCCTAAAAGAAAAAAAGAAAAAGTTGTACCTCATCTCTGAGAAACGACAGTATCTATTACCATGTAAATTGCTGCAGAACACATCTGGTCACAGCTCCTGTTTGTGATGTTAAGTGAGAAAATATAGCAGTGTAACCTTCCGTTTCTTCTAGCTTTCAGACATAATGTGCTGACCCTTCTGAAATCATAGATTAAAAACCACCCAACCAAATGACAATCAATGCTTGATGTTTTTGTCAGTTACTATAGAATTGTTTCTTTCATCACTATCCCCAGACTTGGAATTTTACAATAACATTTTCTGATCGTTACAAGCAATAGGTCTTGGCTTTCTCTGGAGGTCATCACCATATCAACTATTGTCCAGTTTCTGCTGCATGCATGTGTACGTTGATTCCAAATCAAATGCGTTTCTGATTCTTCTCTGATGTCCTCTGGAGCACAGTGTCACTTGTATGTTAGACTCGGCAGTCATGTTTATTATAGTGATAACACGTAAACATCCAGCTTCATAAATGCCAGATATTCCTCTTGGAGATCTTATTTTCAATACTAATTTTGGTCAGTCCATATATTTGAACTACTCAGTCCAAAAATGGTCTGCTTCTGATATAAACAGCCTGTTATAGCATATAAAATATATTCACAAAATCTAAAAATACCTACAGAAATTAATGACTTTATCAGATCGAGCAATTAATTTTTCCTTTTGCTCGACCTTGGTTTAGTCATTTTGAACATGGCAGTGATAGTGCTCTCTTTGTACAGAGAACTCGGAGAACTCCGCATGAAAAGTCCTCCCAATATTGGGCAGTTTTGGCAGTGAACGAATATTTAAAAGATATGGGTGTGTGCTAAAGCTTTTATTAAGAAACTGTCTCTTTCACACCGAATCTGATCTCCTTGTGACTAAGACCTACAGGAAGTTCTAGGTACAAACGCTTTAGACATGATGAGAAGAGCCTTGCAACTGTCTCATAAATGCACATGTGATGGCCGATTCAGTATTAACCCAGGCCACGTCTGCACCGAGTGCAGTAGTGTCTACGTAGGAGCTTCTGCCAGGGTTGAAAAAATCATCCCAATTTGGGATGGCAAAACAGTAAGACGAGTACTCTTGTATTCAGAAGCCGGTCCCTTTGCTACCATGGCACAGTCCTTCCAAGAGCTGGTTTAAATTGTAGTGGTGAAAGACTGCTTTGTCTGATTAAATCTTCCCTGAGGGGGAAGAAGAGCGTGATGCAACTACATCCCTCCCAGAGATCCCTTTTAAATGCAGACGAGCCAAGTGTAATAAGCAGTACTGTCATCTTCAGATTACTCACCGCTTTGAGTCTCCTTGATAAATGCTGCTAGTACTATTGTGTCCACTGGAAGTGTGATTCTTTCTGATATAGCTGTGTCTGATCATAGGTGTAGTTATATTGTTACAGGAATGTGTTTATCAATAACTATATCCATGCTAGGACAGTTTTTCTGATTTAATTACAGCAAAATAAGTATAACAAGCAACCTCAGAACAACAGTTGAGATTTGCTTTTGAACTTGCAGAGCCCAGTGAGAAATCTGAATTTAGTAGATCAGAAGTATAACTTCATTAAGATGGATTAGAAATCAAATGCATAAAGAAAAACATAGTTGTCTTGGTCTTGCAGACATTTCTAATTAGCTGTGGGTTTAAAACGTTTGAAAACCATGGGACTGTCCAGGTATAATCAGGAACATAAAGTCTTCTGGCATAGACCAGAAATATTTTGGCTTGATTGTGAAATTCCAAGGGCTGTTAGGTATTAAAACAGTCTGAAGAAGTTGCAACCTGAGTATGTCTGGTATGGAGCCACTGAGATGCAATAAATCACCATCATAATGCTAATTTTTTACAGCGTGAAAGTAAACTTTCAAGTGTCACTTTTGGTACTGTGATCAAAGGTTTCTTTTTGCCTCTGCTTAATCTCTTACATTTTACAACTGCTCTCTTCCTTAACAGTGAGGCACGTTTACAAATGTGCTGTCCTGCTTCCCAGCAGATGTCACCTGGCTGAACTTTACATTACTGCATGCTGTCTCATGCCCAGCCCATCCCACACACACATATGCTGGCCTCCTTGCACAAAACCACGTGCAGCACCCCACACACTTCTGGAGACATTCTCTCTCCCTCTCTCACACACACACACACACACACTCTCAGAAATTTACACCTTTTCCCTCCTGTCTCGTTTTTTAGTCACTTCTTAAAGATGCTGACAGTCATTTGCTTGAGACAGTCGAAACCTGAAACATTCTGAAAAGAAACGTGCTGAAACAGAAACACATGGGAAGAGAAAAAGCTCGTAGTAATTTTTGTTGTATCACTTTTGCACGAGGCTTCATGTGTGGTGAGTGACTGATCTACATAAGGATGCTTCAAATAGAAAAGACCTCATAGAAGAAATCTTAAATACTATGTAGAAAAATAAGAGTGAAATCTCCCTCCTTTTCTTCCCTCTGTCTCTAAAATATGCTTTTCCACCCCATAGCCAGCCCCAAACTTAATATGAGGGTTTGTGTGGGCTCTAACACATATGTGAGGGGGAGTGCACATGAAGTACCAGTCAGTAATAGTATTTCTTTTTTTCTTCCTCCTCAGTTTGTTGCTCAGCCAAACTGCCAGCAGCTACTAGCAACACTTTGGTATGACGGTTTTCCAGGATGGAGGCGGAAACACTGGGCAGTAAAACTCTTGACCTGTGTCACCATTGGACTGCTATTTCCTGTGCTATCCGTGGCATATCTGATTGCACCGAAGAGCAGGCTGGGACTGTTCATTAAAAAGCCATTTATAAAGTTTATCTGCCACACTGGCTCTTACCTAACCTTCCTCTTCATGCTCCTGCTGGCATCGCAGCACATCGTCAGGACTGACCTTCACATGCAGGGACCACCTCCTACCATCGTGGAGTGGATGATCCTGCCCTGGGTTCTAGGTAAATCAGAAACACAAAAATGCCTGAGCCACAGTCGCCTGACTTGCACCCATGGCAACTGTGTGGAGACTCATTCCTGATCTCAGCATCAGCAGCATGTAAAGAGATTTGGCAGCCAGCTTCAGTAACTGCATGAAACAGCTGGGCTCCTTCTGGAACAACAGATCCTGTTGGCCTAAGGCTTTTCTGCTGTTCATATTGCCATCTGACGTGCCGTTAGACATGACCCTGAGTAAACTGCAGGAGACACAGCGCTCTCCCTGCTTTCGCCCTGCTCCGTGTGAGGAACAGGTTAGGAATTAGCTTCTGGGTCATGCTAGTAACAAATAGTGTCAATTCTCATGCTGGCTTAGCTCTGCTGGCTGGTACATGGCAGGAGGCAGCGCCAAAAGCCTGCCTCTTCTTTCACCTTCTCACTGATCTGCTCCCGGAGCCAGTGTGCAGGTACCAGGCCTGTTTATTCCTTGGCTCCCAGACTCCCAAATAGCCTACAGGAAGGCAGAAAAGGGAAGATAAATCTCACTCTGCCTTATGCCTCTCTGCTGACAAACGCTGACCAAATCAATATCAAGACCTCTAATATAAGGAGGAGAAGGAGGGAGTATTTATTATCAGAAGGTTAAAAATGAGGCTTTTATTGCGATCTGGCTTGGGCAACCACAACTGTGAAAAAAAGGAGGTGTCTGTGTTCCTGAGGGCAGGATGCAGAGGTGAGGTAGTAAGATGGGACGGGATAGAGCCACTAAGGGAGAAGAGCAGAGAAGCACAGTTGGATATATTTTTGATGAGAGAGAAGTATTTACACTTTCAAACTCAGCTTCAACAAAACAACAAGGGAAAACCTGTGGACTCCACTAGAAGCATGATCTCCCCTCTAATTAAGCTCCCATCTTCCTTGCTGTGCCATTAACACACAGCACCACTGTGAGCTGGTTTGTAACTAGGAAGCCTGGTCACAGGCAATGATTTCCACACCTTTCTAGCCTCTGTCCGTATAGCCCAGGTCATTTCAGTGCAAAATCCTGTAAGTCAGGTGACAGTGAATTGTGACTCTCTAGTCGGGGTTCAGTGGTCTGGAAAGCCACACTGATGCTTTGTGAGGACACCTCTCACAAACCTTAGTCTCTGGAGCTCTCCTTACGGCTCCTCAATGCTTCTCATGGGTCCACTTCTGCTTTCCTGTGCCTGCTGGCTCCCCAATCCTGGTAATACCGGGCCCCAACTCCTCGTTTCTCTGGTGGTTCTGGATCAGGCTGGTTCTGTGCTGAATGAGCCCCACTGTTCCCTGTGCCAAACCTAAAATTGCTGATGGAAAATGAGGAAAGAACGTAAGAGTTGCAAACATGTTTACAAATCACTTTCCATCCTGACCGAGGGCACTTCGCTCCTTGCATAGCTCTACCACAACTTCCAAATGGTAACTCAAGCCTCATTGTCTTATTAAACTGATTTATGGCATTGAAATGCATGTGTTGGTAGAAACTTCAGAATAAGCTGAGAAGGTTAAATGTCTTTTCTGAGCTTAGGTGATCTCTTCATCCTTAACTTCATGGTTAAAAGTAAAGGAAATGGTAAGCATTTCAGCAAAGTTGATTTGCAGATGAAAGAAGGATAATCCATTAAAAAAAAACCTTTCAAAATCATCTCTTCCAGCTGTCTGCTCTTCTTTTTGAGTTCCTTTGTTTCAGACAAATAGGGATATTGTAGGACTGTTTATTAAATGGAGAATTAGAACAGTTTCACCAGATTAAAGGTTATTATTTAAGAAATATCTTCCACTATAAAAGGAGAGAGAAAACAGGCACGCACAGCATTGCTGTAACTATAGTAACCAGCAATGATAACTCACTATAAATACAGTGTATGAGTTCTCCAACGGGCTCCTCTCCATTGATTTATTTTATGTTTTTGTGTGCATGCAAAGATTTGGAGGCAGCTGTAATAAAATTACCTATTGGCCTTGACATTATGCTTGCCTGACCATTGACCTGCTGCCTGGCAGCTGGAGAGCTAAGATTGATATTTGGATATTTGCAGCAGTTCATTTCAACATTATCTGCTCTTCAGATTGAACTTTCAGGTCCTAAAACTTGAGTTGTAAGTAGCATTTCAGTGACTATTGCAGTATCCTGTGGTTAGGTATGGGCAGCAATTTGGGTAACTATGTTGGTAATGCACCTGGAAGTGTATTTTGTTCGTTTGTTTTTCTTTTCACACATGTTTCAGGTCTTCATTCAAGGACAATGTTGTAAACTGGGTAATTAAAAATATCTGGGGGCTCTAAAGACCTTCTGAGAAGCACGTAGGTGATGAAGGAGCCTAGCTGCCAGTTGCTTTTTAATGGGACTTAGGCTCTCAAAAATACTTGAACAGTTCTACAATAAGGGACATTTAAAGACATACAATAAAGTTACTTAGAATTATATGCCAGCTGAGTTTAGAAGTCTGGTAATGAACTTCAGAAGCTGCCCCTCACCCCTCCAGCTGCAAGGAGGTATAGTGAAAGCTAGCAAGTGCCAAAGATTATTACCAGAAGGGATTTCAGAGTTGAGATGGTGGGCTCTGGCCGTATCCTTGGGAACAAATACTCACCTCGCTAAACCCATACCCATATTTGACATTAGGTGAGTCATTGCTGAAAGATGTGATGCCAGGCTGCAGTGCCCTTTTTCATGCTGAGTCCTACCTTTTTTCACAAATAGTCCCTATGGGCTTTTTGTGCAGCAAGATGCATAAATACAGTGACTGAGCATAGAGAATGCATTTACTTCTTCCTTCTTTGGTGTGAGATTTCCAGGTCAGAGAGGAAATGTACTGGCACGCAGAGGCTGGTACTAGTGTTGCATGTTCTGCAGAGAAAGTCAGGAAAAATCAATACTGTCCAGCTGAGCAATGATTTACTTATAGTTTCTATGAGAGCAGACAATCTATTAGAAACTATACCAAATTCAGTTGCTTAAATAGGTTATTCATGTAGAACAAATTTCATCTGAGTCAATCTACTCATACTAGTTATAATTTAACATATGTTTCAAGCAGTTTCCTTGTGTGTGTATCTGAAGCTCTGGATAGGAAACCTAGGTCTTTTTCATATCTCTCTAGACTACATTCCCCTCAGAGCTGTAAAATATCTCATAATCAGCAGTATTATACTTTGTAGAAGACAGGAGGGATGAGATATTTTTTCCAAGCTGTTAATTTAAACTGTCTTTTATTACATCAGATATACACAGTGCTTTAATGGCAAATAATATCTCATCATGACAATGAACTCTCTTTCTTTTTACAGGTTTTATCTGGGGAGAAATCAAGGAAATGTGGGATGGTGGATTCAATGAGTACGTACATGACTGGTGGAATCTGATGGACTTTGCAATGAACTCCCTCTATCTTGCAACTATCTCCCTTAAAATTGTTGCCTACGTAAAGGTACAGTAACTTGGGAGAGAAAATTTGTAACTCGCTTGTGAGAACTGTCATACACAGGGTAGAAACTGTTTAAATCAAAATTACAGATTAAAGAGAACAGCTGCTTTTCAAGCAGTCCAGTTTTGAAAATTCACTTGGAAAGCTTATTACTTTGGAGAATAATCGTCCTTCTCATCCTGACTATTTGATTACGATAGAAGTAGATTGTTTGGGCATTGGGTAGAAGTTTCCCCACATGCTGTCCATTTTGTAGCTACTCAGTTGCCAAAGATATGTTTTGCTTTCCATACTGACACTGGACCTCTTTCAACAATGCCAGACATTATGAAAACATGAGTTTTAAATAAAACAGTAAAGGAAAAACAAGAATAGGGTTATCTGAAAACATCAACAGCCAAGATTTATAATCTGTAGTCCTACAGATCTGTAGATTACTAATCAGAAGTTTGTGAAAAGTCTACTAAGAAGAGCAAGCCAGCTAGTAGGAAGCTTCCATGTGATATAAAGGAGTCAACTTATTCTCTTCAATATATAATTTTAAACTGTAGGCAAGGAAATGACAAAGGAGCATGCTGGAGCTTTAACACCATGTAGATGCTTCACTGTCATGTTCCATTTAGGGCAAGAATGCACATCACAGCCCATCCTCAAAAGCACCTTCCACATTTATAAACTTCTGATGCTCCAAGTTAGCATATGCACATGTTTTGAAGCCAGAGGATGGCCTGAAGCACTTTCCTTCTGTCTCGCTTTTTCAAAGAAACAGACAAGACACAGATGGCCTCCTGCAAACTTCCTTATGCAGTGGCTCTCTTTGACTTCAGTTGGAGCTGTGTGCTTGGCCCGATTCTTTTCTTGGTATGAATCAGCAGTAAATCCACTATAGTTTGTGTAATTACACGAGTGTAAATCAAGTAACTGGAGTCTGCTCCTTGGCCACTTCTGCACTTTCTAGTTTCGCTGTGCTGCTGTGTTGGTTTTGCCCAGCTCCTAATAAGCAGGACAAGCACGTCCCCCAAGCAGCCTTGTTTAGTCTTGCCCTAGCATGTATGACGACAGAGAGGAAAAGAGGAGGAAATTTCACAAAGCTCACTGACTCCAAAATGGTAAGGCTTTTATAAAAAACTCTTCAGCAAGAAGTCCTGCTATGGGGTCTTATTAAAATCCAGAAGGCTGCATAGTGGTAAGTTAGTTTTTCAAAGGGAAAAGCTTTAAGATAGTTGCTGCTCCCTGAAGAGGCAGCTCTGTAACAGCATCAAAGCAGGAACAGATTACATCTTTTTTCTCTCAACATTCAGAACCAGTG
The DNA here is from genome assembly GCA_013397275.1 of Burhinus bistriatus. NCBI lineage: Eukaryota > Metazoa > Chordata > Aves > Charadriiformes > Burhinidae > Burhinus > Burhinus bistriatus. The sequence goes on from VYXH01012049.1 coordinate 280,692, forward strand.
AGGAAATTAGAGACTTGAAAGGTTGGTCTTTAAACTGTGAGCAGTACCAAAAAAAAAGGCTGGAAATCGTAAGATTCACGAACAAATCTTAGAATGTTAACAATCTTGTTCTTTCTCTTTCTCACACACAAATTACTAGACGAGCTGTGCATCCACAGATTTGTACAGTCACATACTGAGATTTAAACTCATAGCCGAACCACACGTACAAAGGAAGTACAGCTATGTTTATGTACTCTGTAAGACCTACAGAAACTTACAGGCTAACTACAAAGACCTATATGCCAGCACACAAAAGAATGCTTACAGCAATATATCTGTTTGAGTACAGATCAGACCCACTTGGATTAAACCTGGCTGATCTAATAAATTCTGCTCCTGACGAGAACCAATGTCAGACAATTCTGAGAGGTGCATAAAAACTTATATAGGAGTAGCTCTGAAACAGCATGCTCACAGAAGTTCCCTTCTGACCTATGTCACTTACAGGCTGCAGTACACTCTGAAACATGAGGATTTATAACATTGATAATGGCTTCAAAACCTTTTGCAACATGACCTGTAAAGGTTTTTGTTATTTGTAGAACAGCCCTGAGCTGGAAAAGGCTGGTATATATGCCAATATACCATATTCTAACACTTCTTAGAACTTCAAAGGATTACATGGACATTCAGCTTTCTGCCAAATACCAGAAAAATAAATTGCATCCTGACACTAATGTTTTATCATCCTTGTTTTTATGTGGAGACTTTTTTCCTTGATTTCACTGGTTCCAAGACCTGACCTTAATATTGTCCAATACCAGTGAAATATTCAGACTAATTATAGGGTAAAAATACTTTCTTAATCAGTTTTCATTTGCTGCATTTCATTATCATGTAATGAGGAAGGGTAAATGTGACTGCGCCTGGCGTAACTTATTTGTACTGTGCTGTGTTTCATCTCCATCTTCTGACGCCTAACCCAAACAACTCCAGCCTTCCCAGATACCCAGCTTCATTAGATACCCCTGAAATCATCTGTTTCTCTATTACCTATGGTGCTAGGCTGCTCTGAAGAGACTACTGTTTTCCAAGCAAGGATACACCATCAGTTTAGAGGGCCAAAATATGATCCTACCAAGTCGCTTTAAAAATAGATGTGAGATGAAGACGACCTTTTCACATACCTTTACATGCAGTCTATGCTAAACCCTAGCAGAGAGCCTCTGGGCTGCTGTGTCCAGCCCGCATGTGGAAGAGAATTGCGAACAACTGTGCAAATCTACTCTCTAGGCAGGGGAGGCTTTCCCATTACAACCATCCACCCCCACTGCTGGATACTGGCAAAAAGTTAACATATCTGCCTGTTTGTAGACATTTTAAGACCCATCTTCAAATCAAGTTAACAGACTCAGGCCATGATGTTCATGGAGTAAAGAACGGTTGGGAAATGTCAGAAGCAATCAGAGGTCATGCCGAAATGCCTTTGTATCATGTCTCAGCTCCTTCGTACAGAGGAATAGTTAGAAATATCAACTTGCTTTTAGCTGTGTCCTTGGAAAAATTGTGAGTTCGTGTATTGAGCCTTCAGATTTAAATAGAAATACCCTGCAAACTCATCTGTCAGTATGATATTGATACCGTTTCCTTTTAAAAAGTACAAAAATTATTTTAGGAGTCCTAAACATACTGGCTACACTATTAGCAATGTTATTCTAAGTACATTTTTGCCTTTTTATACATGTTAAATGAGCAGAGACAAATGTTAAAGGGACAATTATTCCTTGATGTTAAAATGCCTTTGACTCCATTCTGTTGTGCCAGTGTAGTTAAGCCAGAGTAGTTACAATTATACAACCAGCTCTTTTGTGTTACCTATTTGCATCTGGCTGCACTTTGCGCAGAAAATACTTCTGCTTTTACAGTTACATTACAAACCAAGTTAATGGTATAATTGATGCACTCAAATGTATCCAGTGTTTCAGCTGTAATTATGACCTCTGCTTTAGCAACTTTCCTAAAATTGCCATGACAAATTAACTAATAAGAAAATTAATATGAAGAAAGCATTTTGGTTCTGGGCTGTTGGCACTTTTTTTGAGATTACTAGGGAAGGAAATCATCCACTTCTTATGTTTGTTGCTTTCCTTCTTCCCTCCCTTCTCCCACCCTCGCATTCTTCCTGGAATGTGCACTGTTTTGAATGTGCAGTCGTATTTGGGAGGAAAAAGCAAAAAAAGGTAATTGGAAATTTCCGACCTGAACCTGCTAAAGGGCCATCTGAACCCCTTTAAATGTTGAAGGAGAAAGACATTGTATGAACCTATGGACCTGAAGAACCTGCAAAGAGTGAACTCAAAATTCAAAAGGCCTGTTTTCTAAATTTAGGCTAAGAACAGCCAACATACCAGAAGCCTCTAAAGAATAGTTGGTCCCACAACTATCCATATCAGGGGGTCATAATCTAGTAGGGAGAGTTCATAAGACGGCATCATTAAACCTACGTCTCTGCCCTGATCCAGTCAGCTTCAATCCTGAATCCCAAATGTTAGTCTGACAGTAGTTGAGACTTAAGATTTTAAAAGTACTTCTTGCGTCAGCAGTACCTGGTTAGTATATACCTGTGAAGCATTAGTATTAGCAGGTGTGACTTTTCGAGTTACCTCAGAGTAATTACAACATAATTCACTTTTATACCCTTGTTATTTCTTTCAGTATAACGGTTCTCGTCCAAGGGAGGAATGGGAAATGTGGCACCCGACTCTCATTGCAGAAGCCCTCTTTGCAATATCCAACATTTTAAGTTCCTTGCGTCTCATATCCCTGTTTACAGCAAATTCACACCTGGGACCCTTGCAGATTTCTCTGGGACGCATGCTGCTAGACATCCTTAAATTCCTTTTTATCTACTGTCTGGTGCTTCTGGCTTTCGCCAATGGACTGAACCAGCTTTATTTTTATTATGAGACCAGTGCCTCGGAGGAACCCAACAACTGCAAGGGGATCCGATGTGAGAAACAGAACAATGCCTTCTCCACGTAAGACGTCCTTTCCTTTTTGTTTTTAAGGTTGACTTCCACTGTCACCTGTCTTACCCACCTTTGCCTGTTGTCTGTCACTGTACTGAAAGTGCCTTTATTTATTCATTCGCAGATATCAGGTGAGCTGGTTGACTATGCAGGAAAGGTGTGAGTTAAGTGGGGCAGACGTTCTGCTGAGCTTTGCTGTCAGAAAGACTCAGGTCTGGAAGTGGGAGACAATCGTTTTAGTTCTGGACCAAAGAGTCTCCCTACATAATCCTGCAACTTAAATTTTATTATGGTTCAGTACATGGTTCAGAAAGTAAGCATCCTTTTGCCATAATAATTATCTGATTCTGGAGGAAAGGAGGGGAAGCTAAACAAAATGTAGAAAACAAGGGATAAACCTATGAAAAAAAAGTATTAATAAATAATGTGATACAGCAACAACAACAATCTCACCTAGGCCATTTTTATGCATACATGATGTTGCAGGCTTCTCTGATTTCCTTGCAGTGGGGGGAGACTAAAATCCCAGCAAAATCCTTTTTTGCTGGAAATGCTGGTACTTCACTGAGATGTTGGCATGGAAATTGCCGTGATGACAGCTGGCAGGGCTGAAAGAGATAGCACATGCTGAAAAATAACATGAATTGTCTTTCTGATGTATTTATTTTAATTACTAATAGTGGAAATAATTATAATAATCAGCCCCCACCCAATTGTCCTTGCTGCTTGCACAGTACTTAAAACACAATGTGAAGAGAAATAAATAAAGCACGGTCTAGAAAAAGGCCTACACCCTGCAAACAAGCAAAACAAAACTGTTGTCCACCACTTTATGCTAAATTAAATAAAACTTGTCATAATGCCCAATAATTCTCCACCCTTCCTCAGCTGAAGGCTTGAGGTTAAGAAAGGATTTGTGACATATTTGCACTGTTATCAAAAGCAGATGATGGCTGAGGCCACATGACTAGGTTGGAAGAGGAAAGGCTCCAACATTGTCCTGTGGGCTCCCTGCTTAAAAGAAGTGGGGGATTTTCATGGGATAGAGTCCAGCCTTACAAAAGCATCATGACCTGGTAGACCAGACATGCCGCTGTTTTCCACTGCAGAGCAGGAACACCATAGGCTTGATTAATTTTCTCATTAAACCCATCTATATCTGGAGGAAGTGAATGGAACTGCACTGTGCTAATGAAAAACAGAATTAAAGACTTCAGTCTTTTTTCTATTTTAATTGCTTTGCATGCCCCAGAAATGTGTTGTGCTGCCCTTGCAAAGGAATTAAATAACAAATACTGCTCCTTGATGTACATCCATATTGATGCAGCAGCCAGAGGCAAAAATGTTTGGCAAGTACAATGTTTGTTAAGTGGCAACTTCTAGCTCAGGGGTCAAAACCACAAAGTTTGGGACTAGAAGCTGCCTTTCCCTGGAGCTACGGTGAACAGATATATTCAGTTCTGCATTCTGGTTTGGACCTGTCTCCATTGCAAACCAGTTTTTCTACAGATTTCACTGTCAGCAGATTAGTGGAGAAGACAACAGCAGGACTGGACTAAAGAAAAGGAGCGTTGGGTCAGCAGGGAAAAAAAAAAAAAGAGACCCTCAAGTCTGCAAGAAGGTATAATATCTTGGAAACTAGAAATGACAGAGAACCACTTAACAGAAAGTGTGCAGATCAGCTTAAATACAGACCACAATTTCTCCCACCCTAACATTCAGTTTAAACCCCCTGCCAAGGAGAATGTAGCACAGAAAGGAAATTGAGGGGGCTCAGCCTTTATGGCAGAGCTTTGTTTAAAACAAAATCGCAGTGGGAGGGGATCCATTAGGACTGAGGTCTCCTGGCAGGGGACAGAATGCTCTGCAGTTACTTTTTGTTTGAGACTTGCTTAAGAAATTTATTTAACGTGTTCTTAAAAGTTTAAATAGTCGTTATTAACACCCCCAGTACAAGCTGCCATTTGGCCCTTGAGCAGATGCACAGCATGGGTGACTGGCTAAGAACGAGAAACCTGCAAAATGGAAAATTACATTGTTGGGCTGGGGAGAGCAAGCGTGGCTAGAGCGAATTCAAGTCAGGGCGGGTGTTACCTTGTTTGCTCATAGTTCATCCCTAATGCAAGAATAAATGTAAAAAGCTTTCAATCAGTACGCTTTGATTCCTACCAGCATTTCTAAGCAGTCACACAATAAGATCTAATTTCGTAAGGGAAAGAAAAGCAGGACGCCGCTTGTGTTTGTACAGCTTGTTTAAAATGTGACACCTATTTACTGGTGCATTATTTCCTATTGCTCCCGAAGGATGGGTTTAATATTTTCTTGCTGAGGAAATTTTCTGCATCCCAAACACAGATCATGGAGAAGTAATATTCCTTTGTGACAGCAATGAGGTGAAGTCATGAATAATTTAAGGTTTTATGCTTTGGCCTCACTGTCCTGTAGAAAGCAGAGTGTCTACTGCTTAGGCAAACAAATTGAAAATATGTTTATGGCTGTGGTTCTTGCAACTGAAGGAGGGAGAAGAGAGAGAGGAAGAGGAGGAAGGAGTGGAGGAAGTCACACCTTACTGCCTGCTGTGTAGTTCTCACTGGAGGGTCACGCTGGCCGCTGGGGCCATTTCCCCAGGGACTGCAGGAGGTCAGGAGGGTTCCTGTGGCAGAGAGAGCACTCGCTGTCTCTAAGCTGCCGTGGAGAGCGGTGGAGCTTTGAGATTTCTCCTGTTTGCTTAAGATCCAGAATATACTCGGCAGGAGGGGATAGTCTCTCAACCACAATTTCCAAAATTCTTTTTTTAAAGCTGCTTCTCCAAAGTAGTGTGAGCCCCACCTGAAACACTGTGAAAAGAGATTGTGGTTCTGGCCTGTCTTTAAACGCTGAGGACAGAGTAACTAAGGCTCACTTCTATGCAAAGTTGCAGAAACCAGGTGCTGACTTTTTCAAGAGGGACTACATGTCCACATGTAAATATACTGGCCTTAATCTGGGCCCAAATTATTGGTACTTTTACTGCTAATAGTTGAAATAAGTTAAAAGATAGCTAGCACTCCACCGCTTTTTAGCAGAAATGCTTAGCATTCTTTGGTTAATTCTTATTTTACCCCCCCACATTTAATAAATCTAACAAACGAGCTGACTTTTGGGAGAAAGGATTTTTGCTTTAAAGAGTCTTTATAATTTTGGCCAGTGAAAAATGTAAGATATGTCCACAAAATATAAAGAAACTAAATCCCCATATAAAGCATGGGGGTACCTATGGAACAGATGCCTGGAGAAGCCGGGAGAACAGTTTCCTCGTATGTCAAGTGAAGTATCTGAATTATTTGTATTGTTTTTTCTAGTAGGAGCATTTGAAAATATCTGCTGACCTCAGACCAAAATGGAAACGCTTAAACAGGCATATAAATGTCATATTTTGATGATATGGCATTTATGCCATATTTTGGAAAGCCAAAACAAAGATGCCCAAATAGAGCAATTATTTAGATTGCTGATTATGTATTTGACATGATTGCGAAAGGTCACTTGTCTCTGGCTGAAGCAAATAGAGACCTGGGATGATCTCATCAGCACAGTGAGGTCAGGTCTAGTTCATCTATGGAAGGAAGACTTCAAAAGAAGAAAACCTCTCGAGCTGAATTAATGTGATGACTCTTCTTTCATCTGAGTCATTACTGATCAATTGTTGCAGCACGCTATTGAGGGCACTGCACTGTGGTGGGTGGGAGCTGCTGCACAAACAAGCCATAGCGACCAGCACTTTTGGCCACGTGCACTGCGAACAGACGGGGTCTTAGCACACCGGCCTGGTTCACTTGCAGCCCCACTAACTGCAAACTCTCACCCTTTATTAGAGCAAAAGGGGCAAGTGGACATGATTTCTCACATCTCCTACGTCGTGGTGCCTCGTTGTTGTGCACTATTTAACTACTACAGTTACGCTTTATGTGGGATGGGTTCCCTGAACATTTAGTCTGCAAACAGGAGAGTTTATAGATAACAGCAGTATCACAGCATGGCAATTTTAATCAGAGGGAATATATTGTGGCTGTTCTTGGTATGGGTGTAGAGTGGAAAAGGGAACCTTGGGTTCCTTGAGGGCAGTTAGGCTCGTTGCATCTCACAAGGATGCGGGCAGGGGTCTCGAAAGGTAGCAAATGTTGTTGGTGTGACAGAACTCTTGCATGCATTGGCCAATGGGTCACTGTGGCTGGAGTGCAGACTGCTTCCCAGGGAGAATAAATGCCTGTACTGAGCAGCCGCTCTGTGGTATCCCAGGCTCCTGATGTCTGTGTGTTCCCCACCTGAACACTGCCTGAACTAGGCATTGTTTTCCATTCCCCAGAGTCAGGTAGTCAAGTAAAAATCTGGTTTTATTTACAGACTTTTTGAGACCCTCCAGTCACTCTTCTGGTCTGTGTTCGGTCTGCTGAATCTCTACGTCACCAACGTGAAAGCCAGACATGAGTTCACAGAATTTGTTGGAGCCACTATGTTTGGGACCTACAACGTCATCTCCCTTGTTGTGTTGCTGAACATGCTTATAGCCATGATGAACAACTCCTACCAGCTCATTGCCGTAAGTTATCTTATTCTTTCTCTTTTTGCTTTTATTTTTCTCTGTGTGCCTCATCTGTTTGGCTGATAGCAAGTGTGTATCTTCTGGGATGCTGGAGACTGCTGCCCCCAGTTTTTGACAGTAGATGGTTGGGATTTCTACTCGCTAGCCTGAATCATGCTTGCGGAGGAGGTTTTGCTCTGTTTGTAATGCTTCTTAGCTGAAAAAGGCTTATCAGCTGTGATCTACCCATGTCGTCTGCAGGGTAACCTCGCTGATCACCTTGTCATTAGCAGCTGATCTACTTTGTAGCAGAGAGGGTATATAAAGGGAAGCCTTCCCACTGCTTCCTGATGTTTGGTTTTAACTTGGGGGGTGGGTGTTGTATATTTTTTTTCCTCTCTCCTATTACTATTTTCTCATTTGAAACCGTGTGTGTCAGGAGCCTAGTCCTGTAATTTCTTATTCCACAGTCTTCCCACTGAAATTAGATCATTTCCATCTGTAGCACTAGCCAGGCTCCTGGCAGCTGACTCTGTAGACCCATAATCTCAGATTTCTGAGTAACCTCAGTGCAGGGTGGATCTGAGCTGAGGCAGCTCAGGGCTGCCAGTTGGCTGTAGAGCCAGTTACAAACGTAACTTTATCTTCATTTGGATGTTCAAAACTGGTCTCTCTACTGTAATCTCATTCTGTGTACCTAAAAACCAATCTGTACGTTGATGATTAAATTTGCCAACAGATTGAAAACTAAGGCAGCATGGCTCTGCGTGTTAAGGCTTTTCAGATAAACCACACAGAAACAGCATGGAAGGAAGCTAAACGTTGTGTGCACAGTACTTAAGGTAAACCAGTGGGCACTTACTTTCCAGTTCTGATGCCTACCAAGATAGGTTTAGAGATAGTGAGGTGATGAAGTGTTACATCATCTGTGAACAGAAACAGGAGTTAGGAAAGTCATTTGTGTCCTCAGCTGGTCACTCAGAAGTACAGACAGAGTAGAGACTTCTCTGCTTTGGATGACTCCTGGATTTACTCTAGAAGACAGAGGATAAAACAGAGAAAAAAGAACTAGCACCATCTCTCCTACTATTTCTATTCCCAGCTTCCTGGACAAATCTCTGGGGAAATGTATGGGTGAGCTCCTTTCCTAGTTAAAGCACACAAAGGAGAGTATCGAGTTGTCTGCTTGAACAGGTTCCACAACTGCTGTTGATCATCTGCTGATTCAAGTGGCTCCTAAATTTAGTTACCCAGTCAAACTGAGCACAGACCCAGTCAAATCGGTGATACTTTTGGACATCTGATCTTTATCACGTTAAAAAGTATGAGAAAAACTGGACCACATTGACCTTCCAAATGAGCAGAAAAGCAGCTTATCACAGAGGCATCGCTGCTTTATCAGTCTGTTTCAATGCTTTAAGTGCTTTCTCTTTGTTCAGTGCTACTCCTCACATTCCAGGGGGACTGGAACGAGGGGCAGATAACAAAGATATTCTCCTTGGCCATTTTCTCCCATTCCCCTTCTTTTATTGTCATCAAATAGGCTTGTCACTGACACAAAGCCCAAACCTAAGACTGGCGTAAGAATAGCAGTATTTGCTATTCACTGGGATACAAACCACTCATCATTCTTTTCCCTGAATAATTTGAGTGATGCAATGACACATTACAAACAATCCCACATGACTTAGAGAGAACCAGCATAACAATTAACTGAAGGGAATGGTCCAGAGCACACTGTTGTATTAATGTTTTTGTACATGGAGCAGTTGGGAACAGTGAATTGCTCCATCAGAAAGTACGTTTGTGAGAGACCTGAGGGTAAAGGGCTGAACTCGTCAGATAACCTAGGCATAACACACAATTCAGCGTGCAGCGTGTGCCCCTTACTCGGAAGAATGACGGTGAAAATGGTACAGGATACTTCTTTGTCACTTAAGCTGTCATATTGCAATGGGTACTGAGAGCAATGACATTTCTTGGGAAGGCAAGAAGCAGTCACTTCCAGCCTCTTCTTGTGCAGTGCATGCAGCTTGGTTTTTGAAGCTAATATTTCGGCATGCTCACAGCATTTTCTCAGGGACAAGTTTTCTTCATGTGTCTTCTAAGGGCAAATATCAATTAATGTCTTCCCTGAAGAAAACAACTCATTAATAAAAGTTGAGCTTTACAACTGTGGGTCATTTTTTAACATCCTGTAATCAGGTCTACCCCTTTCTAAATCACAGGAGTGTGGTTGCTAGACTGGGCGCTTCTTCCTCCTGGTTTTTATATTACATTGAATACACATGGAATGACAGCATTCCAGGGAGGGAGGAGGGGAAAGGACCAAGAAGCCCTTGGAGTGGGGTGGAGGTCGTCTCCTCAAATACATCAGTAGAAAATCTTGTGCCATGTACAGGACTCTGCAGGGAAATAAAATGAGTTAGACATCAGGGATGAGACTACATCTCTGCTTGTTGATTTCCCTGCAGTGGTGTGGTCAGGACATCTTAATTAATTCCACTTGTTAATGAGACAGTGGCACTGCTGCAATGCAAACAGTCTTCTTCCCCTCCTTTCTTCGAGGGACAAATATGTTAATGTATTTGTAGCAGTTATTCTTCAGCTTAACTTTTCTCCATTGTCTGAAATATACATGAATTTCTGCTGGGAGGTTAGAGAAAGGAGAATCCAAGCTGCTCATTCTTCGCTTTTTTTTGTGTCTCCCCTATTTGGGGGTTAGGGCTTGGTAGTTAATTAAGCACTGTAGGCACACAGCATGAAACCACAGGGTATCTTGGACGACAGCGCAAGGCAAGCAAAGAGTAAAACCTCCACACAGCTTTGAGTGATTCCTGACTCACAGAAGGAAGAATTTTTCTGCCATAATTTTGTTGTTTTTTTACTAAGCTATTTCAGACTTCAATAAACACATTTTTCTAGGGGTACCCTGAAGCAGTTTCAATATTGATTTTGTTCATACAGCCCATTTTTCTCTTTTGCCAAACCATTGTCAAGAGCTGGTTATGACAGACACTATGTTTCACCAACAAAGCAAACAAAATGCAAATGCACACCAAAATTTCTGTACGCTTTCCATTGTTTCAATACATGAAGATCAGAATGTTCTATACAAGTAGCACAGAATGCAACTGGATGTTATGCACTGCAGGTCTCTCGTCTCAGTACCTTCCCAGACATGACAGAAATGCCATCACCTGATGAATAGAAGAGGAATATGTCACGATGACAAGAGGAAGGACAATGGAACTTATCTGAGAGTAGCCAGGTGGCTCCATCATTCGTAAGTGGCAGAAAGTAGCAGAGTGGGTAATGAGGACACTTTATGTGATAGGCTGTTTCTCATAGGAGTGCCACTTGGCTGCATCTGAAGTTATACAATCCCTCTGCCAGTTTGTAATTTTTTCAAAACAGTGTGATAGTGAGTGTTACTGGGGGTCCTAGGGTGCAGGTGCATTTTGCAGGGAATTAGCAATCTATGCATATTTTCTGAAAGCATGTTCCTTATGGACACATCCGTGATATTCTGGGAAGTCATGCAGGAATTAGTCACTGGAACTGTACCAACAGTTCTGACTCTGCAGTCGCAAGAGCAATGGGAAGCAAGATCAAGGGAAGAACGGCAACTAAGACCCAAAACCATAGGGCTGTGAACTATAATCTGAGTTCCAGGTGAGTTACAGCGATAAGTGGTGCACAACAGCAGTAGGCATCCCACTGACAAATTAAGGAGAGAAATAAGCACTTGCAGCTTTCAGATGTTTTAGGAAGGTACAACGATGCTTAATACCTCAGAAATAGCGTCACACCAAACTAGGTCTGAGAAAAATTACCTGTAACTACTGTGCATGGAAGTGAAGGTGTTACAGCTTCAAGTGTGTCATACATAGTGTATGTGAGATGTTGGAATAATGGCTTCACAACAGCAGTATGTATTAAGTTACAAAATTGTTTTGTGTATTGTATTTTGTATCCTCCTGTAGGTTTGTACGTCTGTTATTTCAAGCTAGTTCATCTCAGACAGCTGTTACTGCAAAAGACAGCTGCATGTTTCATTTTTTTAAGTGCATCTCTTTGAGTAGTGTGTATGACCAAATTGAAGCACAGTTGCCAGTGTTCAGATTGTAGAGATCAGGGCATTGGACACCAAACTAGGAGTGCAGCTTTAAATGATGGAATGAAATACAGTGGATTAGCACATATTGTGGAGGACAAGAATGAAAATGATAAATATTTTGCATAGCAAAACAAAAGCTGTACAGTAAACAGAAGCAGTTGGTATGTGCAGCTGAAAATAAGTGATCACTTTCAGGAAATTTTGACTGTAAGTGTAGGGATGTTGTACATGGAATTTTTGCAGAGTAGGGATCTTAAAAATTAAAGCGCAGAGTAATAGAAAGATTTTTCACCTCCCTATTACATTGTTTCCAAGAGGACTTTGGATTTCCCCCAGGAAGTAGTATCAAACTTTTCTTGATCTACAAAGAACAAGAATTCTTCTAGTTTTCTGCACCAGTTGAACTCCCTCAGCACCATGGCAGTAACTGCTACCCAGTTTAATTCACAACAGCAGCAGAAATTCTCTTCCCCACTGTGATCTATGACCCTTAGGACTGTCAAAAAAATGTTGCACCTCCTCTGCTTGCATGACCTGCAGAGTTATTACTTCGTGGTTTTGCTAAGGAAGAATTTGACAAATCAATATACTTCGTTCAAGATACAGAGCTGGACAGTCCTTGCATGTGGCAAGTTTTGGGGTGGTAGATTGTCCCCCTATAGAGGTAAGGCCAGCTCCAAAGCCTGGACTCAAATCTAAACTGTTGTAAAGCATCAGGTAGTGTTTATCTCACAAGACCCATTTCAGAACCATTAATTTGAATTTCTTATGAGAAATTTAGATGTGTTTCTTTTTTAACTCTGTCATACAGCAGGAAATGAAATTATGCTCTTGTTATACTCTTGTTGCCAGTATGAGTTGGGATTAATGTCTCTTGAAGCTTTCTCTGTTATAGCAAAACAACTAGGCTCTAGAAAGGGGATTAAATGGCTCTTCTTTAGTTTGCTGGCTGAATGAAGCCTCACTGTTGTCCCCCAGTTTTATGGCCCTCCGGGGCTCCAGCTGACCAACATGCACATCCTGGTGGTCACTGCCCATGCGCAGATCCCGTGTTCTGGGTGCAGGTAATACGCTCAAGTCTTTTCTTCATTCTACAATGCAACTGTAATTACCCAAATCTCAATTACTGCACTCCCAAAACTCATCTGTGTCATCAGTAATAATTCATTGAAATCGCGAATTCTCCTGAACTTACTCGGTGCCTTTTGTGACATTTGGACAGGCAGATTTCTGTTACATTTCGCCATGAAGTGTGATACGTGTGAAGAAATGCTGGACCCCTGCTCTCTAGTTCCCTCCTGGGTGGCTGTAGCACATCTTTAGAGCAGTGGGATTGATTCCCAAGGCTGGGTGCTCTCTCTGGAGCTTGTGACTGGACGTGGGGGACTCCCAGCACATTTTTATGTGAAAGTGAAGGGAAATACGTTGCAGCAGTGGTGTGCTATGATCATCGAGATGGCCTGTGTGTGAAATTAGCCCTGCAGCCTTGCTCTAGACTGGCAGGTGGCTTAATTGCTTTTTGTTAGCAAGCTAAAGTATTCATTTGAAGGTGTAGAACTGTTTGTCTTTTTGCTGGCTTTGGACTAATTACGTATAACCCATGGACTTGATTCAAGTTGTTAATATTCATCTGGTGTTTGCAGTGCCTCTAAATGGAAGCACTCGATGTGCTCTGACTTCACATGCTCTATCTTCTTCTGTTGTTAGACTAGACAAAGCTAATTCTCCATCCTAGGGCCCAATCCTGCAAACCCCTGCTCATACGAGTATTGTCAGCAGGATCAGAAGGTTAATCCTTTCTGTTGTTTTCAATCTTTGAAAACCCAGATACTTATCTGACCCTGCGTACCACCATGGCCAAACCATTCCAGGGCTTATTCAGAGGAGTAGAAACATTACATTTAAGTTAAAAACAAGATGAGCCTGCAATCTGTAGATGACCCCTGGCTGATTTAAGATATTACAGGGAATTTGCTGGCATTTATATGGGAGGGTTCTGTTTTCTTTGGTGTAGTTAACACACCAGTGCCCTGCACGACAGGTCAATAATTCTCTGCCCATTACGTGTGAAGCAGTGCAGCAAGGTTTGCTCTTGGTACGTGATAGAAGTTGATGTATCCAGATGGAACCACATAGGTTGCAGCCCCCTGCATTATCCCATCTTCTATTTAGGCCTGACAAGCTCAATTAGCATTATCTTGTGCTTCTGCATCGAGGGGACTTTTGTTAAAAAGGCAGAAGAAAAGAGGAAAAGTGAAAGATAAAGGAAAAATATTACTGAGGAAAATGCAGTGAAAAACTAAAAGGGATTTATCTGGGAACAGCTTTCACCTGATACTGAGCAATGGGAACAGCTATATTAAGAATCCTCTGAAACCTGACTTTTTAGATGCCAGTGCTTCACAGATTTCTTTTCCAACACGCTGCTATCTAGCAAATAAGTCGATGCTGATTATATAGGTGAAACAGGATACCTACAACTCCATCCAATTAAATGGCAAGATGTCTAATAACCTGGATGATGTGCCATGGCTCCTTGTTTGCATTTCTGTTCTCTGGTCCGGTCCCCCACAGCTTCTCCGCTGCAGATCCGGCTCCCAGAATCTGGGGAAGAAACGAGGGCTTCATCTCCTGAATCAGTGCTATCTGCACAGCTAAGAGACTTGAGCGATCTCATATATTTATAATGGTTCCCTTTCTTTTGGCTCAAGGCTGTATTTAAATGAATGGGATGTTTAGCTAGGATTTTTCATTTTTGAGCAATTCCTCAATTTTTGGCAGCTAAGCTCAGGCACTGCATTTAAGTGACTATGCAAACAGGCTGACTTCCAGAGGTGTCGGACACTTGCTTCTCCCACTGGTGCTATGACCTTTACAGGCTCAGTAAAAGACACAGTCCAGCTCCACTCCTTCACTGAGGAAAGGCAGTTTATGACCAGTCATAAAAGCAAAATACTGAAGCATTTAGTACCCGAATACATATACATGGTTTCGTTGCTTAACTATGGAAGTTTGGGAACGATCGTTTTATTTTTTTGGTTACTTGAGGAAGGTATATAAGGGCTGTGTATATATGTGCATAGAGGTTGTAAAGCCTAAGGAGATACAGTGAGGCTCAGAGCTTTGATTCAGGGAAATTCCAGCAACGCGTGAAAACAGCTCCCAGGGTCAGACCAGTAATGAATTTACTGCATTACTACCCTTCTGGCCAGCTCGATGTGACCAGATATTCCGATAAACATTTTTGTGGCATAGGAGTCAGCAGCAAGGACCATCAAACGCGCGTTGTGATTATTCATAATCAGAGCTCAGATCTTAAGGCTACAAATGGCCCTAAATAACACATTAAATAAACTGTTAGATCTTTAAATACCTTTGTCGAAGCTGACATCACATTTCCCAGCTGAAATCACATCCTTATAATGGCACAGACTGGATCCTGGGATCTGAAATTCATATGTGGATCTAAACTGGGATTTTTGTTCTTGGGACTAATTTCTCTTGGGGGGAAAAAAAAAGGAAACAAGAAATAAGTAAAAAGGGGTACGGAGAAGTACCTGATTCTCCTTTGTATCTGGCTCCCACCTGTCCAGCAATAAATTTCAGGACATTTCTTCCTTGGAAGAGTCAAATCCCAGGCTGACTGGCTATAAAGAAAAAAAATCAAAGAGAATATTCTGGCAATAGTGCAAGTAGAAATGAGGTGAAGTTCTCTTTTTTTTTTTTTTTTTTTTGGCACGGTACTACCAGAGTGGTCAACACTCAAGCACTTTGGGTTACACGTACCTTCTCAGCCCACCATTTCTCTACAGGCACGGGTGAATTACTTGATTTTGACCTGGCTGGAGGTAGTTAACATTATCAGCGCAGATGCACCTTATCTCTCTGACTTTCAGCATGAAAAGAGGCTCTTATCAGGCAGTGATAAAAGAGAGAGAATGGATAGCAGGAAGAACAGAGCCTTAGTGATATCTTTCTCGTTGTTTCTTCCTGCTGAGGCTTTTTTAGAGAACTATTTGTCTGCACGACCTTCCTACTGCTCTGATTTATTTGATTATTAAAATAAAAACTGAACTTTGCTGGAATGTGAGTGAAGAAAAAAAAAAAAGGTGTCATTTCAAGTAATTTAACTGCACTAAAACCAGCACAATCCACGGTTCTCTGTGTTTTCTCAAATATAATATTCCCTGGCCTTCTCATTAGCTATTGTTGTTTCCATCCAGTATACTGGTAGGAGATGAAAGGTAATTGATATATATAACCTAAATACATTGTGGAATGTAGTGCACTGCAAGCTGTAATAAAAATTTTAATTATGACTTTATTCTGCACATGGAAGATATAAATAGTAGAGATGCTAAAGCATGCATTTTTCCGAGTACAAACAAACTGATTCCCCAGAGCTGGAAAAATCAGCCAGCTCAGAGTAAGGAGGTCCGTTCCGGGGAAGAGATGGCCAGTGCAACAGCTCATCTAATAAGTCTGGTCTAGTGTCACTCGGGAGTAAATGCCCGTGCTCTTCGCTTGACCTTGTGTATTCAGAAACCATTAGTGTTTTTCTTTTCCACTGCAACAAGTGACCTACCCCATTTCCATAATTTCCAAGCCTCTCTGGCTGTGCTCCAAGGGTGGAGTCCTTTATCCATCTTATTATAAAACACGGTCACCGTGCTATGTGTCTTGTTGACAGTGAACTGGCCATTCCCTTGATCTGTTTGAAGTGATCGGACACTGCAAAATTAAGGAAGCTTTTCCTAACTTCCTCTGTTACATTGTGTTCTTTTATGGGCTCTACCATGACTTGGCTCTTCATCCAGCTTTCAAGTTTTTAAGGCTTGCAATCCCATTGATGGCTTCTCAGAAATGTCTCCTATGTCAAAATTTAGATTTGGGGTGTTTTCTCCCTTGTGCTCTGTTTGCTTTCCTCACCTAAGGGCCTTGCTCCCTTCTGCCTTTTACCAGATAAGGATAGCTCTTTTCTGAAATCAAGTCTTTGCCTGTATCCTAGCCCAAGAATTCACTTTTCTTGTATCCCAGTGCTGGTATTTACTTACAAGTATTTCTTCAGGACCTGCCTATGCTTCATGAACGTGCTTTTCCTTTTCTGTGCTGGAACTAGAAAACACCCCAGATCCCCGGCTGAGCTGCTGTCCGGGGAGCAGCTCTCCCTTCCCGCGCCGCACGCCCTGCCCTTGCCCATTTGCCTGCATTGCATGCTCGGGCATGGGGTTTGCTTTGTGGCTCTCCGGGCATGTCTTCCCTCACATCTGGGCCCTCCTTTGCTTCATGTGTGCTGCTTTGCATCTGCTGTGAGCTTGTTCTCAGAGCATTGCCACACGCTCCTCTTCAAAGCCGTGTGTGGTTGGCGTGGGGCCACCACAGCTTCCCTGGTGTGAACGTCTGGTTGCCGGTCAGGACTCTGTTTGCTTTACCAGTGCAGCGTGTGATTTTGTGCTAGACAGTACTTTCATCTCTTCTCTGGCTGTCTCATTCCCTAACTGTTCTAATTGCTTTTTCTAATGCTAGATTGTCCTCCTTAGGTATTTTTTCTTGTATTATTTTTGAGATTGATCCTGTTAAGTTCTTTTCCTTCAGAATGTCATCCCCAGCTTTGAAAGCAAAGTCATTTGTTGTCAGCTGCAGCTGAATTACCTATGCATTAATTGCCTTTGTAGGTCCCTGATTTCTCTCACAGACTTTTTTTTTCTTTCTATGACATATTTTTCTTTGAAAAATATTAAGCATCATTTACCTCGAATAGTCTGCTTGGATTTTTGCTGCTTGCTTCTCTGAGCTTGTCATTAAACCCCCAAGCTCTGCTGATGTTATTACCAGTTTGCCAACAGATATTACAAAATTAACAGCTTTGAAACTGCACAAGTGTTGTCTGTGTCGGGTTCTGTAAAGATTAACTTTCTCCTGACCCTCTTTCTGCAATGCTTTCTGTTCAGGACACACAAGGGTATATTTCTTGTGCTAGCCTGCTTGAAAGCCATTGCTGATAGATTTTCTGTGCCGTTTCCCTGCTCTGGGTTTAGCAAAGAGCAACAAAGAAATCGAGATAGAAACAGAAATAGAGACAGAAATATACTAAACAGAGTTTAATGACTTTTCCTACACTTTGCAGCACAGCTAATTACACAGCAAAAAACCCACCTTTGAAGTTCCTGTGCCTCTGAGGCAACGAGCCTCCCTTCCTCAACAGGCTGCAAGTAAGATGTCAGCGAGCACCTTTTAAAGGTGAACGCTGCGTCTCCTCTTCCTTCCTAGAGGAAAGCACTACAGTTGAGGCACTTCCCAATCTTGTGGGGCTGCTGCTGGCACCTTCTGGGACAGCAGCAGAGAGCAGTCCTGCTACTCCTGATGCAGAAAGCATGCCGGCTTCTGCCAGCATTCCTGACACAACAGGAAAGCTTCCCGTGCCTCCTTCTGCGGCACTCAGCCATGACCAGCCAGCCTGGTCCTGAGGGCATTGTCACAGCCATCTATATCTGCATCTGACGGGGAGCAGCCTGGTTTACAGCTTAGCCCACTGACTGTTGTATAATAAAACACAAGAAAGGCAGACACAGCCCTTTTTGTGCCAGCTAGAAAGACGCTAGCTGTCTTTATACATTATTCTTTCCAAATGGGCGTGGGGAGGATTTGCATCCCAGGAACACACTTCTCAGAGGAAGGGGCAGAAACCCTTGTGCACCTCTGTGTAGCACAGAGCAGCTTAAGTAGCTGATTATCTTGTGATTGTTTTACAGTGGAAAAGTTTGAAGATCTCAGAGTGCCTGGCTGCCCAGCGTTACCATCATCTCAGCACTATGTTTTAGCTGAGTGTTTGAACCGTGGCTCTACACCAGCCTAACCCAGAGCTAACCACAGTGTGCAACAGCAGAGCACAGGAGCTGCCAAAATCCATTTCAGCCTATCAGCCCTGAGCTAACGTAAACTCAGGACTATCCCAGTGCTTTCAGGGATGCCGATTCAAGAGTCACGAGATTTGCCACAGGCTTCCCACGGGACAGCCCCATGCTGTCTATCCTGCGCTCCTGTCTGCTAAGTTAAAAGTAACAGCGTTTTCCTCCATCAGCTTTCCAGCCACAAGAGAGCTGAAATACTAAACACATGAAAAGGCTGAGGCACCTAGATGCTGTGGCAGTGGTAGCCACCTCATACAGAGAACTGAAACAGCCTTCCATTGCTGGGGCTCTGCTGGCTGGTCAGGACCAGCTGAGAAGCTGGCCATTATTTGGCAAAGTATGATCCAAACCATACGGCTGAGCAAGGAGATGGTGATGGAAATCTTTATAGAAAACATTTCACAAGATGTAAACAACAGATTTTCTACATAGAGATAAGATGGAGATTAATGCTTGAATTATCCTGGATAATTAGTGTAGCAGGTGATTATTTAAAATCTGGCACATATGTGAATACATCACTTTGACTGAATTAGAAAATCCTTGCAACTGCTACAGTAAGATGGCTCCAGCAATCCCACGGGGAAATCTTTATGGGAGATTAATTCTCACTTCAAATGGCAGAGATTTGCAAGAGGATTATGTGGCCAGTATGACACATTCGCATTGTGATAGTAAGTGATACAGTTTTTTTTCTCACAGAGAAGCCAAGTGCTGTTTTCTTTGAGTTCATGTGTTCTTTGAGCTTGAGGGCTCAGCCCTCTTAAGATGTAGAGTGTTTTATAGCTGAAATGATGTGCAGTGCTTGAAAGAAAATGGTGACAAGAACAAGGGCAAGAGCAACAGAAGCTCAAAAAGAGGACAGTGAAATCCAAACTTGGGTTTAAATTCCTAAAGCAACGAGGTCACACTTGGAAAGCTAGTGGATACCTTTCTTTAGCTTATTGTAAATGTTACCAAAAAGTTGTCATCTAAGAATATTGTATAAAACAGCACAGGTCTGTGAAGATCCTCTCCTCGCTCTGCAGTGCTCGAAGCGCCTCGCCACGGTGGAGCGCTGCAGGCACATCTTACACTGCCGAGCTCTCTTTGGTGGGTGCCCTCTGCCAGCGCTTCCTCCTGTCCTCTCTCTTAGGAAACCCATGTCTGCTGAAGCCTCCCAGGGTTACGTCCATGCTGGCTGTCCCTGGGAGCGGGCTCCAATGCGCCATCTCCTGTGACCCGTCCCTGTAAATCAGCAGTTAGTGCAGCACCGCTGCAGGTGGCACTGAACCTTCCAGCAGCAGGTTCGGCATTGTCCATCGCTGCGTACCTTTGCGGGGTGTGTGGTGGCCAGGCACAGGCTGAGCAAGGGAAGGGCCCTCGGGTTGGACTCTCACTGTAGTAGTATTCAGGAGCTCGCTTGCGTTCATCTACACGCAGTCTTTGCAACAGCTTTGATGCAAAGCAGGCTCAGACTCAGGCAGCTCCCAAAAATGTAAATCTTGCCTGGTGGCCTGCAGTCACTAGGGGGACACACCAAAAACCTGGAGCACGTCTGGTGGTCCACTGGGCCACGTTCACAAGCCAATGCAATGACTGATGTACTGGCTGTAACTCATGAGTGCTTCAGGTATGAACTGGGTATTGAATGATTGCTGAGGCATGGTACTCTTGGTACTCCACACAGGGAGGAGAGTTGGGAAAGCTGTAGTTCTGTGTGCAGATTTCACTGCTCATGGCACTAAAGAGAGCTCTAACCAAGAAAATGGTGGTTTCCTGGCACACACAGACATTCTCAGTAAAACTGAAATGTCTCTTTCCAATATTTCCAACACAAAACTACTGCCAGGAGCTCTCAACTGATTTGCTCAGGTTCTCAAAACATCAAGGTGAATAATTGAGACAGGCTGAGTTTGTAAACCCTGGGGAATTCACAGCAGCAGCAAAGAGAAAGAAAACATACTTTCAGCTTTGTACACAGGGTCTGTCTTTTAAGAGAGGTTATATTGCACTTGTTGACTGAGACTGCACAGGAGGAAATACAGGTGGGGCTGAAGCCAGCACCCACCAGCCTCACCCACAAGACACATTAAGATCAACAGGGATTTGTTCAGACCGACCACAGAACTTCCCCAATGAGAAGCTCCTGCCAAGTTCCACCGCACTGCCCTGCACCTGCATTCAGCCCCTAGTCAAGCCCATGTGGTCCCCTTAAGCTATTTTAAAATGAAAAAACAAAAAGAAAACACTCTGCGCAGAAAAACCTTTTTAGGCCTTTTCTTCCTTCCTTTCCCAGAAACTAATTTGCAATCCCCAAGCTATAGATTTGCTTTATCCTCCTCTACAAAGAGCAGCCAACATCCACTGCTAAATCACCTCTGCCCAGGACATGCCCTTTTTATAATGTGCTGAAGGAAACCGCTGCCAAGTCACCACACCTGATCCCACCCCACCACTGACACTGGACCTTTGATGGACCTTTGTAGAAGGGAAGGGTGGATTTATAATCTTCTCCAAACTACCTTTTCCCTTCGGACTCCTCAATAGAACATTTACACCTACTTCTGTATTGACAAAGAACTTAAAATAGACACATATAGACACGTCTCATCCCCAAATAAGTCTTTGCATCTGCTTCAGCTACTGCCTTACCCTAAACTCTCCAGCTGCCCCAGACAGTGCTATCAGTGTTGCCAGGTGCCTGGAGTTCCTGCACACCCTGAGAAAAGCATACTCACAGCAGGGCTGAATAACTCAGTGCTGGTCTCGTGTAGTTGTTCCCCTACAAAACATTTTAGGTGCTTGAATCAGCAATGCCTGCTCTTGTCTGCAGCCTTTCGAGATGCAGCCACCATTGGTGTTTCCCTGGTACGGAGCGCGGCCGGGTAGAGCATGGGGAGCTGCAGCTCAGGCCAAGAGAGATTTGATCTCCTGCCTTCCCCATGGGCAGCACAGCCTCCCCAGCAGCCCCTTGCCTCACCTGGCATGTCATTCGTTGTCCTTCTTCTGAAGATTGTTTTCAGCTGAAGTTGCCCAGATCAGGAAATGTTCAGGGAGAAAGACGGGCACGAGTGAGCCTTTAGGGTTGAGCAGGGAGCAGCCAGCTCTGCCTCTGGAAGAGGCTGGGACAGCTCTGTCTTTAACTCTGAGCAGTTACTAGGCAGGAGTTGTCCTGTCGGCTGGTTGTGGAGCTCAGAGCACTAACCCAGAGTCTGGGAAGAAGGAACAGCAGCTGCATGGCGCCAGCTTGTCCTGCTCTCCTCAGGCTCTGCTGAGCGTGCTGCACCCTGCAGGTAGAGACAAATGAAGAAAAAATGAGCAGGGCTTTTGTTTTTTTGTGGTTTGGTTTTTTTTTGTTTTTTTTTTTTTTGGTGGCAATTATTTCTACTGCTGCAAACTTAAGTTTTTACTACCCAGAACTTCATTTCCACCAGCATCAGCTTCTAATGCTTCATTGTGATGCTGCAATTTCCCTGCTTATGGGGGTCTGATAATGTATGAGGCAAAAAGAGTAATGGTAGGCTGCTTCTGTGAGTCTACCTAGGGCTTGAAAACAGCCCTTTCAGTAAGCTGGCAGGGGAGGGTAGTGTTCTGGGCTGATTCAGACCATCAGCAGAGACTAATGTGCCACTGGACCACTGAGGCCGTTGTTTTAAATAGAGAACTGCATGTAATTTGAATACACTATTAAAATGAAGTTCAGCAGCACTTCACCGTCAAAATGTGAGCGTATTTTACCCATGTCAGAGCACTGGAGCATAGCCAGAAAGCCAGCGTAGTAATTTTTTGGGCATGATGTTCAGCCATATTTTATTAAACTCCCTGTCCTACTCTTCGCTGCTTGTTTCTCAGAGCTGCTGCCCTGCAGCCCAGCATCCCTCACTCAAGAGGGCTGCTTGTTCCAACCTGGTTGAAATCTCCTCAGAAACTTAAAATCCCACACTGTCCTTTTCTCCTAGATTGCGCTGTTATTTAGCCTAGATAATCATAGCTTTGGTTTAATCTCATGTCACATACTGTTAATGTGAACGCTGAACAGCTAATATGTCATAACCACCAGCTTAGAACTATACTCTGCAATGATAACAATACACAAATTCACCATTTAAATTCAGTGTACTATTGTAAGCTGTGTTCAGCACTGCTTGGCTTGAAGGCTTCAAACTATTTCCTTCCTTTCCTGTCTAATGTCAGAATTTCTGCAGAACATACAAAAAGGTGACATTTCAAAACTTTAAAACTAGCACGAAACAGCATGAAATCTCTTTTGAATAGCTGCAGTATCTCTCTGAATCCAGGCTGTAGGTAGATGTCTCTGCCCTGATGCTGAAGGGAATATGCAATTTGTTACTGGGCAGAACAGCCTCTTGACTCCAGGGACTAGACTGCAAATGGCTTGGTTTGGGGATCCCCATTTTGCAGTGTGAGGTCAGTGTCTTGCATAGACTCAGGATTCCTTTCCTGGTGACTGTAAGGACCGCATGCCTATCTGCGCAGCTGTAAAAGGATGCTATTAACTTTCCACCTTTACTTTGTTGGGATGAAAAACACTAGAGCACAGCAAGCTAGCATGGTGATAATATACCGGAAAAAAACAAAAACAAACACAAAACAAAAAACCCCAAACAGTAAAATGTCTCCCGTTTTGTGTAAGGATAATGCAGAGGCAGGATTTAAAATATACCATGCATAAAACGTGTCACATCCTTATAAGAGATGAATTAATGGATGCTACAAAAAAAACCCAAACAAATTAAAAAACACTATGAAAGATCTTTTTCCAGAGAAGAATGCAAGAATTCATTGGATTTGGACATGAGAAACAAGAGTTTGTGATAATAAAAGCGCTAGCAAAAAGCAAAAAAGAAATGTGTTTTCTTGCTTCTTGTATTGGTGAACTAGTAAGCACAACCTCTAAAGGACAAAGCCGGGCTTTAGCATGTGAAATTACTTTTGCTGAATATTGCTATCATCTCATTTCTCAGTGGTTGGTATTTTACACTCCTGCTACATTTCACACTGCATTTTTTTAAGTACCCCCCCAGCGAGGGAGATGGAAGAAGCGATGCTGCTTTGCCTGCAGCTGGAGAAATCCTTTATTGCTCACATGTCACCTCCTCAGCCGCTGGCATTTGCTCCAGGAAAGTCTGCCTGAAGCTGTTGATGGTCTCTTTCCTTGTCTCATAGGACCATGCGGATATTGAGTGGAAGTTTGCACGGACGAAGCTCTGGATGAGTTACTTTGATGAAGGTGCCACTCTGCCCCCTCCTTTTAACATTGTCCCAAGTCCCAAGTCAGTCTGGTACCTTTGCAAGTGGATTCACAATCAGCTGTGCCCAGGCAACGACTCTGACAATGAACAGAAGAGGCATGAAAACCTCAAAACATTCACAGTAAGGAGCTGCATGGTTTTATATTTCATTTTTTGAGGGTGCTTCTGCATGTTCAGGATCGCGAGGGCCCTTGCCCTGCTGGTGCAAGAGGTTGCTGCATCATCACTTGCTAAGAGCCATCAGGAGCTCTAAAGACGGGACTAAACAGGTAACATACCTGTGCCTTTCTCTTTCCAGGAACGGCACGCTGACAACCTGATTCAGAATCAACATTACCAGGTAAACTCTTGAGCACATAAAGTTTTTACTTGCTGTTTCTTCTTGTTGTTCATTTTCCAATGCTTTGATCCTTGCTTGTTTCTAGACTATATTTTGGTAAGTGTAGGTCCTCTAAGAGGATTTTGCTTATCATGGATTAAAACGTTTCCTCATTAGAGGTGGGATGGTTCAGTAAATCACTCGTAGCCTTTCACCCCCTCAGAAGTACTGGAAAACTTGCCAGGTATCAGTCTGGCTGCTGAAGGCAAAGGTGACGTGCCCACTGCCATCAGAGGTACCAGGTTGTCACACCATCCTGATTGGAACTGTTCCTGCAGCATTTTTACACACTTTTGAATTGCTCCTCTCCTGCTCTTTTTTGTAAAGCATCCCTAACTCAGTGATTGGGATTTTCTTTCGTTTTGGACAGCTGAGGAAAGAGGAATGGTTCCTTTGTTGAATTTTGCTTGTTTTGTTTATTGTCTGCCTGCTGTCATCAAGTGCTCATTATAAGTCAACCTAGAAAAGGATGAAACTGCATTAAAAACACCAGCTTCAGTACTGGAATTCAGTGTGAAGTATTATGCCAGTGTGCTGGAAGAAAAAAATTTCTCCAGAATGTTAGGTGGTATGTTAGGCTATACTGTCAAAAGCCATTAGTAATTTGTCTTAAGACATCTCCTGCTTTTTGAAGAGTATTTTTATCTGAAGTTGATGTTTAACACAATTAGTCACTTTTGACAACAGACATTTGGTACTTTCTGACTTCACAGCACAGCTTATGGGTACCAACAGTGGGATCTCTTAAAAAACCTCCTAGTAAAACCTTGGTGCGGTGACCATCTTCATGCTTGGTGTTGCTCAGATGTGTTATCCCTATTTATGAGATGTGGGAAATGAAGGGAAGGTTTGGAGTAGTCTCTTCTGTATATAGAGAACAACCTCTGTATATGTTGGCCATCACGGATAAATGTACAAGCTCAAAGTACCAGTTTGTTTATGTAAAGCCAGCAAGGAGGTACATGAACACAGAGCAAAATTGATCTCATGCTGCCCAAAATCTGTGCTGTAACAAACAGCCCAGGTAAGACAGAGGAGCAAGAGCCCTTAGAGAAGTCACTGAGGGTGTGATTCAGTCCTTCCAGCACCGTCCACAGACACTGCAGCAGCCTTGAAAGGAGTTTCTAACCTGCCATTAGGGAACGCCCAGGCAGCTGGCAGATGTGGTTTAACGTGAACGTGCATTGCCCCGTGGGGTCCTGGCTGTTCTTCAGGTTATTTGTCATCAATGTACCTTCCTTGGCTTTTAAATACTTGATAAACAATCTTCAAATGGCAACCTTAGCCTATCAGGATACACAGCATATGCACTTGAGATTGGTAATCTTAAAAACTTTCAGCAGCCGAGATTAAACAGCTGGAAGGACATTTAAAAACAAGATTGTTTTCTCAGCTACTTTTACATACACAAAACAAGTACAAAATACCTGCTCGCTGTAGTTAACAACTGAGCATTCAAGATGGAAGGTACATAACCCTTTCCAAAGGTTTGTTCTGTTTAGAAGAAAGTGTTCTGTTTCTAATGGTAAGTGATTTTAGACAGCAGACTCAGGACAGCGACTGTTGGTGAGAACTCAGTGAAATGCAGTAAGAACAGAGTTTGGTCCGAGCCAGCCGTTGAATCACTCATCGTTTCCTATTCCAGGAAGTGATAAGAAATCTTGTGAAAAGATACGTCGCAGCAATGATAAGAACTTCCAAAACCAACGAAGGTTTAACTGAAGAAAATTTCAAGGTAACTTATTATTCCTTAATAAGAAGAATTTATTATATTAATTCAAGTAGCCACTTGCAGAGTTGGCACTAACTTGTCAACATGATTTGTAACCTGCTGTGGAAACAGGACTATTACTGGAGCTGGGAATACGTATGATGCATATGTGGGTTTTTTTGAGCAGAGAATATTCTTATTCAGGTGTCTTCTCATATGATCACCTCCCAGATTTCAATACACAATATGTTACGTAGACGAAAGCTTTGGAAATGGTAGGAATGAAGCACCTGATTTGAGTCAACATCACATTCCTAATCCTAAACCAGATGGAGCCAAAGAATGAGTCTGGGTTAATGGATACAAAGAACACTTACCAACAAATTTAAAGTTGGGCCTCTCAACTAAACAGGATTCCTGCCATATTTCTAAATTTCAGCAGTTTCCCTTCTTCTGTAACTGTCTTAATTGACTTATTGGGGGGGGTGGGGGGCAGAGGGGGTTGTTCAAGAGGGCTTGTCCCACACCCTTTGGAGACAAAGATCTTGTGAGTTCTCCAACTCTCAGGATTACCAATACATTCTTTTTGTATCACTGAGTAATGAAGATGTATTTGGTATTCTTCTAGGTGTGATTTGGTATCAGCCATTTGCATAACTCTGAACAGTTCTCCCAAGGGAATGCGATCATTCTTTCATGTCACATATAGAGCTGCTGACTGCAACTCATTTCTCTTCTTGCCCTAGGAATTAAAACAGGACATCTCAAGTTTTCGCTATGAAGTTCTTGACCTCTTGGGAAACAGGAAGCCCCAGAGGAGAAGTTATTCTACCAGCAGCACAGAGGTGTCCCAAAAGGATGAAACAAATGAGGATGGTGCTGGAGAAAAATCCAAAGCTAAGAGCGTGTCTTTCAATGTAGCCAACAAAAAAAAGGACTTCAATGTATCTGCTCTAATTAAAACCATGTCTGGGATCGATATGGTGGAAGAGAAGCCAAAAAGCAATGGGATCAGTAAGCGCTCCTTTGTCCGAAATGGAAATAGAGTTCAGAGACTTTCCAGCTCCAAGAAGGAGTCCTTTAAGAGACTGGGCCTGCTTTTCTCCAAGATGAACGGACACGTACCCGAACCAAATTCAGAACCCATGTACACTATTTCAGATGGAATTATTCAACCACACTACATGTGGAAAGACATTAAATATTCTCAGATTGATAAAGAAAGAGAAGAGAATTGTTCCAAAAGTGAAATTAACCTCAATGAGGTGGACTACAGTGGGAACACAAGACTTACAGGACAGAGCAAGGAGTGCCCTGTGGTTTGTACCAGCTCCCTTCACTGTGCTTCCAGTATTTGTTCCTCTAATTCTAAACTTATAGACTCCTCAGAGGATGTGTTTGATTCATGGGGAGAGGCTTGTGACTTGTTTATAAACCAGTGGAAAGACGGGCAGGAGGATCACGTTACAACTCGGCTATAAGTAAAGCTATCTTAACACTCGCTGGAAAACTTAGCCAATTATTTGTAATTGTTTGCTCTCATCTGATTCAGCATTACTATTTCCTTTCTGTCCACAGGTAAAAAAAAAAAAGTGTAAAACTACTTATGTTAGCCTATTTTATAGCCATCCGCAGCTTTTTTAATTTACCTTTTTTTACACTCACAAGTACTAAAGGTTTCACCATTTATAAGGTCACTATAGACCACAGGAATCCCTTTGGATGCAGTCTTAAGTCTTCAAACCCCACAGACTTCAGACACGCTGGTGGCCGAGTAAAGGATTTCTCTAGTGCTCTCATCATCATCCCGCTGCTGCTGGGTTATCACTGCTGCTATCCGACGCGATCGGCTCTGCATCCTGCTCGATTTTCCTTGTCAACCCAACCAGCTGGTGAGCAGTGGCTTAACCGGAGGTGGAGAATTATATTTAAAATCTTTTTAGAAAGGGTTTCAACTTATAACTGGTTTGTTTTTTTTTTCTTTAAGCAATATGAGCGCTGATTCTTTTGGTTGTGTGTGTTTTTTCAGGTTGTTTATTATATTAATATTGTAAACTGTTACTGAATAAGAGACCCCTTTGATCATCCAGCTAGAACATGTTATGATTTGCTTATTTATCTAATTCCCGTAAGAAATTCCCCCTGTAGGGAGCAGAATGACCTTCCAGTTAGGCTGACAGTGGAAGCCAGCCCCTGGTCTTGCTACCAACTTCTGTGTAGATGAACTGACCTAAACCCAGCTGTGGCTGCTTGAAACACAAACCTCAGTGTGGTTCTCATATTTCTAACAGGCTGAACCAAAACCCAGCCCTGAGCCTTATACCCCAGCCCTCGAGCTGTATCTGTTTTTTGGAATTCCTAATGTTACTTCCACTGCTGCATTTGCTTTTTGCTGCCTCTCTGATGGATGTCAGGCTTGAGGAAGAAAACCATCCTCCTGCTATATGGCAAGTACTAAGAGAGATCGTCTTCTGTGGGCCTGTGAGCTGCATTTCTGAAAAAGCAATCTAAGCAATAGCAGCTCAAACTGCATCTGGCAGCCTGGAAAGTCTCTGCAGTTCCTTTTCTAAGGTGCAACAAAAAGGAGCGTGGCAGTAGATGTTACCTTTTATTTCCCCAGTTGTGGCAGCGTCTGGACAAGGCCTAGCAATGTCACTGCTTTTGTCCTAAGGAGCATCAGAGAGGGGAGAAGACAACTGCCATCAAGGGCAAAATGGTTGAATTTTTCACAGTGATTTTTTTTTTTTTTAAAACAATGTGATACTTGAACTTTCTTCTACAGTGTTACTAAGAATCACAGATGATTGGCACTTACCACCACTTCAGAGCTTTTATTAGTCAGCTGCTTTCCTGGAGGAAGCAAGTCCTGACCAGGAGCTCAGAAATGGCCTTCCTGTATGACAGAGCTTCATTATGGCACTCATGGGGTCACGTTTAAGGCTCAGTTCCCAGGAGAGGTTACAGGAGCTGCAGCATACCCCAAGGGTGGTTGCCAAAAAATCACCTCTTCTGTGAACTGGGTTGTGAATTCCATTTGTAAAAGCGTAACGCTGGAAACTCTACACCTCCCTTCATCTACGCACTGGTCAGATTTTACCAGCAAGGGGCAGGAGCAGCTCTCATGGCAGGACGGATGGTCAGGAGGAGAGGGATTCCCATCCCTGGAAACATTCCAAGTCAGGTTGGATGGGGCTCTGAGCAACCTGATCTAGTTGAAGATGTCCCTGCTCATGGCAGGGGGGTTGGACTAGATGGCCTTTAAAGGTCCCTTCCCACCCAAACCCTTCTGTCATTCTATGATTTCTCACTATAGCAGTCCCCCACAGAAGAGATGCTGGGATGCCTGCAGTTTTAAACCTGGCTCCCTCCTCTTGTTAAGGAAAACCACCTTGTTGGGTTTTCCCTTTGGGTACCTGTACAGCATTACCTAAAGGTCATGATGGAGCACACCTACATCAGGGAGAGAAGTGTGAACGATGTAGCCAGCTCCTGTAGCAGAGTTGCCGATGCCAACACACCAGACTCATGGGAAGTTTTCAAACAGACTTCAACGTGGAGACCAAGGCTCTAGGCCAGCTCTGGTGTCAAGAAAAATCAGCAACTGGGAGCAGAGACTCAGAAATGTTTCTGTATTCCTTGCTTATACATGACACCAGTCTTGTTACCAGTATGCAGTATAAAGCCTCAAATATTTAAGCCTCTAGACGTGTTAGTTAAGACAGAGTGAAAAGCATTTTTGTATCAACAGATTTCAGGCTTTCATACTAATTGCAGGGTTAAGAATTGTCTTTGAAACTGCATCTCCTCTTCCTTCATGAAAGGCTGAGCCAACTGACATTGGCGCTACACAAGGAGACTTCCAAAATCTGAGGGTCAGAAGCAGCCTGCTGATCATTCGTGAAGAAATCCAGCACCCCTGTCTTTTAAGAGGCAAAGCCATCGATATGTGAAAGCTGCAGTCAGAACCAACTGAAAGCAATTCTCAAAGCAGCTCACAATAAAAACCCTACAGTTTAATAAACCAAACTGAGCGCTTTTCTGGAAAGACGAACATTAGCAAGAGCTGCTACAGGGGGATGAAGAAAAGGGTTTCAATCATTTTATGCCTCACCTAACCACACTGCAATTTATGAACTCTACTTGACACGGGGCCAGCAAATCTTTGTGGTATTTCCTGTGTAACAAGTAAGAATGAAAGCAATTCAAGTACAGTTACGCAGATTACATCAAGTGAGTTTGAGGCTGGGACAAAAGCAGGATCATATCTCTGGACAGCAGAAAGGCTTTTAAGTTTTCCACGAGAGCAAGTACACTGCTACTGGTGATGATTATATTGTGTCATTCAAATGCAGCACTGCATTAACAGGTACCAATAACAAAATGAAACGCAATTAACTCCGCAGTGGTGCCCCCCAGAAAAGTAAAAATGACACTGGGCAACGCAAATCCCTTCTGTGCAAACTGCGTAAGTCATGTTCCCCTGCTGTGTCCTGAAAGGGCAAGGGTAGGAACTGCCACATTGGAATGGCACGACGGATAATGCAGTCTGCAAAAATCTCTCGACAATGTTATGTTAAAGGCGAGAGGTACGTCACACGGCTGCTTGGCTGGGGCTCCCCTGGGATTTGTTTCATGACTCAGACGCTTCCTAGCTCCCAGCTATCGGCTAGTTTGAGCCGACTTTGGTATTTAACACAAATATTTGATTTGGCTGTGATTAATACATGTGTCCAAGAGTTTGCAAAACTGTCGAATTGGTGCCCCAAAAGGCAAAATTCTGTTTGACTGCATCTATGCATCCCCTTTGGTAGCAATAGACTTTACAGCAGCTGGTGAATTATTGTTATTCTAAAACAGGAGCTTCAGGGGAGGGAAATTAAAGTATCTTGTGAAAAATACATTTGATAAGCAAAATCTGGGGGTTTTTTGGTTTTTTTTTTTTTTTAAATTCACTTGCAATTACAGTATTTGGGATTTCAGAGGCATTTTTCCATTTTCAATTGCTCAAAAAGAAAACATGTTTTGGTGCAAGTTATTCTTTCCTTCAGAGAAACCAGTGAGCTACCCCTGTGCTGTCTGTGGAATCAACCAGGGTAGGAGCTGATGGGACACTTCAAGCTTCTGCTGTGAGGAGTTAAACATTTCCTTGGCTTGGGTTCCAGAGGCACAGCTGTGCTCCAACTGGTACATGCCTGGCCTTTATTCTGTGGGCTTCAATAATAATCCGTACACACATCCAAGGAATTTAGAATTAGGAATAATAGAGATCTCAGCAACTTGCCCTTTCTTTAGGTTTCTCACTTTATTTCTCACCTCCCATCCCCGGTGTCATTGTCACCTGGCTTTTTAAAGCAACACACCTACAAATGATCGCCAACTAAAAAGTTAACAAATAACATCCAGGGTTAAGAATATCCAATAGAGCTAGGAGGTATTTGTACTCAGGTCAGAGATTAAAGAAGTTGTTTCAGAAACAAGAAATTAACTGACATATCTCTGCAGATTATTTGGATAATTGCATTTGTATATTATTGACTTACTGGTATATATGTAAATACTCAAGTATTTGTATATGTGGTCCCTACAGAGGAAGCATGCACAGCGGTTAGAGCACAGGATTAGAGAACAGGACTTCTAAAGTCTAGTCCCAGCTCTGCCACTGACTCACCTGTGACCTTGGGCAAGTCACTTAGCCTCTCTAATGCCTCAGTTTCCCCATCTGTAAAATAGGGATAATAATACTTACCTACCTCGCAGGGGGGGTTAGTTCATTATTTATAAGCACTTTCAGATCTTTAAATTAAAGGCGCTATATACAGTAAGTAGTTAATATTCGTAGCAGTAGTATGTACTTTTCTTAAAACTAAATCAGGTTAGGATTTAACTGTATGTCCGTTATGATAGTTTTCCGTGTAGAAAACTAGCATGGTTTCCCACAAAGGGAATTTAGGGGACTTCTGCAGTAGACAGAGAGCAGGAGCAGCATACCCTGGAAGCCTAAACTCTAACACCCTTGCTTTTGTGATTTACGTCTCACCCTTAATGTCACCTTACCGTATTTGTGTTTCATCCTTTTTCTGATGGTACATGTAACATATTTTTTAGCAGAAACAGACACTGTAAATACTAAGAGTATTTCAATAAATATATTCATGTATAAATATAAAACTTTACCTTTTAAAGAGGTTAAAATTGGTTGATGCAACAGACTTCTAAGCATGGGGAGGTTCTGCAGGCAGCCCAGCACTGATGCACGCGCACACGGCAGGATACTGGAGCAGGGCTATAGGAAAAGTTCACCACATGTCATCGCCTCCTTAGTAGTCACTTTTCACCCCATCACTGGCAAGGGCAGCAAGTCACGCACGTGACAAGGTGTCACAGGAGGGTGCGCATGTGCTGGGACAAGGGGAGACTGTGGCTGGAGGAAAATTGCCCTGCTGCCTGTTTTGCCCCACGGAGTGGGTTAAGGCAGCTCCCAGACGGGCACCTCGGGCAGTGGCATGTTGCCAACACAACGGCTCCTGGAGGAACCTTACCTGGACAGAGGGAGACTGTCCTCTGTGTCCCTACGAGGGGGCCCTTCACCCCGATTTCTCTGTAGGTACAATTTTTCTTTAGTGCTTACTCAGGATAAAGGTCTTTGGTTTGAGTGACAGGAGCTCTTCGATGTGACTTGGCATGGTAAGGGCACTACGAGCATTCTGAGCGCCCTTCCAGGAACGTGAGCAGTTGCAGGGTGTCTGCACCAGATATTTGGACAGTTACTAATAGTGTAAGCAAGGATCTGATTTACTGCGGGGTTTTCTAGCAGTTAGAAAACTACATGAGCACCTGCTGCTCTCACACCGTTAAGTGTATGTCCCACTTCCCGAGGGACTTCTCAGCTTTGCTTTGATATTTCTACTTTCCTTTTTGAAAGGCCAAATCCCAAAGAAAAGCATATTTCAATTAACCAGGAAGAGGTGCAATTTTGAGTTAATTTCTGGCTGAGTTCTCCTTCAACCAGTTAACTTGTCCCACAGTGTGCCAACACTGTCCCACAGACGTGTCTGTGAGAAAGCTCTGTGC
Source organism: Burhinus bistriatus (assembly GCA_013397275.1). NCBI lineage: Eukaryota > Metazoa > Chordata > Aves > Charadriiformes > Burhinidae > Burhinus > Burhinus bistriatus. The sequence goes on from VYXH01012049.1 coordinate 313,711, forward strand.
GGCCTCAAGGGCTGATTTCCAAAGGAAGCAGGATTACCCTCCCACCTCCGTTGCAATTCCACAGTCAAACAGAATAGCAAAAAATAAGCAAAAACATCCAAACCACTAGAGCTGCCTAGAATTAATGAAAGTTGCTACTTAACTAAAAACTCTCTGGAGCTGTTTTTGCAGTGGATGCTCTGTAAGGACCTCTTCCTCAGTAGGGGGACTTCCCGGGCTGTCCGGCACCGCAGCCCCGGCCGAGGTGAGCAGCACGGCTGGCTGGAGCCTGCCCAGGTGTGCTGGAAGCATCAGTGACTCTCATTCATGGAATGGTAAAATTAATTGGAATCGGTGAGACTACAGTGAATAATAAACCAGCTCACTGGAGGAGAGTCTAAAATAAACTGTTACCAAAATAATTTGTAGTTTTCAGTGAATGTGTAACTTGAAGCCTATAAAGTCAATCCCTTACTGGTTTTTTTTTTTGGAGGAGGAGGAGGCAGGGAGCACTCTAGGCTAGCCACATTAGCGTCTTTTCTAAACATTTGTAATTTGATTCGATTTCATTTTCACACTACTTTTTTCCCCATTTCAGACCATTACACTTTTACAAACAAGTCATTTATATATTATTCACATAATTGCCTCCACCCAGAACAACTACTGCTCTGGAGTAAATTCATGACCAAGAACAATTCTTTTAAAAAGACAACATGCCACATCTAAAAATGTATATTTAAAAGGCAGAAGCATTTGATCCTTATCTTCCGGATGTTTGGTAGTATTTTATGCTTCAGGGAAACACTTCTACCTGCTCTGTTTTTTTTTTTTTGTTTCTTTTTTGTTTTTTTGGGTTTTTTTTTTTTTTTTTTTTTGTTTTTTTTTTTTTTTTTTGGGGGGTTTTTTTGTTTTTTTTTTTGTTGTTGTTTGTTTTTTTTTTTAAGGTGTGCAAAACAAACCACCCAACTGTAACAGCAATAGAACCCCCCTAACCTAGCTCAAACCGCCCACAATTTTAAAAGCCAAATTGATCTTGCAGTTCTTTCTTTACATACAGACCCTTCTCGGTCAATAGCTCACCAACCACAGAAAACAGCGCAGCCCCTTCCTCCTCCCTAGCACGTCCTCCTTCAGCATGGCTTCTTTTGTTTATTTGGGGGATTCCCCCCCCTCCCCATTTAAAGCATTTCCATATCAGCAGTAACTCCTAAGCCAGAAGAAACGATGTGCTTCGGACAAGACGTGACCGATCAAGGAGCTGGCCTTTAGCACATTAGCTAACAGAACACTGTGATGCCTTTAGCCAACAGAGTGAAATGCCTTTTGACTATAAATAATTGTTTTTGAGCAAGGGGGCACTTTTTGGTCTAGCTATTTTTTGGGTATTGTACAGTCTTATTTACAAACTACTGAATGTGTTTATAAGGTGGGTCTGGGAACTAGAGGGCTAGGGATCTTTGAGAAGCAAAGGATAGTGGCAGACGCTTATATTTTCTATACGGCAAGCCCTAGAGACTCGGGCTTACTCTGCAAACAGTTTTTTTAGCAATCGAGTTTTAATATCAAATTAAATCTTCATTAAAAAAGCTATCACAGAAACAGCTTCACAACTGAGCATATTTTAAAATGCCATTTTACTTCATGGGATAAAAAAGGTGAGGCTTTTTTCCCTCCTTCTTTATTTTAGTTTTGGTCAAAAACTTGAGGGCCTTTTCCAGGCAAAAGAGCTTTTAGATGTTGTAAGAATTTTGTGTATGTAAAGACAGAGTGGGGACCTCAGCATTTGCCAGTAGAGTAGTAACAGCCACCCCTAGAGAAAAGGGGGGAAAAGGGGAAGAGCAAAAAGCAAAAACGCTTAGTTTTATGTACTTTTCTACTTGCATCTCTTCTGTCCGTAGTGCAGACTCCACGTCATACCCTCGTATACCATGTAAAAATGAAATGATGTACATAATAAATAAAATTATTTATTTTATGTGTATTTTTAGCTTAACTGTAAACTGAAAAAATAAAAAGCATTTAATTTTTTTCCCAAAAAACGTAAACCTATTGAAATTCAAGGTGTTTCTACCTTTTCAGATGTAACATTTCCAGCTGCCTATTGATAATAAACATTTATGAACAGCAATTGACATTTTTATAGTTTTTTAAACATGTTCGGCACAGACTTCTCAAGGGCTCTCAGTGGTCAGAGGAGCACTTACGGGCTCCAATTCATAGAGAGACTTTTATTAGTATTTACATAAAAAACACATGGCACAGTCCTACTTAGCTAAATACAGTCAGCCACCCAAATTTGAGCAGGTGTTCATGGGCAAGAGCTGAACATGTGGCTGTGGAAAAAAAACCAGCCCAAACCCATTCATTATATCCTGTCTACAACAGAAGACAGCAACCACTGGAAAAGGTGGTGAATAAAATGCACCACATGAATGCAATTACTCCTGTACAAAAACATTCAGTAAGTGTAATTCCATTTTAATTTGTTCCCCAAAGATATCCTTCGACCAGCACAACTACATCACCCACACTGGAATATAGTGCAATATATAGCTAATAGTGTAAAAGAGTCATTAAGCAACAAGAGATAACTGTATTAACATAATTTGCTCATGTAAAGCTGTCCTCCAAGCAAATCTCATTAAAATACTGGGGGCGTGCGGATACATTTCAGAAGATTTCCATCAACTACCAGAGGCTCTTGGTCAAGCCTCCAGTAAAACAAGAGCTTCCTGAAGATGAACAACGGCAATATCCCTTTCCTTGAAATGCAGAAGATTCCTGCACAAGGGAGACAACGTGGACACACACAGAAACAAACAGAATCCGTGCCAAAAGCTGTAGCAAAGCCCAGGACCACAGTGATCCACAGCTACAGAATTTTAAATACCCACATAAAGACGGGACATTTCAAAGTTGGATGTGCACATTCCCACTCACATCAGAAAGCCTAGAAGTTCAAAGTTAATCCCTGAATCCCTAATTTGCTTCCTATTCCAGAAAGGGGAACCAAATTGCACCTGACCATGACCTTCCCCCCTCCTCAGCCGTCCCTGCAGAGGCAGACAGATGTGCTGCAGCAGGAAATACCAGATGTGACCAGGGAGGGAGGTGGGAGGCAGGGGAAGAAGTCTTGCAGTGCACTTTATCTCCTCTTACTTGGGCTTCCTGAAAAGTAATACAAATCACACATTCACATAATCGCCACAAACATCAAAACAAACATTTTTTTGCTTTCAACTATGACAAATATTTAAAAAGTACTGGTTTAAAAAGAGCCAGAAACCACAGTTTTAGATTTGATGGGAAAATGCAAAAGGTAGGGTAGGGAACAGGAAAAACATAAAGGAGAGGATAAAGGGAGTTGGATGGTCCATTAATTTAATCATTACAGGATATTTCACTTTCTTTTAAAAGACCGTTTTCTCTAACACAAAGTCAAGCAGTTGTCACAGCTATGAGAACAGAATGACACTTATTTGGGGGTAAACCCCAGCACCCCGAAGCTAGTGGCAAAATGTTCACCTGCTCTGGGAAAGGCAAGATTTAGCATCTGGAATAAAAGTATTGCCATAAACTGGGCCCAAAACATAAAAAACACCCTGTCAGGACTCAGACACATGTTCCATTCCTGCAGGTGGCCGCGCTGGCAGAGATGACTAAATGGCAGTAACTGCCTGTGTGCGTGCTCTCCGCCTATGGCTCACACCGGCTGAAGTATTTCATACTTGCCGCAACTCAGCTGACTGTGCAATCTGGTAAGCAGCAGTGACTTGATCATGTGTAGGAGTTTCTAGATACAGGCCTGCCCTGCAAAATTTAAACTCTGATCTTATTTCAAAGCTATAAAGTCCTGGTCCAAGGGTTTTATCTTCCTCCTTTATGAAAAAAGCAGTTACTTGGAAGTCTGGGTCTGGATTTATATGCTGACTATCTTCCATAGATAATGCAGTCTTTGATGGTGTAATTTTATAAAAGAGAAAGGTATCCAACAGTACTGCAGAGAGAACTGGAAGCTGAAACAAAATAACTGAGCTAGAAAAACAACTTGCCATAGGAGTCAGTTTGGTGTTCTTACGTGACCAAGGAGAAAACAGACCGCAGGAGCGATAGCCGGCAATAGCCCAGCAGGCTAATGCTGCTGGCAGGCAGAATCAGTGTGGTTTTTTTTCCCTAGAGTATTTAAAATAATCTTCAATAACAGATGGATTTTACAATTAAAAAGACTTCAGGAAGAGACTCATGCCTCTGGCGAACAGCAGTAAGGCCACGGATGTTAACGCACACAGACTAAAGCAGGACCAGCGTTACTCCGGCGGCAGAGGACAGAGGAGGGCGAGCGGGGCAGGCACCAGGAGGGCAGCACCCGCAGCCTGACTGCGACAGGGCACGGGCTTGGCACGACCTTTGGTGCAAGACCCAAGCACCTCTGCCAAAATACCACGCGTTTACTTTCCTGCGTAGCGAGCGGTGCTCAGAGACCACAAGTGCGCTCTAGTGTCTGGCGACCTGCGGGGCAACGCGGTCAGACTGAAGCCTGCTCCTTCGAAGGGCAGAAAGATTTGCAGCAGTTTAGGAGAGACTGACATACTTAAAAACACAAGAAGCTCACACCCCAAAGCACAGGAACTGCGGCTGATCACCGCTTCTTTCATCCTGCGGTTTCAGAAGAGAAGAGGCTTGGCTCTGAGGCTGTTTATCAGGGCTATGAAATCAGAAGTGCTCACATCTAAAGAGAGCGCTCTGTGGCGCTGCCAGCTCATGGATCCTTCCTGCACAGCCTTCAGGTGTTAATTTAATTTGAGCCCCTGCCTTTCATATATAAAAACATGGTGTGGAAAAGAAGGCGGCAAGCATGACTAGCGCAGACTTGGCTGCATGACTCTTCTGTTCTGTTCTCCCTTTGAAAAGCTGAAAACCCATCCACAAAAAAGAAAAACGGAAAAACACATTTCAGGATTAAATGCTTGCTTTAAAGATTCATTACTGCACAACATACTTCAAGAAGCCCATTAAAGAAAGCGGGGCGGGGGGGGGGGAAATCAATCTGACAGAAACTAATTGTTCCCAATAGAAATCAATACTCATGGATTTTTCTGTGCTTCTATTTAAAATATGCTTATGGCTTCAAGCTATATCCTGCTACCCCCGTTCACAGCAAGTCTGTGATTCTGCTGGGCATGAAAAACGCAGAGCATTGGTCTGGTACCAAATTGTAACAGAGCAATAACCACACAGTGTGCCAAAGTAAACAAGTCTGGATGATCACCAGGCTGACACTGGATTCCCCACAAAAAAAAAAAAGACCCTGAGCCCACATCTTTGCCCCCGCAGACCACACAAACACACGTCCCCAACAAGAAAACCCCTCTCAAACAAACCCCCTGAATTCTGTGTAATTTTGATGTGAATTATCTTACAGCCTCTGAAAAGGCAACTGTTTTGCAGCAATTAGCCACTGGAACACTTAACCACAAAACTAGGAATGTTATTAGTCGAGGGATGCTGCAGCCAGCCCTAGTAATCTCTAGATGAAGAAATTGCTGAAGTATGAAGCAGGTTAGCTGTGTTTTAGGTACAGCTGTGGCTTTTTGGCAGCTGTTTCAGTAAGTGATGTAGAGCTACTGTAGCGCAACAAAACTCTGGAAAGCAGAACTGAGAATAGGCTCCAGCATTCACTTAAATATTTGTACCATTCTAAGCTCTTTTGCTGTTGATAAAAAAGCCGCATTCCTGACCTACGGAGAGCATTGATCAACCATCTCCAGGACACGCTGCCAACTGTTCCCTACAGCCCCTACTTGCTAGTTCAAAAAGTTAATTTTGAGCCTAAACAGCCCCAGCAAAAATACACGTATCACATCACAGATGTACCTCTGTATTTCAAATCCCTAAGTAAATGAATTCGCCATATATTATATATATTATTATATCAATTAATGCAATTTTCATGTATATCAAAGTGGCCAACATGGCCACGATAGCCCTGGTTAATGCTAAATAATCCAGTTATTAGAAGGGTAAGCAAAAATGCCATACCAGAATTATCAGTCAGTGTTTCTAATTTAAAACAAAAAGAAAAAAAATCCAAGTTGACTTCAGGACACAAACTAATACCAGAAGATAAAACACCAACACTTAGCTACAATAACCATTTGTGTAGAAAAAAAGCAAGGCTGTATCAGTGACAATAGAAGAAAGGAGGCATTATTCATAGCTAAAGCCTGAAAGTGGAAGATATTCACTTCTGGGCTTGACAGCAACTGTTTGGGATATGACAGATGGCACTCGTGACTGAGGTGGAAAAACACTTGATGACTCCATCATGGAGACTGCGCTTCTTCAGTCTGTTCCATTTTGAAGTTCATAAAGTAAGTCACATGCTTTACTAGTTCCTCTAAGAGGTTAGTCTAGTGAATGCTTTTTCAGAGAATGGAGGAAAAAATCCTCTGGTATCTTCTCCCTTTTTTGAGAAATCTCAGTGCAAGACAAGTGCTTCTCCAGAGGCAGAAATACAAAGGCCGAGGTCCTAACTGCCACCAATTACTTTATAAAAACATTTTGTGTCCACGTTGGGTTTTTGGGTGGTTTTGAGTCATTTTCATCATGCTTTGACTTTTTACCTAGCTCCTCCATCTCAAAAAGCCATTGTTAAATTGCCAAGTTAAGTGTACAGCAATTAGAGATTTGAGGAGACAAACCAAATGCCAAACTTGCAACCCTCCCGACAGAGGATTACATTACCATCTTCTCTTAAGGAAGGGAAAAAAAAGCCTCAAGAGTTTCAAGGAAATAGGATCAACACCAGAAGCGCTTCATGAATTTAAGATAAAACCATAAGGAATCACTTTGGTTTTGCTTCCATGGTTACTTAAAAGGGATACTGAAGGAAATATACTTTTTTCCCCTCCCAATTCTGCCGTCAATCCCCTTTCCACCACCACTTCGCTACGTACAAAGCAAAAAAATAAAATAAATCACTAAACAGTAGCATGGGCCCATAGAGATGATTTTTACTTGCAAATTACAACTCTGCCACTGCTTGAAGTTATTGGCTTCATCTCCTTTTCTAAAGCAGGATACGTTAGAATTTGGAGGACAAATTCCCTACATGATCTGGCAGCCATGCCTTTCAGAATCCAGCTCAGGGACCCAAATGCTGAAGTTATGCGAAAGTCAAGAAGATTTGTTAAATAAGCGTCTTTGCTGGTCTCCATGGCCTCTGGCACTAAGCTGGCATAACCCGCACTTGTGCCCTTGTTTGTCACCCCAGGACAGGGCTATGCCACCGTGATGCCCCCAGGACTGAGGGCAGGGCCAAACTCAAAGCCACTTCATGTTGACTTTGCACATACAGTGCAAGTTTCTATCACGGACAGAGCCTGCGCACACCATCATTTGAAGGAATTGCAGTTTACGTGCAGAGAGAATTCAATGTTTTCTTCCTACAATTATCCACAAAGACACAGCTAGAGCTTTCCACTGCGTTTCATTCTCATGCTGAAAGCTTTTGCTACTTTCTCATAGAAGGCTGGAGCAGCCTTATCCCACACAGACAATACATTTCTTCAGTCCAGGCTGTTGGATGAATCACAGAATCACAGAATACCAGGTTGAAAGGGACCTCGAGCATCATCTGGTCCAACCTTTCTTGGCGAAAGCACAGTCTAGACAAGATGACCAAGCACACTGTCCAGCCAAATCTTAAAAGTTTCCAGTGTTGTGGAATCCACCACTTCCCTGGGGAGATTATTCCAATGGCTGATTGTTCTCATTGTGAAAAACTGTCCTCTTGTGTCCAATCACAATCTCCCCAGGAGTGACTTGTACCCATTACCCCTCGTCTTTTCCACGTGACTCCTTGTAAAAAGGAAGTCTCCATACTCTTCGTAGCCAGCCTTTAAATACTGGATCATGGTGACAAAGCCTCCCCTAAGCCTTCTTTTCTCAAGGCTAAATAAACCCAGTTCTCTCAGCCTTTCCTCATATGGCAGGCTTCCCAGTCCTTTGATCATCTCGGTGGCCCTTCTCTGGACCCTCTCCAACCTGTTCACATCTTTTTTGTATAGCAGGGACCAAAACTGAACACAGTATTCCAGGTGTGCCTGACAAGCAGTGAGTACAGTGGGATAATGACTTCTTTACCTCTGCTGGTGATACTGTTGTTGATGCAACCCAGCATCCTTTTGGCTTGCTTTGCTGCAGCAGCACAACTGTCAGGAACATAACCTGCCAGTGTAAATCACCACTCATTTTCATGTATCCACTGCTTTTATTATGTGCTATCAGTGCAAACTAAACACCAAGACTACCACCATTTGTGCAACAGCTTTCACAAAACAAATCTTACAAACATACAGCAATATACAACAGATGAAAACAATAGTCTTACACTTTCAAGAGACATGAAACCTAAGCAGAATGAAATCAGACAGGAAAATACAGCTATTACAAATGTGTGGCCACTCGTGGCAAAGTAGTTTTGTTTTGCAAAATCTGAGAAAGCCAACCTATTTCAAAGATTTTCACCCTCTAATGACCCTGTGCCCAGTTTTCATCTGTACTTGTAATGACAGCCTATTTCAGTGCTTACACAAGAACCTTAAAAAAACAGAACAAAATACACACACTTACCATATTTTACCATATCTATGGCCTTTTTATGCAGACTTTCACTACCGTGAACACAGTATTATTTTGGTGGCCANATGGCCTTTTTATGCAGACTTTCACTACCGTGAACACAGTATTATTTTGGTGGCCAAAAGGGAAAATCCATTTAAATGACAATTTTATGCCCATACATGTCCTCCTAACAGAGCGCTCAAAATCATTTTGCGTCCTAAATTAGACTAGAGGACAACTTCCTC
>VYXH01012050.1:0-98189 GCA_013397275.1 Burhinus bistriatus
CAGCCTTTTCCTCATCCTTGTCATTATGTTTCCGCCTCTGTCTACTAAAGGATAGTAGAGATTATCCTTAGTCCTTCTTCTATTACTAATATATTTATAGAAACTTTTTTCATTGTCCTTAAATCAGAAACCAGGTTAAGTTCTAGTTGGGCTTTGGACCTTCTAATTTTCTCCCTACATAACCTCACAACATCTTTGTAGTCCTCATGAGTGGCCTGTCCTTTCTTCCAAANNTCCTCATGAGTGGCCTGTCCTTTCTTCCAAAGACCATAAATTCTCCTTTTTCCCTTGAGTTGCAACTATAGCTGTCTGTTCAGCCAGGCTGGTCTTTTTCCCCAACGGCTCATTTTTCGGGACATGGGGATGGCCTGCTCCTGTGCCATTAAGACTTCCTGCTTGAAAAACGTCCAGCCTTCCTGGACTCCTTTGCCTTTCAGGACTGCCTCCCAAGGGACTCTGTCAACCAGGCTTCTGAAAAGACCAAAGTCTGCCCTCTGGAAATCCAAGGTGACAGCTCTGCTGAGCCCCTTCTTTGCTTCTCCAGGAATCAAAAACTCTAATTTCATGATCACTATGCCCAAGATGGCCCCCAACTGTTACATCCCCCACAAGTCCTTCTCTGTTTACAGACAACAGGTCCAGCCAGGCACCTTGCCTAGTCAGCTCCCTCACCAGCTGTGCCAGGAAGTTATCCTCAACACACTCCAGGAACCTCCTAGACTGTTCCCTCTCTGCTGTATTGTATTCCTAGCAGATGTCTGGTAAGAATATACATAGGACCTAGACAAAGCCCACTGAAGTCAGAATGGGAACTCTTCACAGTTGTCCTTGTTGGACTTCAGGGCAGGTCATACTAGTTACCAGAGTTTTTACTAGAGTGCATCTACCAAAGTGCCTTAGAAAGAAACAGAAAGGATGCAATAGAAAGTACCTGTGATATCTGTAACGGGCACATTAAGAATTTTCCCTGAATATATTTTCGTGGTGATTTTAATATACCTTTTGAGTTTACTTGTATTCCCTAAAGAAGAGTGTTTTCATGTAGGATTAAAAGAAGAATGCATGTTTGTTTCTGTGACCTGAGTCTATCATCCTATCTTCTAATCTCTGCGAGTTATTGATCAAAGCTATTTTACCAGTGGAAATACATATAGCTATTTTCTCTGACATTTTTGTTTACACATTCTTTGGCTGGTACTTTAAGAAACATTCTAGACATTTTGGGGAAGTTCTTTCTGGGAGGCATTAGCATGCCAAAGACAGGAAGAGTATTCACAAGTTCAAGATATATGAAGGAATTAATAATAGCAGTGAATGACCTTAGTGTTTCTCAGCTAACCTTAAATTGCAGGTAGTGAATACCTATTTAATCAATACTTTGTAAATGAGGTGAAATTTTACAGGGCTACAAACTTCTAAACAACATGAGATTGATTATGGGTCTCTTCTTGAGATGACAGTCTAAATATGTCAGTATTTGAATAATTCATATCATCCAGTTAATGGCGTTCATAACAACTACCTTTGGGACTAAAATAATGACTTAATAATATGAAGAAACAGACCAAGCAAGTTTTTAGTCTGTCTAATTATGTAAACTCTCTGAGGTATAAAGTGAAAGTTCTCAACAAAAGCCAAATGAAGCGAGTGCTTTTTGGTAATATTCATAACATATGCTCCTCCCTATTAGGACTACATGGGCCAAACCATCCCTGTATTATTGTTTTCCGTACAAGTAGGGTTTAACCTGTATTCTGATCTTTTCACAGAAAGGCAAATTAAATTAGTGGGCCAGTTTTTACCTCTGATTCAGCATGCCTAGCTTGAAGCATATAAATAGTTTAACTGAAGACAGCAAAGGTAATGAGTTGCTTTTAGATGGTTGGCTGGGGCTAAGCCATAAGGGAGTACAAGGAAGACCTGAGAGATGTTTGTTGTTGCTATGAGGTATGACAGACTGATGAGGCACTCTGGAAACAACAGTTATCAGAAGGGTGAGTTTGCAGAGGATTTAATAGCAAAGCTGTGAAGAGTCTTTGCTGGATCTGCATCCATGTAAGTGAAACAAAAAGGGTCTGGGATCAGAAATAAGTGTTTAATTGGTTTGTCTGCAAGGTACAATCCCACAATCGTGTTAGGAATTATTATTAGTAAAGTGACCTATAGTAAATGACTGTGTTAGTTCTCCTAGACTATCAGAATTATAAGATAAAACGTGTTGGATTTCTTTGTGTAATAAACCCCCTTCCAGAACAGCAGCAACAGCTGGAGTGCTTCTGTGCATAAATCACTGCGTTAACTAATCCGGATGCTAGTTACATCCAGTTACATAGTGCACATATCACTGCTGCTATGCTGATGGCATTAATGCCCTCAAGTAAATCTGCAGAAGCTCTGCTGACAGTGCCAATTGGGAGAGTAACAAAAAGCCACAGACAGGCAAGATGTATCAGTACCTTATATCCAGGTGCCAGCGATGCTTTGCAATGGGGAAGATAATAGTAACTGACCTGCTCCGACCTTCCTGAACCTCATCATGTGCTGAGTCCTGCTCTGCAGCACCTTGGTCTTGACGTGACATCAGGGTGAAACAGCAATGTTTGGTCATGTTCAGGGCCTCTCGTCCTTGACGACGGAAAGGGAAACATGAGAGGGAGCTTTCAGGCTCGCTAAGTTTCCCAGTATTGAGGGAATCATGTCAGGTTATTCCTTTCCTGAGTTTATCACAAAAAATTCCATTGGCAAGTGTCCCTATTTTTCAACAGAAAAAATATTTCTGTAGATGTTTCCTATCTAGCTTTATCAGAATTATGACTTAAAAAAAAAAAAAGGCAAAAATATTAAATTTCAATCCTTCAAAAACTGATGAAATCAGCAGGGAAGGGTTGCTGTAATAAATCTTTGAATGCCAGTATAACCTTGATGCCTTATTCAACCCTATTGTTACATAAGTAATAGTGAGTATTAGTAAAAATTCATATACTTAGTGCTAGAAAAGATGGAGAATTATTCATAGCAATGCTATTTTATCTCATAACTGAAACAGGTAAACACCATAGTTCTCCATAAACTGCATTTCTGTTTATGAATGAAGGCTCATGTAAAACTACATTTACAATCTTAAAGACCCAATGTTTCATGAAGGTTTGAACCTGAGCATTTCTCCGAAGCTAGCTGATTTTTTAATCTTTTTTGTCAAGTACATAGCTTCTGCATACTGAATATGCTAATATTTGATCAACAATTGAAGTGGAATATGAACTTCTTCCACTAGTGCTGTCCCTAATCTCTGCTCTTCTGTTACATTGACATATTATGACTGTGACTTTTAGTCATAATATGTCTTTTTTTTTTTTTTTCCTACAGTTCTAAGGTTTGTTAAACAGGCTGGGAAATTATTTTTGGTCTTTGTTTTGTGGAGCTCTTTGGACTGTTTATTGAATACTCTCCTGTTTTTATGGGAGACAAGCATGAAGCGATTCCCTCTAGTTTTATGGTGCTGCATTTACTCACACCTGAAAGTGAAGCTGCCTACACATGATGCAGATTTACAGGGTTGGCTCTGAAGTACCTTTGAAAATGATGCACTGTAAAATCTACCTGAACTGGTAAAATTACTTTGCTCATATTACAACTTTGTCATGTGAAATTACTTTTTTATTTGTCTTGTTGCCTTTCTTATATGGATTTTTTCAAGTTCCAGTAAAATCTTGATTTGTTAAGTCTTCATCAGTGTAGACAACGGAATGATTGAGCATCCTACAACAGATTTGTGTGAGTCACTGCAGTCAAAAGCATTAGTACACCAGTGAAAATGATTTAATAGCTAATTATTCCTACAGAATCAGTGCTGAGAGCAGGAAACATGGCGTGCTGGTTACTTTTCCCCCTCCTGTTGAAAGAGGCATTGACTATAACCTGCTGTGATGATAAAAGTGGTGTAATCATGAAGTTCGGATGATTGCGGTGGTTGAAAGGAACAAGGTTAAAAGAAATTTCAAGGACTGCTGGGAACTTTTTAAACTAATAGAGGCAATTTTATTCCCCAGCTCTTGAGCATACACCGCACTCGAGGGAGTATGCCTCAAGTGATTTTCTTTTTACTTAGTTTCGGCTATATGACACAGTATAGAAGGCACCAAGTGACTGGCAGTATGTGAATTCAGCCTTCAACAGTGTATACAGCACTGACTCTGAGGTATTATATCTTGTCCCTCGGCACTGCCTAGTAGCTTGGTTGACTGCCATGCCTGTGCTCTAACTGAGCCTTTCACAATATTATCACAGTGACTTTGCATTGTCCACCATATCTTGTGTAGACACCACCTATTTTTTGTAGCACCATTTTTAAATGAATTGATGTCAAAGACTACTGGCTTTCTTTTACATGCAGTTTTACCTGAGTGATTCAGTGTTCATCATTTATTCTAGCCCCAGAAAACTTCCTCATTGAAATGCAAAACCTGTTTGAGGCAGATTCCATTACCTGTAGGTGTTAAACAGCACCTCACACAAGTTTCATGAAGTGCTTCATGTCATGAAGGTGTATGGCAATGGGCATCTTTGGATCTGCTTGTGAACACTGCAGCCAAATCCCTGACGTATGTTGGGTGAATTAGGTCCCATGGACGTCGCTGGACTCAGCCTGAATGCAGCTCCATGGACAGGCTCTGTGTCAAGTCTGAATCTGTTACTCTCAAAATAACCTTAAGCTTAAGTCAGGCTGATAGAACTGATCAGTCTCGTTTTTCTGGCTGTAAGTAGTTTTGTCAAATTTCTATGTAACTATCTTCTTACAAGGTCTTTGCCATGGTTAATAGTTAAATTACTGGGGTAAACTCCCTCAAAATACTATTGATCTTCTAATCATCCTTGATTTTTTCCAGTTAATCTAGGTAATGGTAAGGAGTCCTTTATAACTGAATAAACTATTACCTTTTTTTAAAAGATGTGTTAAATTCTTGTTCTTATCCTGTTGACTTTCACCTTTGTTTGTTTTAAAACACAGTCACCCATGTAATTAGAATATATAATATTCTGTCCTAGATCTGAATCCAGAAAGCAGAGCTTCTTAAGCTGTTTTTCTTCACAATTGCCACAGAAAAATACCTTTGAAAATGCTTTTAGTGCTAAAAGAGCTAGTTCACATTTCACATTGGGAACTTTGCTTCCTGTGAAGTACATTAAGTAAGAAAGATTTCAGCACCTCCTTCATCATAGTCGTTGCACAATTGTAGCATTTTGTTTTGCTATGCTCTGACTTGAAAAATTTAAAGCGCATAGAAGAACTCAGACACAAAGGGCCAATTAGTTCCTGGTGTATTCATATGCACTGAAGGGAGCTACCGCAGGCATGATGTTAGCCCCATGGGGATTTTGTATGTAAGAAAGGTGCAGGGATTTGAAAGTGGTTTTTTCCCCCTTTCATTGGGATTTTCCTGCAAACATTGACAGAATATGTATACCTAATTGCAAAACACAGTATCCTGTTTTTATTTCCTGTGTTATATCAAGCTCAAAACTGCTTAAAGCCAAAGCTCAGTTTGTGACTTAGAGTATGGATACTGATCAAAAAAGCTTCTAAAAGAAAAGATTCTGTCACTTAAAACAGAGAAGTAAAAATTGTACTGCTTATATGTACAGATATCCAGATAAGTGTATAGAGCAGGCCAGGATTTAGCAGAATAAAGGCAGGCTTTTTATCTGCTGAAACTCAGAGAACACAGGTTAAACAGTATGTCTATTAAATGAGTATTTAAAAATTAAAATTTTTTTGTTTCATTTTTATGATTATCTGACCAAATCTTCCCTTCATTCAATAGGACTTTTCTTTTTTTCAAGCTTGAGTTTCTACCATAGTATTAAACTTTTTGGCAGATTACTTTTGGGTGGGTTTTTTGTCATTGTTTTACATCTTGAAAAACAGTGGTTGATCTGTTGTGCATCAGAGATGGAGGCTGGGGCATGGAAAGGAGCTACAATATCCAGTGGTTAAACATGATTTCATTAGAAACTAATCTTTCTGAGTAAACAGGGAAAAAAAATTTCCACATAAATTTTCATCAGAAAAACCTCCCCTAGATTATCATCTCAAAATAAAAAAAATTGAGAATGAAGCTGAAAGAATATTAGGTATATGCATAATTAAATCAAAGAAAATTTATTTGATGTTGCATTGTATCTTCCTTTTCCCGAACAGTGAAACGTGAAGATACTTAGTCAGTATATGTAAAAGGCAAATAATCAATGATTGGTTTCTGTTTGACTGTGCTTTCTAATTTGTTTTTGGAGATGGTATTAACTTCTTTATTAACAATTTTGTAAATATATGAAAAATTGTTTATTAATATTCTTAAATTCCATATAGAGAGTGAAATCTACATAAAGGAATTCCAGAAACCTTTATGTATGACTGGTTACTATAGTATGTTAACTACCTTTTTAAATGTAGTTAGAGGACTGATAATACTCTCTGGACCTGTCCTCTTACAAAGATAATGTGTCTTTTTTTTTTGTCTCTGCGAAACCTGGAATAAAGGAAATGAATGTGTCCCAAGACTGTAAAAAGGCCTGAATCCCTCCAAATTTATACCTGTCTAAATTCTTGGTGTGAGTCCATTCTCCTCATTGCAATTGCAAATGTTCCTGAGTTTTCCTGATGTATGTGAGAAAGATCCTGTAAGAAATCTGATCTTTTATAAGCAGCTTCTCCTCTGTCAATAAGTCTAAACCTCTAAAATAGCCATTGTTATTCTAAACGTGTATGAGTGTTTATTAAGTTCTTATAGGGAGAACTATAGTAGAACCAAGCTGAAATTCCTTTAGCCTCAAGAATAAAAATATCAGAAGCCCGACTATTTCAGATAAGCAGCAGAGAAATACCTAGACTCCCTAAAAAAAAAATCAGTAAAATTCTTTCTCCACTTTCCCATTCTGTACACAGTAAGATATTGAAACACTGAAGTTTGATCATCTTACATCCTCAATAGAGGCCAGATTACATTACCTAGTGAGAGAAAATCTTGAGACCAAACTGTAAAGACTAAAGGGAATAAAGTATTTGGACAGCAGATAGATACCTGATCTGTCTCTGATTCCTCATATTCCCATACTGGGGCTGCTATCCCAAATAGTAGGGAGTGCACTGGGTCAGCTCCATTAACTGCGGAGCAGAAATAAGATTCATTTTGAGGAAGGAAGGGATAATGTAGTTTAATGTATTATTTACATTGTCCCAGTTTTTTACTCAATAGTATTTCCATTCGTCTCCTTTTATCACACATCTTCCTGCACCTTCACACAATTCTCACAGTATGACAACTCTTTGCTAAGCTTCATTTGGTGCAAACATTACAGATTTCAGCTGCCTACCAGCGAGAGGTGGAGAGTGCAATTGGCACAGATTGCTTCATGATTGACTTCTTTGGAGGGATGAGGCTGATGGTGCCAGCATTTTTTTGATTTGAATATCACATTCTGAATTTTGTGAGAATATAGTTGGCTTTCCCATGTCATAGATGGATAAAAAAGGCAAAATTAAGGTTGTCTGAATATTGCTGAACTCTCCATACATCTTCTTTTGTACTTTAAGGTCTTGAGGTCAACTCAGACAAGTACACAGGGAATGTTTGTATCCATTGGTAGCCATTGATATTTTGCTATTGTCTGGTTTAGGATTAGCATTTCAGTCATGATCTTTAGATATATGAATTTTCAGTAAGAGTCAAGGAAAGGTCTATTTGTTTCCTTTACAGAATATTCATGTAATTTTACTTTCACAAAGAAATTTAACCTGAAGTTAACTTTGGCTCTTTTCTGTGGGATTGCAAATTGGCTTCTAACAGAACAGAAGATTCAGCCTTTGGTAAATTATTGCACTTTTGCATTTCCTTTTTAGGAAGAAAATATATAGCAGCAAACCTATGTACCAATAATATGCTATATCCCAGTAATACACCAGTAATATCCTATATATCAACAATAAATATATATTTGTGTGTGTGTACACATACACATAAATACGTAAGCATAGTACAGGTTTTTGGATCAATTTTTTTCATTTATTTATATGCATATGAAATGAACAAAAGATAAAAAAAAATTAATGCAAGTGTATAGTGATAGTATTTTAAATGCTAGAGCTGTTTTTTCCTTTCTGTCACTTAAAAAAAAAAAAAAAAAAAGAGGAATCAAAGGAATCTAGAATCAGAATTGTGTCCCTCAGGTGGTTAGTAATGATATTGTACTGTTATTTCAGATAAACCTGCAGAAGAAGATGCGAGTCACTGGAGTTATAACTCAAGGTGCCAAGAGGATTGGAAGTCCAGAATATGTAAAATCTTACAAAATTGCATACAGTAATGATGGGAAGTTGTGGACAATGTACAAAGTAAAAGGCACAAATGAAGATATGGTAAGATTAAGTCATCTATATATGAGTACATCTTATGGTTTAGTTGCCTTTAGAGGTATGAGGTATCTCTAGTAGATAAGCATAATTGCCTGACAGCGTGATGTAGGTTGCCTTGTTATTATTTTTCTCTGAAAAAAAAAATCAATAAATTTGTGCTTTCTGTCTGCTAAGAATTTCTTATACTTTAATTGATAGTTGTATAAATACTATGTCCCAAGGCTAGAATAATCCTGTTTATTACACTTAACTGATTTTCATTTTAATTAGTTTACCAGTAATTACTCATTACTCTGTTTTCAATTTAGTTTTATTACATTGGCAGATTTGTGTTAACCCTTAAAAGCATAGAACCTATTTATCAATGCTAATCTCTGTACTGCACAAACGGTATCATCCAGTGGGAAGTATGTGTTTATAGTTTCCACTTATTTTTTTATAGACCTGTGCATACAAAGCAGCAAAAATCCCTGTACTGTGTAAGTTAAGATAGACCTACGGCACTTTGCAGCATTAGGCATAGTTTCTCTATTAGGAAATTAAAATGCTGTGTAAAGAGGTATATAATGAGGGAAGAAAACAAAGTACAAGCATATCTGGTTAGAGTGAGGAGTGAATAGAAGAATGCTTATAGGTTTAATTCAGCTCCCCCTGCAATCAATGGGAGGGTTACGGTGCACTTCAGTGGGAGTTGGATCAGGTTCTTGAAGTAGAGGAAAAAAAAAAATGCCAATCAGCATAAGTAATTTCAGGCTAAATTGAATTGGGACTATTTAATATACTAATTAGAAAAGAAGATATAATTTAGTTACTTTAGTAGCTTCAGTTTCTAGGCATGACAATATAGAGGTCCTGATTCAGCACAGGTGGCACATGCACACCAATGCTAGTATGTTTTGCTTAAAAACTTCCATGTTGGGCACTGGAAATCATAAAACAGCCTCTTATTTGGGAAGAGCTTTCAGCGAAATGTGTAGGGACGGTCAGAACAACAACGCAGATATTTTTGAGATACGGAAATCAACTGAACGTCCAGTAATCCTCCTCATGCGATTTTATGAGTATGTCATTTTATTGCAGGTGTTTCGTGGAAATGTGGACAACAACACCCCATACGCTAACTCCTTCACCCCTCCAATTAAGTCGCAGTATGTACGGCTGTATCCTCAGGTGTGCAGAAGACACTGCACATTGAGAATGGAACTTCTTGGCTGTGAACTGTCAGGTGGGTTTTCTGCAATCAACGCATCTCAGAAGTCAACCATCAAGCAGCGCGTTTTTGTGCCCAAGGTCTAAACCGTGTGCAATTTATTCCTGGTGAAATGCAGTTGACAGGGCTGAGTTTACCCAGGCAGTTACTTATCTCTTTTTATGTAAACAATATAAGCAGCAACACTTACCTAAATGATGTAAGTGACAGTAGTTGCTTGCAGTAGGGCAGTAATAGTAGTCGGGTAATGCGGTAGCAACCTAATAACACTTTGTAAATCTTTCCGTGCATGTTGGCCTCCAATTATGTGCAACCTAGAAAAGGTCATTTATAGCAGTTTTAATAAGTATCAACAGCTATCAGGACCCGTTATGTTACATCCTAAGCAGACCATGAGACAGAGAGTCTCTCACGCAGTTACACGCAGCACAGCCTAAACAAAGGGCTGAAAGAGGTTTCTGAGAGCCGAAGCTGTTTGTGCAGTGCTGTACAGCAGAGTCACGGCAGAAGCCGGCATCAAAGCTGGTGTGAGTAATTCCTCCTGGCTGCTGGGTGACCACGCTGATGTGCTGTGTGACATCCTCAGAGGGACAAGGGTGCTTTAGGTGCCGTCAGGGACCACTCAAAGTGTAGTAAGTTATATTTTCTGGGTTGCTTTAGTCAAGATTTCAGTTTAGATTGGTTTTGTGGATTTCCAGCAGAAGCAGGGATTGGGTCTTACAGCAAAAAGTAAATGAACAAGTGGAGCCAATATAAACCCTCTTAAGGTTTGTAGTAGCAGAAGTTATAGCTTATAAATGTAAAGCCTGACCTCTAGCCACTCTCTGCAAGAAAGAACCATGTTCCCTTACAAATTCAGTAAAGCATGTAAATTTTTTATCTTTTTCAAGAGATCAACCTTTACTGGTAGGAGCGTTCCACTGAATTAATTTAAGAATGATTTTATGTGGCTGCTTGCTTACTGTGCAAACAATAGTCATCCAGTTCACAAATGATAAATCAAAACAGTTGGAGTAAATAATTCTCAGTCCTCTAGTGGCATCAAAACCAGATTCAGAAATGAAAAGTTAATGCATTAATCTCACTGTAGCCCTTTTCCAATATAGATAAGTTTGAGAGTAAATAGAAAATTCTGTCTAGCTGCTTTAGTGTATTAGATTTTATTTTTTTTTATGTCTTCCATTTCTGGAACCACAATTTAGACTAAGTCCTTGCCAGAATGACCAGGAATTGTTTTGCTCAAAGAACTGTGAAACCTACTGAAGTGAATTCATTTCAGTGGTCTCCTAACAGTTTCAAGGTCATCATTTCTTAGAACTGCAGGCAGCCAAGGCTTAGCAGAATGATTTCAATCTTACTGAAAGTAGAGTATAATTATATGTAACAATGGACTAATTCATGCTAATTCCAGGTGGTCTGTCTTAGGCAGAAAAACACTTTAAGATGTCTGGCTTCTCTAACAAGTCCTGGTGCTAGAGAAGACAGTCACTACTGAAGGGAGGAAGAATGTGTTGCAGCACCAGATCATCATAAAAACTAATCCTTTCTTAGGACAAACTTCAGCAAAATGTTCAATAAGTAGCTTTACTTACTGGCCCATGGTCAGGTCTTATTGAAAACCATGATCAATGCTTGTGGAGTTGGCCATCAATAGATCAGGCATTAATTTTCACAGCCTTGTGTTCCTGCCAGATTCGTGGTTTGCACATCTCTGCGTTGTAAATTCCCTTCCCTTCCTAGAGTATTGATTTGGGGGGAGAATCAGATCACAGCTATTATTTATTAGAATGCCTTTATTCATTAAGCTGTTGTTAATAGTAGCATCAAGCTGTTGTTTTTAAAAATATATAACTGTTTGCACAACACAGTCACTTATTCATGCAACTCACTCACATGCTCAAACATCTGCATATAGCAGGTTCTGCCTTCTTGCATGTGGTCCCTGTCGTACTTTGTTGCTGCTCATGTGTTTGGTGGTCGTGTACCAATGCAGTAAATTCATCTAATCTGGAAAGGAATCTATGTTCATTAATAGGAAGAAAATCTTTTCAATCTCTTTATTTTCAGAAAAGAAAAATATCACCATATTAACAAAAAAAAAAAATCACCTTTGCCCTCAAATAATCAACCTATGCTGCTTTTGCCAGTACTGCATGAATCCTAGCCCAAGACGTTTGTGGTTTTGCCTCCACTGCATTGGATATGTAGGTACAGGACACAGACTGAAGAGGAAAATATTGTGCCCTCAGAAGAGACAACAGAGAATAGCCTCTTCTTCCAGTTTTCAGATGCTAATCTACCCTTTCTCAAAGTGCAGGTTCCTCATAATGTCACTGAACTAGACTAAATTAGAAGTAACTGCAAACTTACACTTAGGTAGGTTTAAACATCCAGAGTTATCAGATATCATTTATCACAGGTGGTGAAATCCAAAACATCTCCAACGTTTTGACCTAAGATGCTCCACTGAGCATAGCTGTAAGTATACCTACATCAGCTCTCACTAACTTCAACAGGTTGTAAAAATGTGAAGAGAGATCGAACCCTTTCTCAGGGACTTTGCAAAGCAGATTTAAAGAAGATACAGTGCAGTGAACAGATGTCCCAGGGAGTCATGAGCACTGTTATAACTACCCTTCTATGATGCACGACTATCTGCAGGCACAAAGTTTTGTACTAGTTTGAGGATTCTGTCCTTTGTACTCTAAGTTACAGCTCGCCTATCAAAATAAATAGTCATTATCCTCTGTCATTGCAGCAGGGTGCCACAGGAGCTAGGAAGCCACTGGGTCTGCTCTTGCTCTCTGTGACATAGGACGAAGACATTGTTCTGACACCCATGTGCATCATGTTCGGCTCTTCTGTTTCTCATTGTTCTTCTCACTTTGTCCTGTTACCTTTAACAACTGTCTTCCTCCTCCCTTTGGGGCAGTGGAGAAGGAAGGCAAGTGTAAAATCCCATTAATGCATGCACGCATGCACAGACGTACAAGCAGACACATCTGTTATTTCATAAATCAATAATAATACTCAGAAAAGACATAACTATTTTTGATGGATTGAACCAGCACTGAAAATCAGTTTTGACAGCCCATATTTTTGTGTCAGGAACCTCATTCAGGTTCCTTGGATGAAACATTCCTGGTGACAGCCCTCCTGACCCTGGAGTGATACTTCAGAATTGAATAATAAACAAAATCCTTCTCTAAAGCAACAGATGAGTCTCTCTCATTTGTGCTATCAATTGTGCTATCAAAGCAAAAGATTTTTTTGTTGTTGCTTTGAGCTAGGTAGTTCAGTCTACAGACAAGGCTGTGCAATTTCTGTTTGTGTACTGAGAATCAGTTCTGAAAGGTTAGGTTTTTTAAAAAAATTAACTTGGTTGTCTGTTTATTTTTTAATTGACTATGAAACATGCCAGTATTTGAAATTTTACATACAGTTGTTACTACACTGAAAAGCGTATTAGTATTAGTATTAGTATTAGTTGCTGGTAATATGCATTTGCTCCTGCTGTTATATCCCCCACAAAGGGCCTGGTCTTATCTTCCTGATTTGAATCCCTAATAATTCTACTTAATTCTGTGTGTTAAATGTACAGGAGAAACAGAAAGTCAAATCTGACTGAAAGACCTTTTCTAATAATATCAAAGAAACTAAAAAAAGAATCAGGTCTTTAAATCTGGGTAAACATACTGTGGAGGAAATGGACTTCTAAAAAAAAGGGAACCAGCTTTGATATCTAGCTCAAATAAAGTGAAAACCAAAAACTTTGAAGGTGTTTTAAGTGGTCACACAGTGCTATGGCTCTATCAAGAGACACTGGCTGAGTAGGGTCACAGTCGCAGCAGGACAGCCTTCACAGCTTATATGTGTGTTTTAAGAAACACAGCTGGTGACTCAGCAAATGATTACTTGATAGCAACCAGCTCAGTGACGTGGGATATAAGTGTCAGGTGGAAAGCCTCAGTCTTCCCAATGATACATAAAGTCAAGGTTCTGTACATTCACAGTGATGATGCACTCCTTGCAAAACCGGGTATGTTAGCTCCTGAGCACACTCTCACTCAATGACTTAGAGTACGTTAAAATAATATTTGCAATTTAACTCCATCAAGTCAGCTACTGAACTAAGTAGGATCACCAAATTTGTGAAGTGAAAACTTTGGCGCAACTGCACGTTTGCAGGTTTTTGACAGCTGGGGCAGGAAGGAAAT
The DNA here is from genome assembly GCA_013397275.1 of Burhinus bistriatus. Classification (NCBI taxonomy): domain Eukaryota; kingdom Metazoa; phylum Chordata; class Aves; order Charadriiformes; family Burhinidae; genus Burhinus; species Burhinus bistriatus. The sequence goes on from VYXH01012050.1 coordinate 13,838, forward strand.
GAGGAAACTGCTTCTTTTTATGTTCCCATGTCCATCTTTCACCTTTTCCTTCAACAATCATCAAACAGTACTCCACCCAGCCATACATCCACCTTTCCTGACCTCTTAGCAGCCCTCTCACTCTCAGTCACTCGACTTGCCTCTCTTTTCCTTATTTTTTTTAATCTTAAAAACATGCAGCTCATCCACCTTTTGGTTTCCAGTACTGTTGTTACAGTGCTGCTGTCAGAGACTGTCTCTCCTGTTGTCACCTTGCTTCTTCCCTCTTCTGGGTCCAAATATATCTCCTGTGTTCCCAGTGTACAATAGCAAGGCAGAGGAACATAGAGTCACTTACTATTTTTATTTTTATTTCATGGACACCCAAGAGAGAAAGGAGAAGCCCAAGATCTATCTTTTGCTATGATCAAAATAATTCAGTTATTTGGGACATCCACCTGGTTTAAACAAATAAGCCATTAATTCTCAATTTCTCCTAAGCAACTATCTTCTACTATTCTCCCTCCTTCACAGTTGTTTTCTGTAGTCTTCCACTCTGTCAATGGGTGTTGGGACTTTCTAAGTTTTTGGCTAGATATTAAGTAAGTCAAAAGTGTAGAGGAGCTCATTGCTTGTTAACATTTTACTTCAGCAGTGGCTTTAAGGAAAATTAATGTTTCCTCAGTAGGCAAACACATGATTGATGTGACATGGCATAAAAACATGATAAAATTGAACTGAATAGGGGAAACAATAGCAAGCTGCTGGACAGGAAAATAAAACCAAGATAAGAAGCTACGAAAGTCATCCTTTCTGTTTGTTTGCCTTCATAAATTTATGCCAGGATATAATTTGTTGAATTCTCTATCTTGTTTTTGGTTCTTCCTAGGTAGTGTTGAAATAAAGTGCCTTGAATTGACTATTTTTCATGTTTGTTTGCAAGTACTTCCAACAATAGTCTTGATTAAAGCCTTTTCTTTGAGAATTGCTAGTTTTCTTTTTCATAACAGAAGACCTAAACCGCTTCCAGAGATAAGTAGGTAGTGTCACAGACCCTATTTTGCTGTTCCAGGTTGCTCTGAACCCCTGGGGATGAAATCAGGACATATACAGGACTACCAAATTACTGCCTCTAGTGTTTTCCGTACACTCAACATGGACATGTTTGCTTGGGAGCCCAGGAAAGCCCGGCTGGACAAGCAAGGCAAAGTTAATGCCTGGACCTCTGGCCACAATGACCAGTCACAGTGGTTGCAGGTAAAGTTTCACATATGTTTTCCCAAATGTGTATCTTTGTGTTTCAGGTATGGGGATGGTTGACTGGTTTAGGATTATATTCATATTCTTCAGTTTCTGAGTGTAACCATCCTAACTATGCCACATGTAGATGATGAAGCTATGAAAGCCCAGACAGATCTTCATGTCTTTGGCACTTTGGTTGCAGAAAATCCTTCTCAGGGAAACCTTCACCTCCAGTAGCCAAACCTTACGAGTTGCCCAGAGGCTATGAATTTTCCTTGGTTAATGGACCCAAATGGTAGTTGCAGATCTGTTTCACTGACTTCTCCTCTTTTGATGAGACAGATGATTTGTTTTTCCCCTTCTGTCCTTCCAAAGCTCCCTGGAAAAGTGTATTTACTTCAACTTTGTGCGTATTAGCAAACTGGGCCGATAGAAATTTTCTTTGTCTAATTGAGACTGCTCAAAATTACCTTCCGACATCACTCTGAAGCTAGCAAGACTGATTCAGCGTATGAATTAATTATAAGGCTGTGCACAGGGGTTGTTTTCAGCCTGGGAATGATTTATACAAGTCAGTAGTACGCTAATGTGAAAGATTGCAATAAATCACCAGTTTGGAAGCCTATTTGACCAGTTGCTGACACATTTACATTTTCTGAACTGTTGAAAATAGCAGTGTTTTGAGGTCAGCTGCCAGTTGCAGTGCAGTTCTCAGTGGGAAGCCTCAATAGCACTAGACGTGGCTGCTAACCAGCTGCAATCTTTTCATATATAAATTATGACATATTAGCTTTTTTACCTACAGTTGCTAAGCAATTTAGCAATACGATGACTATCTTTTCTCCGAAGTTTACACATGTGCTGAAAGGAAGGAGCAGTTCCCTTGTCTATTTAGATTTTGAATAACTGAAGATCCTGGGGTTTGCTGAAAGTTTTTTAGAGCATCTTTTTGAAATAGCAGTTAGTAACTTCTGGAGAGGAGGAAAATTTTATTGCTGTGTTTTATGGTGGAGAAGCAGATGAAAAAGTTTCTCCACATAAAAAAAAGGCAGGCGTATCATAGCCAGTTTTAACCCCACCAGTGATACCAAGAAACTAAGGTTGTGCAGACACTCCACAGAAATGTTCTGTGGTGTGTTATTCCTCCTGTGGGTGACAGTGGATTTTTAATTAACTACAGATGGCAAGAGGCTGCACAGTTAATTATTATATTCTAAAACTTTCCATTCTGTTCTAAGTCTTTTCTACATTTGAACCTACCTGAACCTGCAAATTTAATCTGATCACTTGCACAGCCTCTGCAAGTCCTTGAAGTATCAGAGATACTTTTTTTTTAATCTGCTGAAAAGAGAGTTGCGAAGAAATGTTTGTTTTTCAGTTCATTTGTCATATGGCTATCATATGAATTCAATAATTTCACAGGAATATAAGCAATTTACCCTTTCCTGAAAGTCATTATACTTACAATATTTCTCAAAAAGAGTATCATAATACTTCCTGTTTGAAAAACAAACAGGGGGCATTAAAGCCACTTGTTTTTTCAGTGCTTAAGCTGGTAGTTAACTTCTACTGTAGGCTGATTATTCTGAATTCAGTCCCTGAGTAGAGATGGGCTCACATGCTTCAGGCCTAAGTAACGATTCTGTAAGAAAGACGTGCCTGTCATTTAAATTCCTCTGTTGATTGTTGTTCTCTTTGCTGGTAGTTCTCTGGTTTTTCTCTGAACTGCAGAGTATTGTATTGTAACCTTTTAACGCACAGACTGTGATTTTATCATCGTGCTGCTTTCATAGAATTTAGTCAAAACACATTTGGCAGAAAAAGTGTGAAAGCACACTTATCTGTATGCCCTTTTCCCTCAGCAATTACATATTACAAGGAATGATCCCAGTAGTGATTCTATGGTATACTAAAATGGGCTTAAAGTAAGACATAGATTTCTGGATTTTGCTAAAGTAGCTGGCCTACCAGTACGATATTTCACAGTGTTAGCTTTCCATGCCTTTTGAATTTTCTCCACATGCCTTATTTGGTTATTTTTTATAATTTTCATTAGAAAGCCTATAAAATTGCATAAAAGCCTACTGAATGCCTTTAAAAATTATTCCTGTAGTATGTGGTATGTGGATGACTTAAACAGATCTGTTCCGACTTACAGTTATTTTGGGGGATCCTTGCCCAAATGCCACTGCTATCAACTGTTGCTCTGTTTAAAAGCTTGTGTGCTGACATACATCTCCGAGCGCCTGCTGTGGTGGTAGTTGCTGATAGGTGATGTTTGCATCATGCATAAGTTCACAGCACTTTTGGATGAATCCTAGAGATAAATTCTTCTCTGTCATGAGCTGGGATGGGTTTACTCAGTTTTCTCTCAAAAAGGAAAATTCTGAATCTTCTGTGTATTTAAAAATGCAGCCATTAACAAACATGCTCTTTGTTTTAAAGTGTTCTGGATTGCTACATCCATAGTTTAGCTTCAGAGGCAGGAATATGAAGTATTATGTGGCTCTGCACGCAAACTGTGCATTTTCGGATTCAAGAATACGACTCACCTTATTGGAGTTGTTGAAAATCTGTGTGATCTAGACTCCACTCACTTACGAACTCCAGGTTCCCCATGCAACACTCCTTTACACCGAACACTATCATCAGCATTTTTGTGATGTCGGGGAAAAGTTAATGAGATTAGATGACCAAAATCCTATTTTTCCAGCTCAGTCATAATCTGGGTCTGAATTCCCCCACGTGCTTGCTCAAGGGCACCCTTGCCATTACTTTAACGAAGATGTTGCAGAAGCCATGTCAGTTACCTGGCCTAATTCATAGCACAGGAGCTTCCATTAACATAGGTAACCTGCATCTTTCGTGTCTCTGTACTCATTACAGTTGAAATCTGTGCAGCTTGGTGATATAGAGCAACATAGCTGTTCAGGTGTGGTACCAAATGTAATGCAAGTAATCAGTTCCAAGAACTCCCTCTACTCCTGAATACTTTCTTTAGGGATTCCCTTCCTTTTGGAGACATTTCTGTGAAGCTGTCTGAATAAAATTAAAGACTAGGGGGAGGTGTGGAAGTGAAATTAAAAAAAAAAAAAAATTATGGTTTGCTTCCTGTAATTATGTATAAATTTAGCATAAACTAGTGAGCTAAAGCATCTCAGGTTAATTACTGAGAAAAGAAAGAAAAGCCTAAACTTCACTTTCCTTCAAGGCAGTCCCTTTCCCTCATTACTTTGATTTGCTTATGAGCATCACTTGCTACCTTGAACAAGTTCATAGGCTGGATCCCAGGATCTCGTGCTGAACTACTGTGACTGGGCTGCTCTACCAGTTTGGGGAGTGCTTCTGCTCCTCCTGGACGTAGTGCAGGACATAGTCCAGGACTGTCATTCTAGCCAGTGACCCCACTTCTCACTTCTTCAGTTATTTGACATTAAAGGAAGTGTTAAAGTACTTCCTGCCTTATGCTCAAAATAAGACACTGAGGTTATAAAAAATATTGATAATGATTCGTACTGATCTTTCAGATGCTTGGTGACTGCTCTTGTAAACAAATTTTCACCATTCTGTATCTCATTTTCTTATCAAGACTAGGAACCTTGCCAAGACTTAATTCAAAAGAATTAACAGTTTCCTCAAAACTGATTCCCACTCTACTACTAATTTTCTGCAGTTATAAGTTATGAAATCAGGACAGTGGCTTAAGCTCCCTTTTCTCTATTTACTGTTTGTGGTATTTTAAAATATTTCCTTATTTCTGCTACATTGACAGATGCCATATCTGTCATTGTATTGATTTCCCACTCTCTCACTGCCTAATAAGGACAGCAACTCCTTGTATTCTAATGCTTTTGCCTGTTTGTCCTTTGCCTGGTGCTTCAGCAAGTAATTTCTCTGATGCAGTTTCTCTGATCTACCATCCTCTGCAATATTCCTTGGAGCTGGGGCACCTCAGTTCATTTGGTATCTCCAAATACCTGGAGCTTTCTTCTCTCCCCTCAACCATCTCCTTTGCATAAATTGTTTTGTATGTTATCCTAGTTCTAAATTTCTAATTTTACATGGGTATAGGTAGTATTTTATCTTAAAACTGGTGATACACTGGGTTTTTTTGAAAGCCGGTATCTCTACAGAGCACAGCTGGATGAAAAGGATGACCATCTTGGAAGCCTGCTGAGGTTCCTTTTATATCTCCATATTATCCTGAGGTTACCAGCAGCACTGCAGTAGCTTTGTGTTTCTAGTTGTACGTGAGACTTTAAAACGATTTACTCACTGCAAAAATGACTTTCAGCTGGTCGCTTAGCTTGTATTTTGCTGCAAAGCTAGTGGAAGGTTCTGCAGCTTGATGTGCATGAGTGATAAACCTGATACAGTTTATCCACACTTCTTTTGTATAGTTGCCATTGAGCTGAGACAATTTAAGAAAATCATCCCTCCCTTAAATAGTGGAGCGGCTGCAACAAACACGCTTATGGTATGTGATGGAGTCAGCTAAGCGCTATTACGAAAAAAAACAGTTGCTGATGAAGATAGCAGATTGTTTGAAGACTGGCAAAGCAACTGTCATATATATATCTACACATTTTTAAAATGTGATGATTGCCAGTAGTATAATACATTTGGGTTGGGTATTTTCCTGCCAACCTAATCTCCAGTATTAGACAATATTACTGAGATTTTTCATCCACGCCATTAGAAAACAATTGCCTCAGTGCTGCAATTGACTTATTCTTTCAGTTTAATGTGGGAAGAGAACATGACTTTTCATCTCATATTGGTTAGCTGAGCTTATTGTAATGTTGGCATTCATTCTGTCACTAAAAAAAAGGAATGTTGTTTCCTGTTTCTCATGTGGTATTTGCTTCTCATCTGTTATTGCACCTGCCTCTTTCTCTCCTTTTCTGTTGTATTTACCTGTTTATTTGTAATGAATTCTGCAGAGACTTACAAGATAGGAAATTACTACACTGTAGCATTTCCTAAATGCTGAAAACAACTCATAATGAGAAAATTGTATGGATCGTTTAATTATCTTTTGGATCGTGTTGTTAGCAAAGCAAGCATTAATACCAATACTGGTTAAAGTAGCCAAATAAGTGATTTCTGTCTGGCCACCAGCTTAAATACCTTATTTTAACACCCACACTCTGCGAAAAAAGAAAACGCTTAACAATGTCTTAATTAAAAAAGGACTTGAAAGACCCAAAATTGGAATAGGGTAAAATATTAGTTTAAGACCAATCTAGTAATTAACATAATGAGGAAATTACATGACTTCTGGAAGGTTTGGACTGCTAAGCAGTGTGTTGTGACTGGTCTTTGAAAGATACAGTATTCCATGGGAATTGTAAGCTTAATTATAATACATTATAAAGAAAGGGCAGGTATCTTTCTCTGTAGCTTCATTAAACCAAAGCGATCACCAACAGATCAGGAGAGGAATCAATGTCCTATACATGTACAGTAACAAAAGGTCTCCCTCATTCTTCAGATGCAAAGTTGGTACGGTTTTTTAATTATAATTCCTTACAAGCAGAAAAGTGAGTTCTCAGATTTCAGATGGCAAAAGACAAGTTGTGCACACATCAACCCTTTTTTTGCCACAGTTTTTATTGGGATACTGAAAGATACTTAGAGTCAATATTGGTCATTTTGTCTTTTCAACACAAAGTCATCTTTTTGTTTTCTTGTGGTTCTTGGCAAGGCGGCTGTCATTTTCTTCTTGGAGGACTTAACTTGGAAACTCAGCTTTGGCATTTCCTTGATCTTATGCTTACCTAGATGATGAGCTTCACAGACTAATATTATATTCATTCACAGGATGCAGCAACATAAGAAGGCAGGTTGTGATTAAATTACTAAAATGGATCTTTCCTTTCCCATACTTTGCCAGAAACTTACTGTAGATAAATTTCCCTATAAAAAACACCCAGTGGTAGAATAAGGTAGTAACGGACAAATAGTTCCAAGTGATTTCGTCAAAGACAAAGGCAGGTAAAGAGAAAGACCCACTTCTAAATTACACACTGTTGAATTTGCCTGCTTTTCACTGCCTAGGCTAGAATGCCAAAGAGGTCACTTTACTGACTTCTTCACTTGGCTATGAACCACAGACTTAAGTTTGCAACTATATGATCACTTTGCTTTTAGAACAGTGTGTAAGCTCAAGATGAAGTGCAAGCCCTTTTTCTTCCTTTCTTTTTTTTTTTTTTAACTCTGATCTCTCTATATGTTGTCAATGTGTTTTTAACACTACTAACAAACACAGCTCAGAGAAATGGTATTAAGAGGTATATCTTCATTTCCTAGCTGCAGTTACAGCAAGTATTTGATGGCCATTCCAGAGGTCACTCTCTAACCCAGTTTTTCCCCCGAATCATTTCAAGTTAAATGCATTATTCACATTAATAATGTTACTAAATTGTGCATTTCAGCATTGCCCTTCCTAAATTGCTTTTGACTTTGCAAAGCTTTCTTCTGCAATTCATTTTACGGAAATGTTTATAGTGGTAATTGAATTTAAGCCTTGAAATTAAATAAGGCAGCATAAAATCTTAGTTTATTTTGCCTTTTCAATGCTGTATTTAGGCTGTATTTTATCATTTAGGTAGTGAAGTTTAAAGCCTTGGTAGAATCACTGATTTTACTCTGGCCAAATACAAAGAGATTGTTAGAAGGACAGGCAGAGCACAGAAGCTCTTTGTTGCAAGGTGTCCAGGAAATAGGCAACAAATAGATACAGCATGATTATTTCTTGCGATAAAATTCTGCATGCCAACACCTTCATAAACAGGTACAAAGGAAAGAGTCCATCTGAACTGTAAATTAGCTATGGTTAAGATTTTCTAGGAGAAAAATGTTTCATTGTACAGTCCTACTCTGTTCAGTGAATTATTTTCCCTTCTCTCTCCATTAAGTCTTCAGTAAAAAATGAGGGGTTAACTCAGTCTTCCAGAGCCTGTCTTTGAAACATAACAAATTCATCATCACTATCAAAAATTACTCGAGAAGTTTCCATAAACAGTTGAATCATGTCTAGCTCTAAAGCATTGCAAGAGAATACTGTCAGTTCCCTTACTGATTTGTAGTTTTTCTCTATGTATCACTCCTCTGCAGATGAAAGTTAAATTGACTAATGTCCTATTTCCTATTACAATAACAGGTTTTGATCTTGCTTTAAAAAATCTGGGCGTGTAAGTGAGAACTCCCTGGTTGTTCTGAATTTTGATATAGTTTGAGTTTGAAGTATTTTTTGTTACTGTGTATTTACAGTCGAAATTTTGCTCTTACTTGATGCCAACAGCAGCACCTTCTGAAAATGGCATGCATTAAATGTTAATGGAAAGATGTTAGTTTTTCGTTGTTTTAAATTCCTGCCTGTTTTACCTAGCTATCTTTTCCACTGATTTGAAATAATGTTCTGTCCCTACTTATGAAACATAACTGTATTTTCCTTGCCCTGTCTTAAAATAACAAATGGCTACAAAATGGGCTAGACAGGAATGCAGAAGGAAAGGATGCAAATGTGTTTCTTCTTCCTGCCTTCTTTGTCCATGGCAGTGTTTCAAAATAGCATCCACTTTTTCCTGATAAAACTGTTCATTGTTTTCATAGCTACATCTGAATTAGTTTTAGACTCAAGAACAATTGGACACAGTTGTTGCCCCACGATACTTTCAGTCTCAACAAAGAAAATACAGATGATGGAGAGAAATGAAGTGACCTTGACAAGGTCAAGTATCTTTCAGCAGCAAAAAATACCTGGTGTAAAAACAGATGACACAAAAGCCTGTGCAGGATGAAAGCAAAAGAATAGAGTGGAATTTGGTCTAGTTCTGTTTTCTGATAGCTCAATACTTTATTAACTGGACTGTGCTGTTTTTATTAGCCCTGCACATTTGTTACCAAGCATTACTTCTTGACTATGCAAGACACTTTTATTTTCTTCATGTACTTGTCAAGATCTTATGAGTAAAATACGCAAAGATCTTCAAAAGCTATTCTTCACTGAATAGGCCTCTCAGTTTTGTATTCGTATAATTTTAGTCTTTATGCCACTTTAAAAATACAGTGAAGCTGTATTACAAGATTCTGATTTACTTCAGAACATGTTTGTTCAAAATCTGCTATTCATTTTCTTATTGTGTTCCCTACGTAGATAGAGACAGATTTGTTCCTAGCTTGGCAAATGGTGAACAGAGATCCTATCTTTCTTGCTAAGTAAATAGTGAAATTGAGAGAAAACCACAAAGAAGTAGTGGTGGCCAAGGAACCTCAAATTAATCTAAATTAGAAGGCAACAAACTACCTTGCAGCCTTCTTCAGAAGAGGGGGAACTGTGCTTACGCAGGCTGACATTTACTCAGCAGTAAGCAGAAAAATGAAACAGTCATATCTCAGCATGTTAAAGCATCACATAAAGTAGATATGGACATTTCTCTTGCTGTTTCTGAATCTGAGACTATTCATTGATTTCATCATGTATTTTTTACTAATAACATCCCAATCATAGTTCAGTGTTGGTCTCAGCAGAATACTTAATATCTTGGCTTTTTTGGTTTTGGTTTCCATGTTAACTCAGGTGTGTCTATATAGCAATGTATTGTGCAAGACCTTCTTTCCACTCTGCTTAATAACATTCATCCTGCTTGATCCTCAAGTAACGCAAGAGCAGTTTCCCTGTCAGAAAACATGACATAAGAGAAAAATCTTAGCAGAAAAGGTGAGAAAGAGAGAAGGACAATTTAAAAGGGAAATCACAGTAGACACAAAAATACTGCAACTAAACATTTCTTCAATTATCTGGGTCTTGTTCAAGATCACCTTGAGACTTGTAATATGGAGTGTCAGAACAGGCTCTCACTAGAATTTCCTGACTGATTTTGGGCTTGTGTCTGTGTGTACATTCACTCACAGGAGCTGAGATTTACTCAACAGGCATAAGGCTAGAAATAGAGGCAAATTTTCTTAGAATGGAGCCATGTTTTTTAATTTATAATTCATATTTGACATCAGGACAGAGCTGAGACGGTATCTGAGTTGACAGTGCTTGTGCTCACATTTGATAGTTTTCTCTAAAATAAGTCAGATGATGATAGGTTATTTTAAAGGAATGGATACTTTAAAAGTTAGTCTTTGGGATTACAGCAACTTCCTGCCTAATTATGTCCTATACATTACCAAGTCTTAATTGCTTTTGTTGTTGGAGTGATCTCCTTAGAAGCTTCATGTGTAATTAACCACAAGATATATTAATCCTATTTCAACTCAGCCTTTTTTTGTTGTATAACTAAGCAGAAAAATATTTTCCCAATTAGAAGTTAATTCTATATACAGCTAGTAAAAAGAAGAGAACTCTGTAAAAAACACAGATCTGTTATTTCTAATGGCAAAAGTAAAAATATTCAGACCTGTTTTAATGGATTATCTTTGTTAAGAGGTAATGAGAAACAGAAGACACCAATACTGTTTTCAGCTTAAAAGTATTAAGAAGAAAACTATCAGAATGTTTTTTAAAGGCCTTTACCGCAGGTTGTTAATGATCTCCCTTTGACAACATAAGAAGTACTACAAAGGCATGATAAAATATTTATAAATATAGGAACAGAACCTCGCTGTATATTCCTTCATCCGAATTTATTTTATTGACTTTACTTTGGGATGTTCCCCAGTTTGTCTTGTTTATACTTCAGTTACATTGAACTCAAACACCGCCGTTATATACCAGGTATACAAATATTGTGGATTCACTTTTGTGTTTTCCTATATAACGCTAAGCACCCTGAACTTTTAGAAAACTCAATAGCATGTTGGAGGAGTAGCTAAGACTTGCTTTTTTGGAGAAGTACCAGACAGCTTCAGCTGATTTTGTTTCATGAAGCCAAAGAATAAAAGAGATTTTTAGAGGGTGGTTTATTGACTCACTAGCTAACTTACATGGCAATGTTGAGACTATAAAACTCAGTGACCAACTGAACTGGCAAAGCATAGATCCCTCCAAACTCAATAACGGCCTCAGAGCACAGCAGTCGCATAGTTGAGAGCGGCATACAAGTCCACCACAAAAGAAAGCCATACTGTTTTCAGTGTCTCTCATCGGGCCTGTGAAGGTTCTTCATCCACTTCAACAGGATTTCTGGAAATAACATGATTTTCTTCAGGATGTAAATATGTGTTGCATGCTAATACATGTACAATGAATGAGGTGAACCTCAATCAAAGCACGTGGACATCACAACAATGATGGATCGCACATTAGGAGAACGTGAGCCAAATCCAAATGAGTTAACGGGAGTGATAGGTTGACTGTCAGGTAGAGGTGCCTGGCGACTAATGAACCAATGATACACTCATTTTGCTTTTAGACAAGCTTGCCTGTTTCCTGCCTGCAGTTCTATCTCCACTGGGAGGACTGCTTTACTCAAAATAAACCTCAGAGCTGCTTTAAAACAGCTGCCAGTTTACTTATTAGTGGTTGACCGTTTTTTACAGCATCTGCCACCAAATCGTTTATTCTGTTCACTTCCCCCAAATGTACATCGACATAAATTGCAGGACGCCAGTAGGATTTGCTTTGTGTTCCGAAACACATCAGAGGGGTTGTTTTCATTTGAGAGCAGCTTAGAAGTCTTGTTTTCCAGGGTTCACAGCAATAATTCATAGTCCTAGAAAGTCTTTTGATATTAAAAATTAAATCTCTGTTTTATGAGAATTTAAGAGTTATTTGAGGGGTTTTATCAGAGGGTTTTAACATGGTTCACTTTATTTTCTTTATTCCGCACCCTACTGTACGTAATTTTGTGATGCTTTGGCAATCTGACTCTATATATAAAAGCAAAATAATTTTTTCGTAATTCTAAGATAATTTTCCATTTATAATATAAATCATAAATAAAACACAAGAGAATGAAGGAAAGGTCTTTTGAGAATCTTGCATGTCTGAGTTACTTTATACCTCTGCAGTTGCATATGGGGAGGTTGCAATCTTTCTCCTTTTCCTACTATAATTTTTTTAGTTTTCTGATTGCATTCCACTCTTATGGTAAAATGCCATAAAATGTTATCTGGTTTTAGTCCTAATGAAACAATAATGACCCTCACTATTGGAGCAAGAGAGGATAGGTAGCAAAGGACCGTAGTATTGTATTTTTTGACCCTCTGAAAAGTCAAACTTCAAATGGAATAATAGCATTCTGGGAAAAAGGGAGCAATTGGAAATAAATGTCATGTTGAGTAACATCTAACTCTGTGATTTAAAAAAGTCTGTCAGCTATTATGGAAGCTCACTTGGAAGGTGGAAATTGTGGCTAATCAATTTACATTACAGTCCTCCCACATTGCATGAGCCTTTCCATTTCATTTTGACTGAAACAAGAACTGAATTCTGAGAATTAGATTTTATTTCTTGCATTAAAAGATATAAGCAAGTTAAACTTTAATGCACAAGAAAATAAATGAAAACATTAAAATTAATTATTCAAATTTAATCTGTTCCTCAGTTTTACAGAGATCTGTAAATCTCATTTGAGCATTGCACTTCAGCCATTTAAGCAGTGCGGTCTTTAAAAGTGGAAAAGAGAGTCTGTATGAGGAGCTTTCTAGACAATTTAATCATCTGTCACTTTGCATTGTATCACCCCTTTATTTCACAGATTAAAGGGAAATGCATAAGAAGAAACTCAACACCATGATTCTAAAAAGGCATTGTTTACAAAATACAGATCTCTTCACTGACCTGCACTTGATTTTAATCATCATGTAGCAGGGATAAAAATGAAGGCAGGCAGTTCTGTTATTTTGTTATATTAATTACTTTATCACACCAACTTTAGGACCACATTGCTCACAAAAGACTAGGAACTATTTGGCAGGATTTTTACAGCCCAGGAACTGCCATTAACTAACATCACTGTAATGTAAAATTTTATTATTTCTTTTTTAAAGAAACATTAATATCCAAAATAAACAATGTCTACTTGAAGCATTAGAATCATTTAGGTTGGAAAAGACCTTTAAGATCATCAAGAGTAGAAGTAAAAGATGTCAGATAGTGTATGTTCAGGTATGGGTGGCAGCATGCTGATCTTCTCTCTTTAAGAATCAATGCTGTGATGTTTCAAAAATAAGTATCAGAGGTCTGATTCAGAATGTAGTGACATCAATGTAAATGTTGGTATTTATTTCTGTGTATTTCTGCCACGGTACATAGGGTAATGACTGGGAGTAAACAGGTTCATGCACTGCAACCCCTAGTCATACACATCTACCTTACTAGAGCAATTGCTCCTGTTAAGTGCAGGATTCGTTATCCATACCATCCTGTAAATGACTTCTAGCTCAGTCCCCTACAGTACTTGACAGACTTTTACCAATTTGGTTTTGAGTTGCAGGGTTTTTTTTAACTTTGAGCTGAACCTGCAAAGTTCTCTGTAAGTAACATAACAAAAAAAAGTCAGAAGAGTATGGAGAAAGTGGGTTGGGAATTTACCATACAAGCAAAGGTATCAGAGTAAGGGAAAGGGAAAAAAAAAATTAACTCAACAAGAAGACTGCTTTCAAAAATTCCTGTTTCATTTAGCTGAAAGTAAGTGCTCAGTGCTTCAGGACAAGTATATGGCACAAGTTTCTGTAGTCTAAGAATCAAAATATTTTTCTCCACTGAGCTTGCATAATCTGACTGACTCAGGAATAATGTCGAAAGACTAATTTATGGATAAGACTCTAATTTTATAGAACTTTCAGGTTTGTTTCTGCAGAATCATATCCTGCAACTTTTGCTCCAATTTACAATAGGGCATTTCCTGTTTTATAATCCTGTAAAAAGATAATTTCATTATGATTCCTTACCATGCACAGTTGTGTCTGTATTTTTCCTGAATCTACTCAGCCAAATCTAAGTAAGTCACTGGTGCTCCATGTCTCTAGTCTCTCTTAAAGGGAGACAAAGAGCAATTGCCACTTTCCTGAAACACCTATCTGAGAGATACAGAACAAATGGCCATCTAGAGAAGACTGTTCTCTCCATTGACTCTGCTGTGCTGACATGGCTAGCTTTGGTTAGGAGCCTGCCTTTCAGAAAAAAAAGCAGTTAAGATTAAGTCCACCCCAACTTGTCATTCATTAGTTTTATTTGAAGTCATTTTAATATAATTATCCAACTGATTTTATTTAAATATTATTAGTGTAATAACCTGAAATACATTCCTACACGATAACTTCAATGCTAAGAATGGTATTGTGCCATCATACTGTCCCCTGAAATTAACTCATACCTTCTGCAGTTAGCCCTCAGGAAATGGAGAGAATCTTAGGAGCTGGCAATCAGGGCAACCTGATGTGTGAACAGATAATAGGAAGTATTTGAATTTGTTTTTAGCAGATCTGCTAGTTTCATCCACAACACTAGACTGAAAAGGTCCCTAAAGCACTGTTGGGTGGACAACGAGGACTGCATTAGAACAGGGTGAGAAGTATCTGAGGTCTGCCAAGGGGCTTCCTTATATCTTATAAACCCTCTATGTGTATGTCTTCCTCTTTCAATTTTTATGTATTTCATCTCAGGCACTGTGCTGTGTTTCACATTATATAGCTGAAATACTTTCACCATAGAATGAATTACCTACATAAGCAATTAAGCAAGTAGCCAGGAGAACAACTCACTTTATGTTATTACCTAGTTGTTTTCATCATCATATTTCTAAACTCTTAAATTACCATTATGTGTGATAGTGTCAAGCAATCTTCACAATATTGTTTCTGTTATTAAGTAAAATTGCACAGAGTTTATACTTCATAAAGACATAGACAACATGTTGTATAAATGGACAAAAGATGGGTTTCCACAGCAGAATTTTGAAGTGTTACTGATGGTCAATGAAATTTTAAAGGTACTGACAGTAGATTTGATTTGTATAATGACAATATTTTTCAGCCTGGTTAAATAAACAATTGGAGAATAAGCAAGATGCTGATAGCGAGCTATGTACAAAAAGCTTAATTTACTGCAACATCCAGTGTCTGTGGCACATTGATGAGCAAGTAATAGAACACCATTAACTAAGTCCACTATAAATGTTAGCTGGGGAAAAAAAACAGAGATTTAAAATCTGATTACTGAAATCTGCATGATTTTCTTAGTATCAAAGCAACCATTATTAAATTCACCTGCTTTAATAGTATTTGTAAAATGTCATTGTCAGAACACATTATACAAATAAG
Source organism: Burhinus bistriatus (assembly GCA_013397275.1). Taxonomy (NCBI): domain Eukaryota; kingdom Metazoa; phylum Chordata; class Aves; order Charadriiformes; family Burhinidae; genus Burhinus; species Burhinus bistriatus. Next base: position 29,279 of record VYXH01012050.1, read on the forward strand.
GATGACATGCGGAATTTAGTGTTGGATTATAAATATCACAGGCAGCATAGCTGAGTGAATTTAGAAGCGTGAGCACTGTAACATGGACTTAAGAGTAACTTCATGCAACAAGAGCTTCAATTTTTTTTTGTCAGAACTCATAGGAAACCGTTGCTCATATGGAAGCTGAAACATTTTTCACTCTGCTGTGTTTCACTCTGATCAAGGTGAGAGCACTTTGTATTAGCTGAAGCTTGAAGTAACAAGAATGTGTGATTTAAGCTAAGATGTTATGAGGAAACATTGAATGCTTGACACTCCATTGTAACAATATAAGCTGCTGTGGTAGTTATGGGGGAACCTTATAGGGAACAGAAGGGGTAGCAGGAAATTGGTATGGAAATAAAAGCTTGTCCACCCAACAAAGAACAAGCAGGTGTTTATATATTTTCTGTTCTTGTCACCGCTTGAGGGAGGAGAAAATGTTGCCTACAAGACATATTTTTTCTAGGTGGTTTTTTGGTTTTTTTTTCCCCTGGAATTAAGGGTTTGATTTGTACAGTGGATCAATGGATAGTGCATGGATGCTGCAAATCAATGTTTGAAGACCTGTTTAGATACCTTTATAGTTTGATCTTTTCATCATACTTATTTTGTGTTAATTGTTGTACAGGTTTCCAAATTTGTACAGAATCACAGAGTGGTAGGGATCGGAAGGGATCTTCGGAGGTCCTCTAGTCCAACCCCCCTGCCAGAACAGGGTCACCTAGAGCAGGTTGCACAGGATGGTGTCCAGGTGGGTTTTGAATGTCTCCAGAGTCAGAGACTCCACCGCCTCTCTGGGCAGCCTGTTCCAGTGCTCTACCACCCTCAAAGTAAAGAAGTTTTTCCTCACGTTCAGATGGAATTTCCTGTGTTCCAGCTTGTGCTTGTTGCCCCTTGTCCTGTTGCTGGGCACCACTGAAAAGAGTCTGGCCCCATCGTCTTGACACCCACCCTTTGGATATTGATTAGCATTGGTGAGATCCCCTCTCAGTCTTCTCTTCTCCAGGCTAAACAGACCCAGGTCTCTCAGCTTTTCCTCACAAGAGAGATGCTCCAGTCCCTTGACTGTCCCTTGTGCGTATTTGTGCAAATATATATTTTTACACATTTCAACAAATAGACAAATTTTATAAAAATTTTTAACCTTTCATAACATTATCAATACATTTGCATTTTATTTTTGCTGAGTTTTATGTACACTTAACAATTATTACATTATCCATCCCACATACTGAATAATGTCTAGCAGTGACTCAGCTTTCTTTTGTTTTCGTTTTGAGTATACGTGCTCACAGGTCTCACCACAAACAAGCTCCAAGTGCACTCCGGAGTATTTTAGGCAGCTCTGCCTTTCTGAGAGCACCTGAGTCTGAAGAATGGAAATTCAGATTGGCTGGAAATTCAGATTCATGCAGAATGACCCAGTGAGGTGCTCAGAGCTCTCGGCAGAAGTTGTTTTACCTACTTTTCACCAGCTTTGCAGCCTAAAGTCTTTCCTCATTCTGCTCACAAGCCCTCTGCAAGAGTAGTGGCTTGTCTGTTTCCCTGGCTAGACAATTAAGGTAACAGGGTCTGAATTTCCATTCAGAAGCTCCAAGTGACTGTGGCTGCTGCTGGCTTCCTCTGGGAATTCAAAACGTGTTGCAAGACCTGATGAGCTGTTCTTGATTAGCTGCATCACAAGGGGTGAAGTGGTGACTGTTTTTTTTCAGAACACATCAAAAGCCTTACATGTTGTTCAAAAGCATTGATCTGATGCATCACGTTAGATTGAATGGTACATTGCAGTCATGCACTGGCCACACTGCCAGAATAGAAATTAAATCAGAATTACCCAACTCAGGGAGGAAAAAATGTTGTCACTAGTGGCGTCTGTATTTCTTTTCAAATTTGTGGAGAGATTTTGTTCAATAGCTGTAATCCACGCCTTTGCACTTCTGTCTACCATGCCAAAATTGTGGGATTTAGCAGGCAGATAAGGGTATCCTGAGGTGCATATTGATTTTATAATGTAAGTATGTCACTTCCAAGACAAAAAAGGGCAGAATATTTTAAACATTTTATGAATGAAAAGTAACACAGGTGCCAGACTCATGTTAAAAGTTGTCAGTCTTACAACAGAAAAATCCAATACAACCTACCTACCTTGAAAAATAATTCATATTAAGATAACTAGTCTGCCTTGAAACAGCAGCGGCCTGAGTCATGTTGCCGACATCCTGCTATAGTTTTCTTGCGGATATTTCATCCCCTTACAATAAACAAAGGTTTGCATTTATACCTGTCCTCTTGCCTCCTCTCCTTTCATTCATCTCAGTCACACCGACATTCAGTGCAGGCTTCTAATCATTGTGTTTGTCAAAGCCTGCACAAGCAGCCGTGCTGGAAGCCATGAAGGTTGGCCATCTGCCTCCTCCTCTCCATATGCCTCCTCATGTGGATGGCAGAGGCCACCATCTTGCTGCTGGACATCTCTTTTCCAGACAGGTATCCGATGGTGTTGTGACATCGATGTTCTGCTGCAGCACTTACCGAGTCCTTCCACTCCTTCCATGATGATTCATGAAGATCATGGACACCTACTTACTGAAAGTAGGGAGAAGATATTTCATTTTAATAATAAGAGCTGCTGCATTATTTTGGGCAGGTACAATGTCTAGGGCGTGGTAGTTTGGAAACAGTGCTCAAGGCATTCATGGCAGTGGAGTCATCTGTTGCTAAATTGTATTTATCACTGCAGATAACCAAACAATCTGCAAGGTTTTGGCTCTTTTTGCATTTATACAATCACAAAGCACTGAGATGCCAAGATTTCAAATCAGCCATGCTGCATACACTGTAAATATTCCGCATCAATATGCACCTAATGCTTACACATCAAGAGAGGAGCAAAATTATGAAACTAGGGAAGTCTGAGCATTCACTAGTTCAACACAGTAACTTGGGGGAAAAAGATTTGATTCTGAGACAATCAGTTTAATACCAGGGAAAACAATTACAGCGTGTTACATCATAACTGATTTCTCTTTTACTCTTTTTACCTTAATGATCAAATGGTGTTATATGTACTTAATTTGTGGTTATGTTAACGTATTTCTAATCTGTACTTAAGTGCAAGTGGGTGCGGTAATAATCAGATTTCTGCAGGACGGTTTATGCTGGTGATCTTGTTATGAGTAACACATTTTAAGCAATAAGTCAAAAGTAGCATACATCACTTTTTAAATACTCCTTTAAGAAGTATACTGCTGGGTTTACTCCTCAGTGGGGAAAAAAACCCACAAAGTTTAATTTTTAACATAATTAAGCAAGTTGCAATATGCACAAGGAGGACTATGTTTTTATGTTGGCACCTTTCATTGATAAAACTGCTTTGGAAAGAAATTATGAAACAAAAGACAGTCCGATGAGAATACTCCTAACTGAGCAGCTGTGGGAGCTAAACCTTTATTTTGCGCCTGTCACTGGTGGTGTAGCTGCCACAGCAGCTCCCAGCGTTGTGTCAGACTGTGGCAGTGGAAGAAGAGACGTGCAAGGCTAATCAGCATGCTTCTGGGAACTGAGAGTAAGGCACAACATATTCCCCTTTGGAGCCCATGAAAACTATACTAATTTAAGATCACATCTGCAAAAGGCAGAAGAAGGTTCGTGTCTCTCTGTTCTTTGCACGAGCTTGTAGATAAGAGGCAAATGGAAGCATAGTTGATATACACACAGTTTTGAAGTACTGTTATTTTTAGTTTGCTATGGATGAAAGAATAATTTCATAGGATGTTCTGGCAACGTATGTCAACTAGGATTGGAGTGCGTACATAGCTGTGAATCTTGTTTGCATGCATGCAGGGACACCCTTAGAACAATGGGGGTAGAATTTGGTAGAGATAAAATTATCAGTATTTAGGCAGAGAAAAGGGTATGTTGTATCCCTTCTTATTGATTTGATTTTCTGTTTAGAAAAGACTTATTCTTGCAGGAGTTTGTGCAGATAAAAATATATATTGCAGAGCTCTACATTAAGTAGATTAAGCAGTACATAATAATACTGGCAAGTCCCACCTCATTTATTTTAGCTCAGAATTGTCTTCTCAAAAAGGTTAGTTCCGTGTTTCTCCAGGATCATTACATTTCGTCTGCTGTGAAGAAATAAACCTAACTTCTCTGTTATTCAGCCTGAGAAACTATGAACACTATGAACAAATTAAATACAATCTGTATGGTACGTAGTACGTTTCTCACTGTTGTAGTGGTAAATTTAAGTTGCACATGATATGAATTATGTGTAACAAAGTATTTGTCAACAGATTAAATACATTTTCAGTGCCTGGTAAAATTTTATGAAGTCTGTTTTCTCTGATTTTGGCCTAAATTATTTTGTTGATTTTCAGAGAAGTCAGAGTGGATTGGATAATAAGAGTTAACTGATGCAGAAAGCAATGATAAAAGAAGGATGTTCCTCCAATATTCCAAAAATATTTGAGGAAGCACAGATGTGTGTAACAAATAACGTATCATTTGCATGCATCAGCAAGAACATAGCTGAGGCAACATTTGCAGAGGAAATAGATGTTCCTTAAAAGGCTGACTGATATATTTGCTAACATTAACAGGAAAATCATGCTCTTGATTTTGTCAGTATCCCCTACTTCCAGGGAATACCAAAGCATTCCTGGTTGTAGCTAACGGGCCAGCACAGGAATAAGTGTATCCCATTGCTTTTAAATTTGCTCTGAAAGACTTCCACAGGCCAAAAACGAAAATAATTGCGAAAATGGGAAAATGGAGCTGCACTGACAGGTGATTTTTGGTTTCAATAATATCGAACTGTAAACTCATAGAATAGTTTGAACTTGCCAGGTAGGGAGTCAGCTGTCTGCTCACTACACGTGCTGTCACCGTGGGTGCTCAGGGGTAGAAGCTGTCATCACGAATGTTCTCCAGAAGGTGCTTTCCACAGTGAAGCTCTAAGGCTCAATTATTTATCCCATTATTAACAAATACTGGAACAGGAAAAGGCCTTGTGCCTGCACAAAGTATTTATTCCTGTGTGATTTCGTGTTTTGTTTAGACCAAGCACTGGCAGCTATTTCAAACCTAAATGCAACTGTGGTAGTGTATAGCTATGGCATCCATAGCCTGCAGAAGGAAATGTTAAATGTAGACTAAATAAAAATAATGTAAATATGTGGTTTTAATATTTCACATGGCTTTGGTGAAAAATATTAGGGACTTAATATCATCCAATATCCATGATGTTAACACCATAATGAAAATTAAACTTCCTCAAGCTATGGGTGTGAGCTCCTAGGTACAGCTGTCCCAGATACACCAGCCACACAATCCTGCAGAATTTTATTACCATTTTTTCATTAGATCACCTACATTGTATCCCCCGGTCTTTGATTTCCTGTGCTTCAAGAAATTAACTTTTCCTATTTGCTTTCAGCAATGTTTTTCTTCTTTAAATTTGCTTCTTCTTCATGTGCTTGCACCTGATCACAGTTGAATTTATCATAAATAAATAAATTTATGTATTTATTTTATATATGTATTATATAAGGACATACAATGATATGGTAAGGGCTAGTCTCAGTGGACAAATAACTCAGAATGCAGAATTTTGATGGAAAACTGATTTAAGGAGTATGTTTGTGATTATGGTCGTGTAACCCAAAGAGCAACTTCACAGATCAGGAAATGTGAAAACTATATTTTGAATGTATATATCTATGCATGTATATATGTGTGTGTATATATAAATACGAGTATTTCTCCAATGGAAGAACACTTTTTGTCTACAAAGGACTTTCAGCGTACCAAAGAGAACTTGACAAGCATATGCAAACGCACTGAAAGAGTCGCCTTATCAAAAACTGAGGTTGTCTTTCAAAACTTTGTACAAGATTTTCTTGTAGAGTTTTCGACAGGCCCCACATGAGTCATTTGTGCAGCGTAGCGTAGTGTCAGGAATCAATCACATTCCTTGTTACCACGTGTGTCTGTGATGCTTTGCCACGCTCTGCCGTGCTACAGCCAGCAAGAGTCTCTACATGCTACTCCTCCCGCCTGCTGTCAAGAGCTGGTGTGCCACCTTATATTTCAAATAAAAGCTCTTTCAAAATCCTGCCAGTGTAAAGACTCCGATTGGCTTCTGCGCCACCCAAGTGCAGCCAGACTTCTGCTTGCAGATAATTTCACTACCATCTCCGTCAATGAGGCTTTCATGAACTATGAGAAATCCCAACAAAATGGAAGGGATGGTATGGTGTTTGTTTGCTTTCTCAGTGGCCGTTGCCCATTTCAGGTGTGCATTATTTGGACAAGCAAAATAAAAATTCTTTTCTTTAAGGTTCTCTTTTGCAGTTGAATGTGTAATCAAAAGTAGAAGTAAAGAAATGCAGAGAAGATAACTTTAAAAGCCTGGACGCTCGGCTCTGATTTAGCCTCTGACCTTTATGCTCTTGTGCACCAGCATAATTGCAGATGTACATACCAAGTACCTCTTCCAAACCAAAGTAAAAAATGTGCTGTCATCATAGGATCATCATCTCAACCTCAGAAATAAATTACTGAATACAACAGATAATATCAGGGTTAGTACAACCTGATTGCATTTGTAATTCTGGAAATACTGGGAATTAATATATTGACTTTTTTGTTGCTATTAATTTAGGAATTATTTCTTCACCCACGGTACTACAAGCAACACCACTGCTGTGAACAAAGCAACCACTTTATATTAAGAAAATCAATATTTTTTGTAGTAGGTACATTCTCTTTTTTTCCAGTCTTCCCTGTTGCTCTTGTTCAGGATAGAGGATGGACCATTTAACATGGAGAGTCACAAAGTACTTTTAACTCAGAGTAACGCCTAAGTGTTTATGTGAACCTTCTTGCCCTCTGTTCAGCAAGGTCCTTCTAAAATCAAAAACGTGTAGGAAAAGCTTCATCTGCCTCAACCATGGGTTTGCAGTTTAAAAAGGCTGAAATAGCTAACGTCAATAGTCTTAGAGGATGATCTGTAGTTTTGGGGTGAGACCTCTGTCCTGTGATATGGGAAGGCCAAGTTCACTGAGCTAGAAATTTCTTGTAAACTCAGGATCTCTAATGTCTGTACCTGTGTGCAGTGCCTATAGCCAGGGGTTTCATTGAAGCTTATTGGGATAGACGTATTAGTAGACATAAAGGAGGTTAATCAGGCCCTTTTTTGTGGTTTTGGGGGCTGAGACGAAGACACCGCTTAATCCCAACTGAAATGCAATGCAGTGCTTGCTCCAAGCAGACTATTCTCACCCAATTCCACAAAGCCTTTAATCTGATCAGTTTAACATGATATTTGGGATAAACAGGACAGTTATATTTACTGTGGGTATAACCTTAGGAGTGTCTTTTTACACTCACCTTGGCAAGACCTTTCTGTGAAGACTTGCTGGGAATCACTCAGGAAAAATACTTAAGATGCCATTGCTCTAAAAATATAAACATTCTATTAATGCCTGTGTTTTTTAAAACACAGTTTTCTGTAAGAAAAATGAACATTTTCACTATTGGATACCATACCAAATTTGAAAATTATGTTCTTTCACTGAGCCGTCTGATATAAGCACAATAATCTGTTGCAAGGCAGTACACAAATTACCACTGAGTTGCGTTACAGTAATAGAGGTATATTTTTTGCTACCTACAGAGCAAATAGTTAGGAAACAGTCCATTCCATGGAACTGCAATGAATGAGTGATAAACATCTACTTACAGTCACTGGAGAAAATCTGTAAACTGCGTAACAGTAATTTTTTATTTGAATTCTAGATAGAAAATTCTACTTACCAGACGGTCTGCTGCAGTGATAAGTCAAAGAGCTTTTATTTCTGTCTGCCAGCCAGTGCAATGCTTTGCTTTCTAGAAGTTAATTTACAATAAGACATGTTTTTATCTAGACCTTCTCCTGGTATGTGCAACTGGTAGATGTTCAAGTTTATTTCTCTGATTTATACATTTAAAATTGTTTTTTAACCACCAAAGTATGAAAGTGGGTGTGTCACCATATCTCCCACATGCTTGAAGTTAACTGAAAAATTCTGGTTTTGCCAAGCCTTCCACAAAGGTGCAGATTCTTTGACAGTAAACACTAGATTTTAATAAATTAGGCTTATATGCACCTGACAGAGCAAGGGCTGCAGGGGCCATTTAAAAGATAATCTTTGAGAAGGGAACACTGGAAACACAAGAGAAAAACAAAAAAAAAAACAAGAAATATCTGAAGGGTACAAGGAAAACACATCGCCCAGAGCTGAAAACATGTTACTTTCAGGTTTTTTTAATTCTGTGATTTCACAGACTTCTCTGTGTGTTGGTACTTAAAACTTTTTAGTTAAGATTTTGACTTCCTTAATGATTGATCATCTCCTATCTTTCTGCTGTTTTATGGCAGACGAGACTTCACCCTCTGTGGTATGTGTGCAGCTCCTTGTTAGCTCTAACAGATGTCAGCAGGGGTTGTGTGGGTATGTGCAAATGTAGAGTTTTGCAAATATTCTGCTTCAGATATTACTTTCTTTGGGATCCAGCCTTGTGTATTACAGAAAATAGTCATGTTTTTGAGAGGACTGTGTTTGCTTTTCCAGCCATAGCTATACATTTTTTTTTTCACTATCTTTGAGTCCAAAAGCAGTTGTTTTCTTTTTTAAAAACATTAGTTGCAATTACTTGTAGCCAAAGTACTCCTAGGGAATTTCGGCTCTTGATTTCTCTTCATATACAGAAAAATTACCCAAATGTTTTTACTAACCTGCTCAGTGTGAACATGATACAATATTTGTTGTCTAGATCTTTAATATGTTAAGCATAGAAAGCAACAAGCATGATGTTTGGAACGTATGTGTAGTTATTTATACTGGAAATGGTGGTAATATTTAATACTTTTAACATATCAACAACATGACTTTGGAGCGTCATCTCAAAGACATGAAGACTCTTCATAATGGCCTTTAACAATCATTGATTTCATTCTTTCTAGTTCAGGAGGGCTGAGAGAGGTTTTTGATATAGGAACCCACTCTAGGTTGTGTTTAAGTTACAAAAAACATGTGTGTGTGGTTTCTTTGTTGTGTTCTTCAGTGGAAGTACTGTAGAGCACAATAAGGAATCAATTGGAAGTGAGTGGGTAAAAAAGACCAAGCAAGCTCAGAAAAATCTGTGCATGCCCTGCCATAAGGTCCATTTTGTCTAGTTTGACCTTTGAGTGGTGTAGGTTCTGGTTACTACCCGACCATTGGTGGCCTCTGGCGGTATCAAAAGAAGGGCTGAAGCTGCAGATCCCTTTCTATAACCCTGGAATTGTTTGTCCAGTGTTCTTTGTGGGAGCCATCAGTTTTGAAATTGTTTCCAGCCTCAGTCATCTAGATCCTAGCTCTCTTAATCTTATAAAAATTTTTTTTAGACCCTGTTGTAGTGTTGGATGAGAGGCTGAGATGGATGTAGTTATGTAGTTATGCGTCAACCTTCTGCATTATGTTCTTCTTATGTTCTCACATGGGTTAGGGTGCAAAAGTAGGAGTGTTTTAATTTTATAAATCTGAAGAAAAATAATAAAAGAATTATATTATTCAGGACTAATTTGAGTTGTAGGGGCCAGCCACAGACAGTCGGTCATTTTCCTAAGGAATATGGTCTATTGAGGCATAAGGAGAGACGTAACCAACCACCAAGTTTCATGTCCTCCAGTCTTTGGTGTCATTTTCATTTTCAAGTTAAGAAGAGTATGGACAAGCTTAGGAAAGAATTTGTCTGCATTGATTTACCTTGTTGCCTGTGCACCAAATCTTCAGTACCCCTCTGATTAATTATTTAACAGTACAAAGGATGGAATAGCTATCAATTTTTTAAAAAATGAAAAATCTTTCAACAATTGCTCTTTCCATTTTTATGAAAAGATATGGAAAATATTCTAAGCGAAAAAGCAGCATTTTATTTTTTGCTATTAAATTAAATTGAAAATATTTTGGCATTCCTATTTTTGCTTTTATACCTGTTCTTATGAAAATGAAACAACTTTATAGATAATTTTGAACTTCATCAATACAATGGTCAAACTTTTAATTTCATTAAAACTATCATTCAAATTTCAGAGTCAAATCAATTTTTTATCACATCTGAATAATAAAGCTCTGATTCCAAATCAGCTTTACTCAGTATTTAATTTAATATAGTGCAGTTTGCATAAACTGCTACTGCATCAGTGGATTCCCATTTAAAATCTGGGTTTGAACTGTTTGGAAGTTCATTTAATCCAAGTTCCTTGTTAAAAATTCCTATGATATTTCCCAGTCAATCAGTTTTTGTGGAACTTTCATCATGAAAGCTCCAGAATGGAATATATGGCAAAAATGGTGAAAGTTATTCAATTGTTACTTTTACCTGGAATATGGAAGTCCATTCTCATGACCCTCCTCTTCCTTACCCAGATCAGAAACTGAACCTGGACCAGGCAAGCCTAATGGCCAAGATACTGATCATCTTTTTCAAAAGCATAGTTTTTTGTCTTTTTGTCATCTCTCAGGGTGATTTTTTCCATTTCTGACAGTAAAAAATGATTTGTTTATTTTTTTAAACTTTGGGGGAACAGGAAAATATTTTCCTATTTAACTGCAGGCTTGGTCAACAATTTTAGCAAAGTGTTAATCCCTTAAATCAGCCATGCCTTGTGCTCTCCACATACCCTGCAGTAGGTGCAGAGAGCTGATAAGCATTACATGGTGTTTTGAAAGCCAAGAAAATATGTCTGTGTCAGATCAAAGGCAGAACCGAGTCCCAGGGCTGGATATGTCCTGCCAGTAGCCTAGTCTTATTTTGACCAGAGGTCTATTTATGAAGCTCTATAATAGGGGCTCCAGGGTGTCCTTTTGACTAATAACAGATAATCTTTCTTATGTCCTGGAGAATTAAGATTAATAGACCTTTTAATTGTATTCAAGCCAGTACATTACAAGATTATTGCCTTAGAAGTGCCAAGCCATTTAGTCTAAAAGGAAAAAGAAACTTGATTTCTTCCGTAAACCTGGAAAAATACTTCTCTAGCTAAAGAAGCCAAAGCCAATTGCTGCATTGTAGTGCACCAATTTTATGTATTTCTGCTGGTCTTTAACAGCGTATCACTGGAAATAAAAGCCTGTCCTATCATCTCAGAGGGGGAACGCAACAACAGCAACAACAACAACAACAAAAAGGCAGCTTACTGTTGTTTTCAAAGCCTGGTAGCACAGTTTTGACATTTGTAGTTTACAGCTACAGCAGCATAGCTGTATGAAACAGGTTATGCATAATAATCCTGGCTGACAGATGGGCAAAGTCATTCTTGAAAAGAATGGCTGAATGATGCTACCTTGGCTGCATTTCCTATGAAAATAACAGTCATGCACTTACAGCTTTTAAATACAAGGAGGAACTTTCAGCCTGAACCCCACTTATCTTCTAGGCAGATTTAAGGTTGCTTACAGGCAGGTTTTTGTTAGTATTTCAACAGTTCAGTAGTTATATTAATTATTAGTCACTTTGCAGTATCTTGTGTGCAAGCTTATCTTCAGTTTACTTGCTGATCTATAGCCCACACACTCATAGATTATTGGGACATTTTTATGTACTGCAGAAAATATTTGCAACATTATTAATCACCTGAGGAAAACCGACCAGGTGAATAATGAAATTCCATATTACCATCATTATTTTTCATTTTAAAAATAAAATGAACTGCATGTGCGTAGGTGAGTCCATTTATGATCCCAACATTTTTACAAAGATATTTATCAGTCCCCCAATAAAAGGTGTCGCATCATCTTCCCTACTGAAAACCAAGCAGAAGTTGCAGTAATTCATTTGTAGGGAAGGATTTTGCTTTTCTAGGCATTGCATCACCAGGCTTTGATTTCATTTAAAAACCCACAATGCACTGAAAACCTAGACAAATGAAATCCGAGATACCTAGTTTTCTCCTGACTGCAGTTCGAGTGCTGACACTGTTTCGAAGTGCTGGTATAAAACTTCCTCACTCTTCAAATTTCTCAAATTTACAGTTAAATTGACCACATTTCCCCTGCTTACAATCCAAGTTTTCTCCTATCTGTGTTTGCCAGTATTTTGCTGTTGTTTTACCTGCTCCAGCACCTGAGATTCCCTGCAATGGTCTTTAATCAGAAAACTAGGGAATCTGCACTCACTGTGACAGGGCTCACAGCACTGGCATGCAGGAAATCTTACTGATAAATTTGCTCATCAACTTGAGATACATTTTAGTAAAATAAGGAGAGATAGCAGAACTCCTTTCTTGCTCTTCTCACAATCTAAAGAGAGCGGAGCATGCCCATCTAGCATCTCAGGATGATCTCTTCCTTATTCATAGATTAGAAGAAAGCCAAGCAGAAATGGAAATGGTCAATATGTTTTGTTTTTTTTTACTTTTGTAGTTGTTCTTTTCTGTGTTTTATTTTCACCTTTAGTCATAGTCAAAAGCTTTTGATCAAACGTTATCAGCATCATTATAATTTAAGGCAGTTATTGCTGTACTAACAATATCTTCCAGAAATTGCACTCCTGGAAGCTACTTCTTATTGTCATCCAGTTTTAGGCAATTTTTGCTTTCAAAGACGTGTACTGTTGTGTAAAGAACTGAATGTAAATGAAATTTTTTGCCCATTTCCATATCTATTTCTAGCCATACCTAGCTGCTGGGATCAGCGAATTGTACTGCACAGTCACTGCTTGCAGTAGTGTTCAGCTAAAGACCTTGACAGAAAGGTCTGCACCGTCAGTGTGTTGTATCATGAACTACATACAATCATATTCTTTTTTTTTCTCTTTTTTTTTTTTTTAATGGTAAAATATTGTTTTGTCCTTGCCTTTCCCACAAGAACTCCAGCTGATTGATCTAACACAGAATGGTATTACAGATTTTATCAACTCTTGATGAGTACTAATGCAGCTCAAAAGCTTCTTCTAACTCCACCAGATGTCTAAGCCTGCTTAATCCCTGGTAATTTAATGGACTATTTTTAAATCTTGTAGCATCATCAAGGGCTGAGAAGCTTCAAATATTCCATAGCAGATAGAGACTATTGCTATTTTATTAATGGTTTCTTGACTGTTGGTGACCAATGCAATAAACTATGTCATCTCTACAAAAATCCTCTATTCACATTTACAGTAAAAATACTGCTGTACACAGATGTAAAATATTCAATGTTAGAAGAAAAAGTTACAGATTTCATCATCAATGATCTTATCATTTTGAAATACTAAATTTTCTTTTACTTCCGACTACTTTCAGACCTGGACATACCAGGTACTGTCATTTCCCGTGAGGATGTGAATACTTCCTAATAAGTTGTGGGAGTTACCGACACCCACAGAAGTCATTCCAGTTTGCAGTATCAGTACGAAAACAGTATTATCTTGTGTGTGCTGCAGGCGGGATTTACCAGTGTGCTGATACTATGACCGCAGAACATCAACTGCCTTGAGTTCCCATAGGAGATGGGTAACAAATCCCTTTGGTGCTTTTGAAAATCCAGATCCTAAGGCTAAAATTTGCTGGGTGTTTTTTTGGTGGGGTTTTTTTGTTTGTTTTTGTTTGGTTGGTTTTTTTTAATATTTTAGGTTTGAGATAGCAATAAAATTAGATTAGTCATGGTTTAGTAAAGTGGTTATAAAAAGTTTCTCTGTAAGAAATAGATCCTGCTTTTAAAATGGCTATGCAGTTGATCACATAAATCTGATTTATCTGAATTTTCACTAAAATGCTGAAAAAATTCTGTAGTAATTCAGGTGGTTTTTTCTTTCTTTCCCATAATACCTATAGAACCATTATTACTAAGTACATAAATGCATTCATGAAGGATTCACACAGTCTATACTATTTAATAAGTAGCTGCTCCTTAAGAAGCTGCTCATGGAAATGAAGTGACCTGTGATCATATGTGTGTGTTTCACTTCAGAAATATCAGAACAATGGCCTGAGATGTATTTTTGGCAGTCCATGGAGATTTCAAGCAACAGGTCTCACACCCCAGTTTCTCACTTTTAAATTACACTGGGGACAGCTGACAGTGCATGGTATTCTGTCTAACTTTTTTCTTACATGCCGTTGCTGCAATCATAAAGCAATTCTGAGGGAATGTGCTGTTTAAGAAGAGGCAAATAAGAGTAAATAAGGAAATAACAGTTGTATTTATTATCTTAGGCTAGAGGACTACAGGTGTTAAAAATAAAGTAGCGCAATGTTAAAATACTGCTGAAGGTCCAAGCTTAAATTGAAAAAGAAGCAAGCAAAACAAGCCCCACATTTTTAAAGAACAAAAAGAATGGCACTCCAATATTATTTCATCTGAAAACAACACATCTCTACCTGGGTTCATAAGAAAAAGTTTAATTTTAAACATATGCTAGCTAATACTGATCCAATTAAATGTAAATACATTTTATTTTATTTAGAAAGAATGAAAATCCTTTATAGTGAATTATTGAACAAAAAGCTCTGAAATGCTTCTTCCTCTCAAATTATTATGGCTTCTTCTAGGGCATTTCCTTGTGTCTCATAACTTATTTTCTTACTGTAATTTTTTCAGGTTTTATTAATAAGTATTTACCCTAATAGTGTATATTTGACTAAACTAAAAACACTCTGCTACTTATGATGCTGCTGTGGAAATTAGATTTCTCTACCAAGAGAGTGTGGTTGCCTCGTTGTTCTTTTTCTTCAAAGTTTTTAGATGCAAGTAGGCATGATGGATTATAGTTGGTTTTTTTTTTTTCAATATGAGCCTTTGGAGAACAGCCTGAAATGCTAAGCTTCATAGTTTACAAACAAGAAATGTTGCTGAAATGTTGTTAGAAACACATAGATGTTGCACATCTGTGGCAAGCATACTGTACCGTCACCAATTTTCCTTTCATCTCCAGTGGCTGGGCATGGAGAAGAATGTTAAGTGCCTACATCTGATGCAGTAAGATAAGGGGAGCTGCAGTCCTGCCTTTATGCTGCAGACACTGCAAGCCTTTCCCTCCTTTTCTTGGGTGCAGATAGCAACTATCTGAGTGTGCCAGTTTACCTGGAAAAATCATGGGAGTCATGAGGTCTTAAATGGAGAGTAAATAACCTGCTCAGGACAGCTTAAGTGCATCAGACTGTCTTTGTGGGATTCAGGTGCCCAACTTCGAGTGTCCACCATTACCTTGAGTCTCTAACATTACCTTAAGCATCACAAAATATCTGACACCTCCTTGCAAGACCAGCATATGTGATAGGCAGATCTGCACCTTGGTGAAGTAGCAGCTGGAGACCATTCAGGCCTTCTTTTTTCAATCTTTTAAGGGTAGGTACTGCCCCACCTTGGCAGTGCTTCCCTCTTATTCTCAAGTGCATTGGATCCAGGTTTCTTTCTTTTTAATCCCTGGTGCTTTTAGTCCAGGGGACTCTTTTGTTTGCCAAATAGAGTAGGACTAACTAGAAATTCATCAGCATTATCTGGCAACAAATAATAAAAAAAAAAGTCCACAAAAAACACAAAGGTAAATAAAAGAAAACCTGGCAGAAAAGTGGCACTCCAAAATTACAAAAAAAGCTGGGCATAGAATTAGTTATACTGGGAGCAGAAACATAATATCTGAACATTTTAAATAATTGTTAAAAAGCATTACTGAACTAACCTTAACCCTCAGCAGTCGTGAAGTCATCCACCCCATCTCTCTCCTTTGCATCTTTGAATTGAAGCTGATATTATCTGTCCTGAGATGAAGAGATGCACAGCTGAAGGTAAAGTGAGCCATCTTACCATTATCTTCATTGTGAAATAGGGCCTGGTGCACCCTGGTTCTGAGAATTGTTTCTTCTCCTTTAACACTACAGTGTAGATAAGGAATGTGTTATTTTTAAAGACGGTCTTCACTTTTCATGCTTTGGTTCACGTTGTGGAGCATCCTCACAGGGCATGAAATGGATTTCTTTCAGATGAAATTAAGCTAAAGGACGTGCTTCAAAAGTTGATCCAGACTAGGTGGAAGTAAAAACCCTGCAGCACACACTGTGTAGACGTCCTGTTCTCTGTATCATCTGCTTTGCTTTACGGATCTGCACCCATTTCACTGTGCTGCTTGTCAGTATAAACGCAGCCTACCTGTGCTTATTGGTTTCCCAGTCTCCAATACTTTGGGCACTGTGCCTGGGTTTTGCTAGATATCAGAGCATCACAGAATGGTTGAGGTTGGAAGGGACGTTTGGGAGTCATCTTGGTCCAACCCCCCTGATCAAGCAAGACCGCCCAGAGCCGGTTGCCGTGTAGGGTCATCCATCTCCTCTGTTAATGTCTGAGGTGCTGGAGACTTCTGCAATTTGTATCTTCTTGAGGCTTGTCTTCTTGTAAGCCAGAGTCACAATGTGTGTTTCTGTTCCAGGAGAGACTACGGGAGCTGTGTGGTCACTCATCTTCCACATGTGGTCTCATGAAAGTTATCCACTTCCTCTCCTGAGTCCTGTCCACACATGGCTTATTATTTGTGTGCTGTCCTGCCTCCTTAATAGTCCCAGCAAATGCCTGGAACTTAATTTGTTTCCAGCAAGTATGTAGAAGATGGAAAAGGTGTGTTGGGGGTGGGGAGGGGATGTTCGGAAACTTATGGTTGATATTTCATGGCACATCTACTCTACTTGTACTGAGCTCCCTGATATAATGGAAATCCAAGCCAGTAGGTTGTGGTAGGCAATGCATCACCATGAGGACTATCTTGAGTCCAGAAGCAGTATAGCTGTGCTCAAGCATAGTGCACGCAAAAGCGGTTTTACTGCTTGCAGATCCAAACTGGTTTATGGGCAGCTGTCCCAAATGTCTAGAATTGTCTGATCCTTATGTTCCTGTTCCTGGGAGAAGTGAGTGTTGCCAGGTGGAAGGTCTCTGCATCTATATGTTGCAGTTCTCAAGGAGTTCAGGTACAAAGGTGGCTATATGAAGACTGGGTACATTTGCATAGTCAGATGCTGAGAGTTGAGGTTTATTAGCTTTGGACTACTCAGAGCAAGGACAGAGCATGACCGTGACAGTTTTCTCTTGATCAAGAAGACCTACTTACAGCACAAGTACTAGTCACCCCATGTTTAACTGCACACTGATGCACAGTTCATGCTGTGAATCTGTGCAGTGGTTCATTAAAAATGTTTCCTATTCAGGTAGATTTATCTTTTTGCTTTTCTTAAATTAATTCTCCTCCAAATCCCACTGAATCGTCTTTAACGTCTGAAGAAAGGTGGGGAACAGATATGTTCAAAGGGAGTAGCTATAGCCCAGGAGAGTTCTTTCAGACACAAGATGTTAAACGGCTTTTTCATCAGCTGCTTGTAGAAATGTACATTAAACTGTAAACCATGGTTCTTCTTGTAACCAGCTAATGATCCTATCAGTCGCAGACTAATTGCCTCTACTTCATTCTAAATTCTGCTGCATTGAAAAAGCCGAAGTCACATTCTGATCCTGTTAATCACATTCAGCTTTGAAGAGTACATAGTGGTTGTGTGTTAATTCAACTTCTCTCCCTGGTAATTTGTTTGATTGCCTGTTACTTGCAATCTGCACTAACTGAGTAAATGTGTTCTGCATCCTGATGGGAAGCTGTGACTTACGTTTAAGCTATTTTAATTCAGATATTTTGCCTAGAAACTGGAGTAAATTCTTCTCACCTTTCTGCTCTAAAGTACTTCCAATAGGAGGAGTGAAAAGCAAGGGTGTTAACCCTTTGCAGAAGGTAATAAAGCAACAGACTAAAAGCTATATTTCTTCAATGCTAGGTTAATAGCAATCTTTATTGCCTGAAGGCTTCTCATAAGCTTATGAATAAATAAGTAAGATACCAAAGTATGAGATGGAGATGGTGGTCCTATATCCTCTTATTCTTGTCCTCCATCTCCAGCAATATGTATCGTCTGCATTGTCAAGACTTAGAACAGAATCTGTCTATTCATTACTTTTTTTATTATTTTTAAAAATATAGTACACACACATAAACATACACACACATATTCTATATAGTGCTATGCAAGTCTTTCAGAAAAAGACTGAACGTATGCCAAATTACCTTTCAGCTTCCCACGTCATTTTTCTGAACAAGAGTACAACACTGCTGGATATGTCCTATAAGCACGAAACAATTGTTATTAGGACATTTTTATTAACACTGGATCTGTGTGATAATAAAGATTTATTGTGATTTTACCTTTGAAATCCATTGAATTTTAATGAGAATTTTTTCTCCCTGTTCTGAATTTCAGTGAGAAATACTCTGAGTGTCATGGCCATGTTAAATATTTGTGAAATCCTTTTATATTACTTTCAACATTTTAAAAATAAACAACTTTTTTATGGAGGCATTTTTTCAAGTTAACAGGAGAGACATTAACTTTTAGTATAAGAAGCATTCTCTCTAAAAAAAGGTTACACTTGAAAATGTTAATGTTAAAATTGTTTATAAAGAGAATCTAATGTTGACTCTGAAATGTTTAGTTCAAGTGCTGTCTGGAAGTGTGGACCAATTAGTGATTCCTTACCAGATCAGCCTTTTTAAAAAACAGGCTATTCATTTAGACTCCAAAATACTTGGAAGCAAGGTCTGGAGACCTGGTGTTTATTAATTCATGAAAGACTTATACTAATTAGCAGTGTTCATTTCCCAAAGGCCCACTTAGGCTATGGAAACAAGCCCCCCCGCACTCCCTACAGAAGAAAGACACCCCTTCAAGCAGTTCATGAGAGCATCCAAAGCGGACTTCTGCTCTGAGTGATCATTGGCTGAGTCCCCCTCTCTCCCCATTGACCAAAGAGTTTTGCCTCCCAAAGATACTTCCTTCCTGTTCTGGGGTGCTCCTCTGAGCAACATTGCTGTTACCAGATGGCAATAAATTAGTTCATTCTAGTAGAATCAAAACTCTTGGGCCATCTGTGGACAGTGACATTTTCCAATTACTGTCATGGTGTCTCAGTACTGAAGCTTTGAAGTTACTCCTTTTCTTAAAAGGATTTGCCGCTCATTATTTGCTACCTGTCTTCAAATGTTGGGGCAGGGGTCTCCAGTCTTCCTTGTCTGATTGCTCTAAACAAGTCATTTTTCCTCTTCTTTTCTTGTAAATATACTCTTACACTTTTCTGTGTTTTCTTCTTTATAGCGTCCAAACTGTAGTGTCCATCTTTCAAAGGCATCGGCTTGGACTAGCTGACTTCTTCTGCTTGTTTCTTTTTCCTTCTCTTCTCATGATTAATTTCTTATGCTTTGTATCACATCTGTTCTTCTGTCTTGCTCCACATTTCAGTCAAAATCTAGTTTGCTCAGGGGGCCTCATGTTCCCAAAATCACAAGACTGGATCTTCAGCATTTGATCAGCCAGAGATTCTTTATTTCTTCACTTTCTTGTTTTAATTTTTTGCTGTAAAAACGTATCACTCACCTTCTCATGGAGTTCAGCACTCCTCTAATTTTACTGTAATATTTTTACTATTAGTCTGTCTTGCCTGATTTAACAGACAATATTTAAAATGCCGACTGCTTCACAGCCATTTATTGTTTGAAATAAATCTACCTTTTTTCTTCCTTTTTCTAGCTTGCCGCATTGCTGGTGGACACAGTTTTACCTTCACATTTCAAGAAAATGTCAGTTTTGATAGGGAATTCAACTCCTCCAGTCTTCCTCTAAAAATACGTTATTAGGTCAATTTACTTCTGTTATTGTATTCTGTTCCCTGGTCATTTTAATGCAAGGCATCTGGCCCAAATCTGTTATATTCAGTGTTGGGTTCTGGTTCAAAAGAACTGATCACAGATGTGCTGACCCATATGAAAGCCACTTAAAAGCTCATATTGTATTAGGCTTTAAGATTCCTGCCTTGCATTTTTAAAAGTCTTGTGCTAAGATTGTAAAATAAAGAACTCAAAAAAATCAAGGAATGAAAAAGTCAGAGCTTTAGAGGTAGAAAAAGAAATAAAGGCTTAAAGAGAGAAGAAAACTTCAGCAGGAAAAGAAGTTGTGATAGCAAATGTTTTAAAAGACTTAGTAAAGCACAGATTCTGTTACTGCAAAGGAAATGCGAAGGCACTTAGGGAATCAGCTTCTGGGATATTGTATTCTGATTATTAGGAGCACATGGGAAGAGTTTTTGGCTACAAATTATTTGCAGTGGAGACTGCTATTTTGTTGGGACTGTGTATTGCACTTAGCTCTATGGAAAATGGTATGAAATTAGCCCTGCTGTGCCATTAGGTGGCATAAACAATAAGTAACAAACAGAAAACAAAAGTAAATTGACTTGGAGAAGGAAAGTTACTGTCTATGGTGCCAGTATGCGGTGGGCACGCTGCAAAGCAGTGCAAAGCCACCTCTTGGACTGTGTCCTCTCTCACCATGCACTAAAGCGCTTCTTAACAACCCTGGGTTTTCCTGCCTGCGTCCAAGAACTGTCTGCAAACAATGTATGATGTGCTGCACCATTTTGCTTTGGTGTGGTGTAACATCAGACTGCAAAGAGAAACTGTTCTAATTACATTCTCCTGTGTTTTGTTTTATTTCTGTTTTGTTTTGTTTAGGTTGACCTGCTTGTCCCTACAAAAATCACTGGCATAATTACCCAAGGAGCTAAAGATTTTGGTCATGTCCAATTTGTGGGATCCTACAAGCTTGCTTACAGTAATGATGGGGAGCACTGGATCATATACCAAGATGAAAAACAAAAGAAGGATAAGGTAAAGAAAATTGATATTTGGGTTGCATTTACAGAGGACTACATCTGTAGTGACGGCAGCGCTGGAAGCCTGTAGATTACTGCATGCTGCTTGCTTTATGGGGTTCCATACGCATACAATCCCACAGATGAAAGTCAAGGTGAATAAAAAAGAGTCATATAGCACAATGACATTCACAGTGCAGTAATATCTACCTATCAGGGCAATGCACCTGATTTAACGCTATTAAATATGGGACATAAAACTTTACAGTTCCCCATTTATTGGAATTATTTCTTCCTTTAACTCTAGAGGAGAAGGTATATAAATAGCAGTTTATTTGTATATTCAAAAACAGCGTCTTAGTGTATATTTTCATAAGTATGCACTATTTTCCCTAATTTTCTGTAAAGCACATTCTTTAGTCTACCTCATTACCTAGCCATTTTGGATTGATACTTTTTTTCCTGGAAATTAATCACTAGGGTTTCACATACCCAAGGAAAAATTATTTTTTATTACACTATTAAATGAATATAAAACATAAAAAGTTTCACAATTTCCTTTGCAAATGTTTAATGAGAGGTGTAGAGAAAGTCTAGGTTTGCTGATTGATTTACCTGGAAGCATTTAACTTTTCTCTTGTTATTTAGGATATTGTTCATTATACCTTTCCTTTAAACTGTATAACACTTTTATACTGCAAATAACCATTCATATGTTAAGAACGAGATTACAGCATATGCATTGCTTAAGAGAAATGTTAAGCAAGCTGACAAAATGTGAATTATTTATTAAATATCTTAGTGGGATTATATCTGGCTGTAACAAAAGATACGTAAATAAAAATACCAGGTGGCTGATGTCTGATAATGCATGTCTCAAATCTGGTGGTTTTAACATCCGTATTCAGGGTGATAAATGTTTACACCTGTGCTTACTTTTCTTAGAATAAACAAAAATTCTTCAGTAAAAAATACCTTTCATACACGTCAATTCAGTTCATTTTTTGAAGTAATGAGAAAGCTTTTGATATGTATTGATACGTGTTGTATGAGTACAGGTAGATCTATTGATGAGGGTTTGGACAGCTACACCTCTTAAATTTCACTGATTTTAAATGATTGATCAAATGTTCACTCATTTATTAGGGGAAGATGTCCTAAATTACTGGGTTAAATATGTACATAACTGTATGTGTGTGTTGGCATAGACATGTTACCTTTGTAAAATTATTCAAAGATGACACTGTATATAGTCAAATAGCAGTTCACTGTGGTTTTATCCTGCACTGAGAGTTTTCCCCATCGAATTCTAAAGGATTTTAGACAGGAAAAACAAAGTCAGTTGTTTTAGCCATCCTGAGGACTGAGAAGGTCCTGACACCAATGATTATATATGTGTCTAGTATAATAGGTTGTCAGATAAATATTGGAAACATACAACTCACCTTTTGGAGACGAACCATAAATGCATTCAGTATAAATGACAGATACTCACTTCAGTACTTTGTACACATCCCATTTTAAATCCCTGACATTCGAAAACAGAAGTAAAAGATCTACGGTGAAAAAAATGTCTTCTCCAAGCCAAATTTCCATTAGTGAACTGTTGCGTTCATTTTACTGAAAAAGGGAATGAACATGCGTTCAAGTCTCCAGTGAGAAACACAGTAACAGTTGCAAGCAAATCCTAAAGAAAATGCACTCTCACTTAACAGCACTGTTCCACTTGTTTATAACATTTGCCAAAGCAATTAAAGTCTTTTTGCTTTCATCATCATCTGGATTGTTAGTTGTTACATGCGTAGTCCATTAGGAACAATGGAAAACTCTTAATCATTGTCTTATTAAAGCGTCTCACATCCCACATTAATTAACATCCATAAGAATAATATAAATGCATCTTATTATAATTCTTTAACAAATCAAAAGCAATTAAAAGCAGAGTAAGATCAAATACACTTAGCTGGAAATTAAAAGTTATAACTTCTGAATTTAAATTTGTAAAAAATAAACAAACAAGATCACTTGATACGAGCCTAGACCTCAGTCTTTGAGTCAAAAGTCTGATGGCAGAATCTGACATTCCAGAAATGATAGCTTAACTTGGCAAAGCTTTATAGGAGGTAGGACTGGAAAGGACAGCAGCTTAACATATACCTGCTGACCTATGAAAAGACTGCGCTCCTCTCCTCCCATCCCCTCTGAGGTCTTCTCAGCAGAAAATGGGATTCAACAAACCCCAAGTCCCTTCCTGCCACCCTAGGAGCATATGCAAACAGTTCATTGTGAGAACTAAGGCTTAATTCATTCACCTGTCCTTCACTTCATACAATGCTCATATCCTGCACCATTCTCCATCAGATTATTATTTAATATGTTCGTAGAAAAAGCCAGTGACAAAAATTCTACTGTATAAGCAGTCTATTCCAGTATTTAAAGGTGGAAAGATTAATTGTCCCCCTCCCTGCAGTCCATCTACCCTGTCCTGAGAGGACACAAAAACCTGATTTTATCTTCCTCTGTTCAGACAGTTTGTGTTGATTGAAGCATGTTAACTTGTTTCTTCTCAGTTTCTTCTTGGGGGAAAAAATAATCCTTGTTCTTTCAATCTTTTCTCAAAGCGTACGTTTTCTGAACCTCAGATCATTCAGCTCTTCCTGAAGTGTGGTTTCCCAAGTTTGTTTGTAGTGTTGCAATCCTTAGCGCAGAACTACTGCCGGCTCCATCATTCTCCATATTGTACCTGTGACATTGGTTATGACTTCCTAAGGCTTGGCTCACTACTCATCATTATTAAATTGCACCATTGATCTTCTGCGCATTTCTCCAATTCGTCAAGACCACTTTGAATTTTGATCCCACTTTCAAAATGTGAAAAGCTTGGCCACATCTGCACTTTTAACAAGCAAATCTATTTCCATCATCCATTTCGTTACTGAGAATACATAAATTGCATTCGGACAGAGGCATGGAGCGTCATCCAGTAAAACCTTCCAGTTTGACACCAAACCCTTCATCACTGCTCCAGCTAGATGTATGTCAGTGCAGTGTGCTCTGATGGCATTTGTCCACTGGATGTGTTTAGCACCAGAAATACTGGCCTGTGTGCGGTGGAACAAAAATACAAATGAAAAATAAAAACAGCCAAAGAAAAAGCAATGCTATGCCTCATCCGTGGGGAGCAGAAGAGAAACAGCATCACTGGTCCTGTCTGATAGTAACATCTGCACAGGATCCACAACAATTTCCTTAGCCTAAGTTAAGATACAAGATTTGGCCCAAAATGCAAGAATGCTGTAGAAGAAACTATGTTTTCACAGCAAAGTGAAACTTTCATGAAATGTTTCTTCTGTCCCCTGGAGATACAGAAAGGAGATAAAAGATAGATAGTGGCAACTATCAACAGCAGCAAACATAAATAATTCATAATTTACCCCCATTCATTCTATTTATTAAATGAAGATCTTGATTTCTTCTATGAAGGATGGAATATATAGATATCTTATTTCTTCTGCAAGGGATTTACTCATCCTATACTCATCCTGTGAGCCTTATACAATCATCCAATAATTTAGGAGAAAAATGGTTCCAAAAACTTTCCGGGAAAGGAAGACAGGATAAAATAAAAATAACTACTTTTAAAGTCCTAATAAAATACGTCGTTCTACATTCTGGAAAAGCAAAGATAAAAAGAATGTCTCAGGCACAGAAATTATGGAGATATTGATAGGCTGGTAGTAATGATTTGTGGATGAATATTGTGACTTTAAAACACATTGAAGTAAGAGCCAAGAGCTTAGTCCTGTCTGGTGCTGAACATCTCACTGTTCAGCAGTTTCCAGGATGAGTCCTAATGTATCAGCGGATCTCAGTGAATTCCGGAAGCTATTCACTTCTGCCTCTTCATCATTTGTGAAGTTATTTTACAAAGGAAAATAATATTGGTATCTTGTATTCAGAAGTGCACTATGTGCAGCCTATATCTTTGATCAATCTGCAACAAATTAGTTGTTTCAAACAGAAGGAAATACGGTGTTCAGTTTTCTTCTTTGCACCATTTCAAATGGAAAAGCTGTTCCAAGAACAGTGGCTCCTGCAGCTCCTGTTTGCCTTCTATTTTAACAGCCGGTCATTTGAGTTCACATCTGTGCTGAACTTCTGTGAATGCCAATGAAAAGGTACCAGGAGGAAAAAAGCATGTCTTTAAGAAAGGAAGCCTTTCTCATTCATTTTAAGTAGTTTGAATGAGTTGCCTGGAAAATATGAAACCTTTTCCTGTTGTCTTCAAGAAGCAAAATAAATTACATTGCAGGCTGGCAAGTAGAAAGAAAATATGTTTTAGAAAAAGGACCAGAGCTAATAGCTATCTTGTTTTTCTCAACTAGAGGTCAGTAGCTCACTATGCCTCCAAAGCTAAGGACATCGAAACCAAATTTGACGTTTTTGGTTTTTAATCACATTCCATATGTGATTTATAAATTGCACAGCCTGCTGTAGATAACTCAAGGCCAGCTGCAATGTCAAATGGCATTTTAGAGGCTGTTTTTTAAAATAAAATGAGAACACTTGAAAGTAGCCTAAAGGAGTCTAGCAGTCTGCAGCACTGACAGTCATTATTAGCCATCAGCACTGCAATTAACTGCAGGTAGACAATGTGCAGTATGCAAATGACCACTGGATTTGTGCACAAAATGATGAACTAGTTATAAGTTATATGCTTTGCATGTCTAGTTAATTGCCATAGCAATGGAAGACAGGAACCTACTTATAAATGAAAAATTGGAGCATGTCAGGTTAAAAATCTTACTGCTAGATTTGATAATGATTTTTCTGTATCGTGTTTAATTATTGTAACACCTGGTTTGCACTGATAGATTCAATTCCTACGTATAATCTACATACTTGGCATAGTTTAAGAACTTTTTTTTAGTAATATTATTAAAAATATTATTATGTAATAATATTATTTAAAATAATATTTTAATCTAACAGTTTGGGGGTTTTTTTCTGCACTGGTTTAAGTTATGAGTGACTTCTGTTACTTTCAGCTGAGTTAACATGATTTGTATCAGATGAAGATCTAGCCATACTTTTTCTAGCCTGTGCCTCCAGCACACGTATCTCTCTCCCTTGTACCACACTAAGAGCTGAATGAAGACAACATGCTCATATTAACAGTCTCTATCCTGCATTTCTATAAGCATTTCTGGAGGGAGGCTGGTCTTCAAAATATTTCTCTTTTTGCTTAGCTTCGAACCTTCTGTCATAAAGCACTTATAAACTATGTACAGTGAAGTAAATTCCCATTTTAATAGCATCAGTAGATAGATCGAGTGAAAAAAATAACAGGAATGTGATAGCACATTTTGCAAGTTTAAAAGTTTTATCTGCCTGATACATATTCTGAACTTGAAGAAATAATAAAGATCATATAATGCATATTCTTATTCATGTAACACTGAGAGGAGGAAAAACAGTCCTTCTGGCACTGGACCCTTTTCCACATTGCAGACCAGCCAACTCCTGGCTCTTCAGCCAGTCCCGAGAAAAGTGCTCGGTGAAGAAGAAAGGAGGATGGCTAAGATCAGGAGTGGAAAATTTACACCTAGCCACAGAGATTTTATGTATACCAACTGAAAAGAAAGAATGTCTTTTTGCTCCTCTTAATCACCCCAAAAATACATGCGCGCGCACACACACGTACATATGTGTTTACATGTGTATATTAATAAAAGCCCTGCCCAGTCTCTTGTATTGGAAAGTATCTTGCACAGGATGGAATATGCTTATAAACAGCAGCTCTATTTCTGATGAGAAATCAAGACATCTTTCACCGTCTTTTACCTGATGTTGTTCACTTCATGGTGAAAAGAGTTATTTCACTAAGAACAAAAAACTTTAAAGCAAGTAAATGATCTGTTCAAATCTGCGAATTCCCTCTCTTGCTTAAGCAAGTCTTCTTCAGTGAATAGTAATAAAGAAATAAAATGTTTCCAAAATAAAGGAATATGACTCTCAAAAATTACTTTTCATGCAGCTTTTTTTTAGATTTTTAGTGAACAGTGCCCCCTTTATTTGTCCGAACACTGAGATGTTCTGCACTGAAGCAAACTTCAAACAGAAGCTAGGTCTAGCTATTCTTTTAAAATAACCTGCCTGTAATATGAGCAGGATTAATGGCTCCATGAAACAACATGTTTAAAATATTCTGCTTACAATAAAAAATATGGTCAAGGTACAGCAGACAACATAGTGACTTCACCATCTGAGGCTTGAATATTAAAGTCTCAGCTCTCAGCCATTATCATAAATAGCAGGAAGTAATAATGCTAAGGCCGATGCAGACTTTTCAAGCAATTTAGGTTTCTGCAAGACGTGAGATCCGGAGAGATTCTCTGTGAAGAGAATTTTCATCTTCCTCACACATCCATTGGCACAGCACCACAAACAATCTTTCCCACTGCAGCCACCTATTAATGGATGTGCCCTAAATCCTGGTTTCCAGCACCACATTTGGAGCACAGCAAACGTCACTTGTAATAAATTCCACTTTTCCCAAGCTATTCTTCTTCAGGGACTTCTAAATTATTCTATCATAAAACATACAATAGTTTTCGTTTTAAAATATGAATCAATTTACATTGTCATTATTCAGATTTGCTGCTTATGCCATAAAACACTTAGTTCTATTGAAAAATCTTAATATTTGAAGGTAAGACATCCAAATTCTTTGTTGGACACAATGATATACAAGACTTGTTTATATTTCAGAAATCTTTTTTGCAGACAATATGAGTACATATGTTCCAGGTTTTCATTCTCTTTTGCATGAACTGATCATAAACTAAGTTATCATACATACACACACATACATGTATGTGTGGGGGGTTTGTATGTGTAAATGTGCTGAAGCTGCTGAGTAAATGTTTTAGCAAGTTACATCTTTCCAGTGTGCAGACTGACATAAATAGATATATCCACTGTAAAATCTTTAACATTCTACAACAGGATTGTCAAAATGCAGGACCTTCAGTCAACCTTTACCAACACAGGCACCTTTTAACGTGGGAGCTGCTGGGCTGGGTGAGACTAAAGCCCTGTCCGAGGGAGGGAGCATCCTGTAGCAGATAACGAGAGAAATAAAAAAAATAGGGCTGTTATTCTTCCCCGCCTCTGGCTTTCTTCTACCTGTATTTTTAATAGCACCTGCTGATTTTGCCCCTAACAGTTTATCTGATCTTTAACAGTAGTTAAAGGCTGTGGAAACAGTGCCACAGTTTAATTATGTGTTGTATGGGGAGCCGTGACTGTTAGGTGGCTCAGGACAAACCTGCTATCATTCCTTGTCCCCTCATGGCTCTGATAAGGGGACAGTGCAATATTGCCTGCTATTGATTTTCTCCATGCCACTTACGATTTCATAGACATCTATCATATCTCCTTTTAGGCTGAAGGGACTTAGTCCATATAATAATTTGCAAAAGGACATTCTTCTGTGCTTGTGGCCATCTTGCCACTTTAGTCTGTATATTTGCTGTTCAAGATAAGGCAGGACCAGGTCTGGACCCACCCAGAACTCAAAATGAAGATGTGCATTGGCTTTATGCACTGACACGTTAACAACTTACACTCTGGTCTTTATTCCTTGACCATTAATCATCTTGGGTTTTATTGTCGTTGGGCTTTTTTTTTTTCATCTGAAAAGTTACATAGAGCTGTGTATGATATCTCCAACATCAGCTTCTTGAATGCTAATAAATCATTACTGTCTTCAGAGGTGGTGTATACTGAAACAAACTTCTCAGAAAGAAATGTAAGGAGTGAGCATTTATGGTATGAGGCTACCAGCTCTTCAAGAGCTTCTGATTGCTTAGGCGGTTCACTTAGTATTGACTGTTTGGGCATAAAGCAACAGGTAATTGAAGAAAAATTACATTTGACTACAGAAATAGCTTTTTTCTACTGATAAGTCAGATGTACAGTTTTTGTCCTTTGTCTTCCCTGATCTTTCCAAGTTTTTTGACTCCATTAGTGAACTTAAACTGAAGTAAAATAAAGAGTGACAAAGAATGTATTTTTTCCCCATAAGAACTTTGCCATGGGTCCACAGCAAAAACATCTGGTAAATTTGCTCTTAGAGTATTATATTTCATGCAGGTCACATTCGTGGATGCTGACAAAGCTTCCCTCACTTTCTGATGAATTTATTTCCTTAAATCTTTTTTCTGATCTAGCACTTTTAGCTAATTTCTTGAAACTGAATCTTGAATTTTGAGGGAAGGTGAATTTCAGATTTGCATAAATCAATCTCTGAAACAGATGAGTTTGACTTCAAGTGCTAATGAAATCGTGTATGAGTTAGAAATAAAATTTAATTCCCATTTTCCTGCTGTAAGTAAATGATATAATCCTACCTTGTTCAGCTGTATTTGTTGCTTGGTTTGCATCATACTTTTATTTATTTTTCATAGCTATGTGCAGACACAAATACTGGGGCTGTAGATGGGTTCTTCTGGTAAACAAGAATGTTTTTTGTTCTAAGCCTTCATTTAAATGTTATGTCTGAAATACATCTTCCATAGGGAAAATAAAATAGAGAGTAAAAGAATTTTCCAGTAGCTCTGCAGCAAGAATTGTGTGCAGTTCTGCATTGCTTATCATCTGGCATGGTAAAAATATCAACAGATATATTGCATGCATGCACAAGAAATCAAATAAAAAAAACCTTTACTTTTAAGCTTTCCTAGCTGCATACTGTACATGGAGGGGTGCCACTCTGTAACTTTAATAATAAGCTTACTGCCTTTTGGTGTGTGCTATATTGCCAAAAATGAAACTCAAATTCAGGTGCTACCTTGTTAGCCCAAGCTCCAGCTGATTCATGTAATCAACATTATTGTATTTGGACAACAAACAGTTTTTCCTGTGGTAAATACATTTTCTTCCTTAGACTCACAGCATTGTTGTTTCTGTGGTCAGTCTGTCTGCAATTTTATCCATCCATTAACTCCTAGGTGCTTTAATGCTCCCATCCCTGTGTTAGTGAGATGTCAGACGAGAAGGGAAATTTATCACTTGTGAAAGAGCACCACTTGTGGAGGATACAAGTTTTGTTTCAGATGCCAAATTGATAGCACTTGAGAGAAGCTTCCGAAATTCAAAGAAAAGGTGCAGCATAGAGACCAAAAAGTGAAGATTTTCATATAGTGCTTTGTAAACATGTCACGGAAGAACCAGCTTGAGGGCTAAAATAGTAGATCAGCCTCTTCTGAATTCAACCTCTGACATTTCTCCTAGGAACTTCCAGGAAACTTGTCATTGTGCACTAATTCAGTCATATAAGCACTTCTTCAGGAGGTCCATATCCCTTCTCTGCACGATGCAAACGAAGCTCATACATTTCAAGTCAAAAAGCCATCAAATGCAGTTTTTAAAAGTAAGAAGTGAATTGACTGACATTTGAAGAGAACGAACATTTCCCATAAAAACTGAAAATATCCCAAGAGAATAATCCGATCATTTTGCCAAAAAGTGGTGCTGTGGCCTTTGAATTTAAATAGTGGCTGCCAGGGGAAAAATGCAGCATTTTTTTAACACAGACAGAAGTTTGAGAACTCACGTATTGGTTAACCCACACAAGCGGAAATAACATCGTTAACATGCGCTGTAGCATGCTAGGATTTTTTAATTTGATCGCAAATCAATGCCCTTAATTCATATGCTGACTTTTGTTTGACAGAAGAAGATAATATCCTTGATAATCACTAACTTTACAAGGGTTTATATAGCTTCATCCAAGCTGCATTCATAAGTGATACAATAAAAATGCTTCTTAAATTATTAATGTTATTTTGTCGGAAAAAATAACAGGATCTCCTGGGATTAATTTGACATGATACAAATACCAAGTAAAAAGACATTTAATTTTTTAAATGTTAATGATTTTTATGTAACTTTTAGAGCGGGGCCCAGGGTGTTGGCAGAAGAGCAGATGGAGCTTTGAATCGAAGGTTAAATCTGCACCAGGGCTGACCGTGCCATACTCATAGCCAGCTCCGAGGTCCCTGGCATGCAATGAAAACCCCAGGTCTTAGCAAAGGCAGTTGCTCTTTGCAGCATCAGTCAGGTGCCAGTGTGATCAAAATTCAGCATGGAGACCAGGGAGGAGCCCAGGGACATCCGGAGCGTACCACAGCTGTTCCTTAAGCCACATAGACTTAAATCTTCTTACTTGTCCTTCAGGTGTTCCAGGGAAATTTCGACAATGACACGCACCGTAAGAACGTCATCGACCCTCCCATCTATGCCCGGCATGTCCGCATCCTCCCGTGGTCGTGGTACGGCAGGATCACCCTGCGGTCGGAGCTGCTGGGCTGCACAGCGGAGGAGTGAGGTGGATCTCCGTCAGGCATCGCAGCGCTTGGTGTAGCTACAAGTCCCTCTGTAGAAGAAACTGTGCAAAGCCTGTAGGATGCTGAGTGGGTTTTTCATGAACAAGTGCTCATTTTATGGTAGGCCGCTAACTGTCTTTCGCAAGGAGGTCTAAGCCTGCCCTTTAAATGATCCAATCCAATTTTGTCCTTGAAATCTGTTAGTGTTGTCCCTTCTGCTGTGGAATTATCTTTCTAGTTTTCCTTTGAGTTGTTCACACTGTTGAAACGTGTTAGGGAAAAACAGCAGCATCCTTTTTACAAGGGAAGAGAAATAGCATGACAAAGCTCATTTGCAGCTTTAGAAACATTGGGCTGACGAGTTCTCCATAAATCATACTGTCATCTTACTTGCAAAAAGTGATACTGCAGCTTTTAGCAATAAGTTTACTTGGGGATGACTGCATTATAGTAATTGTGCCTATCAAACACTGTCAGTATTTATGACATATATTTTGGAAGATACTCTGTGGTACTGTAAAACACAGTACCTGTGATATTACAAGCTACCTTTCATCACTTTCATCTGAACCGCAGAGTCCATGCACCTAAAGGATTTTCCTAACTAACCCCATTTTCCCTCTCTATTTTGCATGCTATAGACATGACCTCCATCTTTTCTGTTTAGTATCACCACTAATGTTATTTTCCTTGAAAGAGGTGACCTGTTTGAATATGGAACAAAATCTGCTATCAGTATATTATGAAGTTAATGAATTTGCCAAAGTTTATTAATTCTGCTTGAGATGCGCTTTTTCAAGGAGGCTGAGATGAGATGCCAGGCTACTTGTGGTATCTCATCTTCAGTAGGTAAAGGCAAACAGCGCATCCGAAATCCTGAGCCCGGTTTGTGACTTGCCCAGGCGTGAGCACACAACCCTAGACGGAGCTGCCTGCCCAATTACTCCTTTCAGAAACCTCCTCAATTTCTGTGAGGAGGTAAAGGTGGGGTGAAAAAATCAGGTGCAAAAAGACACACCGGAGGAATGTCTCCCTTACTGCCAGGAGACCTTCTCGGTAGGCTCTTCTTATGGCGGTGCTCACAGCCTTCCTCCCAGGCATGAAGGCAAGAGATGTTGTAGTTCATCAAATCTGAGCCCTTGGCGCCCTCCACTCCCAAGCGTGTCTTGTCAGACATATACCAGTGAACCACAAGAAGGCTGCTTTTTATCATGCCTCATCTACAGAAATGCTTCATATGCACTATGTTGTTTTAACATGATAGCCAGCGAGGACCCCAGTTTTAGGAGGAAAAGTTAGGAGGTTTTAGGAGGAAAAGTGGGCCAGCATGGGGGACATTCTCCCCTGTGCCTCCACTTCTGCTGATGATGGAGATAATGATACCAACCTTTGCAGAGTGCTCCTGAGTTTCCTTGGAATAAAGTGCTCTGTGACTATGTTAGAGTAGCACCTCTGTCTAAAAAAAACCTGGGACAAGGAGCAAGGGGACATTTTATCTGTTACCTGAAATAACAGCATTTGGGATTACTGCCACCCTTTTAATTTCATAACATGCTGATGTGGAGAGAGATAGATAGATATATATATATATAGCTGCATGTTTTAGCAAGTGTCATTGAACTTATTTTCTGTCACGGTTACATTCTCACCGAAACGCTGAAGTATGAACCTGGGCACTGCTTCCCAGGCAAACAGCTAGTTGGCCCACAGTCTGCAAAGGGCAAAGTTTACTTTGGAAACAAAATGGTTTAGATTTCAAAAGCCTGCATTTAATCACACATTCTCCACCACAGACAAAATATATTATCCATTGAACTGTGAAAGACTCTAGAATAGCAGCCAGGAATTTTACATACAAGAATTGGGGATATATTGGTGGCGGTTTTCTGATAGCGTCACTTAAACTGTCACATTTTAACAAACAGAACACCCTGCCTCTATAAAATGACTTAATCCTTAAACTGTATTTATACAATTATTTATTTTGTAAGGCTTAGACATTTAAAGACTTCTAAAGAAGAGTCTTGTAAAGGTAAAAGTATGTGTAAGAAATGTTGAGGTCCTGTGCAACACTGCTAAGTTTGTTCTTTATTTTTTACTTTGTGCTGCATAACAAAAGCCACTAGACTGTTACTGTCTTGTCTGTAATTGTGTTAACAGCATTCCTTAACGATGTATATATGGAGTGGTCTTCAAGCATAGTGAGCAATTTTAAAGAGAAAGTCAATCATGGTGGTATTTCTAAAGAGAAAAAGAATCGGAATAATGGAGGACTAGTGTATTCCTAGATTACCTGCTGCCCATGTTGCACTTTAGGCTCTACAAAAAAAAAAAAAAGAAAGAAAGAAAAGGCATAATATTTATATCTTTAGGGTGCACACAATATTTAAAGACATCCAAAAACTTTTTCCTGTTATGGGAGAGGAATTGTACCAGAATTTAACTATAGATATGGAGAAAATTATGTAGCTATTTCACTAGTTGACTGTACACAAAAATTGAAGGCCATTTCAGAAAATTAGTCTCCCTAGTTTACCAACTTGTTTTGACGTTCTTTTGAAATATTTGTTAAGTTCTTAAGTGATTTTTTTTCATGGTATTCATCTTGTGCAACTTCAATTTTGGTTTTGAATTAATCTTTCTTGGTTTAGTAATTTAATTGTTATCCATTCATCTGCATATAAAAATAGCCTAGTAATACCTAACATAGCAATCTTATTTTGTACTAATTTAGAGTCGAGTATTTCCATCCTTCTGTCCTGTGTCAGCTTTCATCTGCCAGCAGTCTTCACAACCTGCAAAGAAAGCGCCACATGTTGTGATAACACTCTGTGATAATTTATAAAAGAATCATATATGTGATGCCCTGACATTTTCAACCAGCATTCTGGGGTTTTTTCTCATGAAATTGTTCCTTAGCTACTAAGAAGCTTTCTTTAAATTACATTGTGCAGCCATAGTACCAAATTCTGCTCCCAGTGTCAGCAGTGTAAGTCTGAAATAACTCTTGATTTCTCTGGAATACTTAGATTTAAAAAAAAACAGATAAGAATCAGATTATGGTCTAGAATTACACTTTTTCCCTTTAATTTTATTTTCTTGTCTTGGTGAACACCATTGACATAAGGGACAAGTTATAAATCACCACGACTGTACTCTCTCAGTGTCAGCAACTGGCATCCCAATACCAGAAATAAGTACAGGACAGGATATGTCCCTTTAAGAGGGGATGGAGAAACACTCTGATATGTGTTAATTGTAACAATGGCATTGAACAAGACTGAAAATGTTCTCCTAATTAAATTTCACCCTGAACCAGTTAAGTATTTGTAGGCAGACTTCACCTTTCCGTAGCTCTGTAATGTGCTACGTTTATAGCCTAGGAAATAAAGCACCGGCACGAGGCTTCATTTTATCTCTGTTCTGTTAAGGGCTTGTCATCCTAACTGGCTCTGGTTTTCAGGTTGACTTTCTCTTTTGGAATGGCTGCATACAAATTAGTGTCAGTTTTGAAGACTAAGGATACTAAATGAGTGTATCTTTGCTATACAACAAATATGAACTATAATATTCAGTGCTGGCTTCTGATGTGTCAGTAAGTACAGAAGTATCTCGGACACAATGACCTTTGCAACCTTTCAAGCTGTGTAATATTCAAATGGTTTTGTATATACTTAAATCATGTAGAATGATGTAAAACCAGTATGACCTTGTCTAGTCTTCAAACTTAACAATAAAACTTTTGAAAAATGAGGTTATTTCTGAAGCACTTACATTGCAATCCCTTGAAGGAGATACAACTTATCTCAGCCTCACTGGCAGCAAGTGCGGAGCAGAGATATGATGTGGCATTTTCCTGTATTCATTCACGGGGTCTTTGTGGTAGGTAAGTTTGTTTCTGGCAAAATCAACTGTGGTGCTGCGCTGCCTTCAATGTGTTCCCTTTGTTCCTTCAGATAAAAAAGCAAAGGTTTGAATGAGCCTGAAAATATTTTTCTGTCTTACTGCTCTCTGAATGAGCACCAGAAATGTAAACTGACAATTTCATTTCCTTTAAGTCACATTTCTTGGGATATTTATCAATCCTTATCCTCTCTTCTCCACTCCTGCATAGGCAAATTAATTTCTGAGAAGATAAACAAGGGCTGCAGCGCAGACCCGATATGAGGCTTCCAGCAGAGACGCCAAACCAGGACCAGTGCTTGCTCATGCCCTCGCCTCTCTTCTTCACGTTATTTGCTGTACAGCCTGCTCCCCAAAATTTCTTAGTTTACTTAACTGTGTCATTTCAATTTCTGAAGAAGCCTGTAGGTTAAAGTAGCGGACGGAAAAGCCCTTCACTCCCAATTTTAAACAATGAGATTTTTAAGAAATGTTAAAAGTTTTGTGTACTTATGAGAGGTGGAGATTCAGTGGTTTACTCCTTACTGATCCAGAATAAGCCCATGCTTTTGTTTATATCCATTTCAGCTTGTGTCCTTTCACCAAAAATTTTTTTTAGAGGTAAAAAACATCTACAAGTGTGCACTGATTGACAGGTACCCTGTCTGCCAAATATGCAGTCTGAACACTAACAACATATCGTCTTTCAACAGAAAAGTCACAGAATTGATGTTGCTATTTTTTCTGATTACACACTTCTACCAGTCATAAAAATGAGAATATAATGGTGCACACAAAAAGAAGATTACTTCTGGTGAATGATGGCTGAATATTAGTGCTTCAATCATAAATTTCTGAAAATATACATCTTGAATCTTTCTGACTTTTAATTATAAATTGCAACTCCTTCATGAAACACAGGGTCTGTTTCTGAAGAAATGAAATGTGATTTTTCTTCTCATACTTCATCATGTAGATCCCCAGGAACTCTAATGAAGACAATGAAAGAAAATAATGAGTAATTCTCTTCAGAATAGCAACTATTTATCAATGTCCATCCTCCCATACCTATTGCTAATGAGCTCAAGGGATTAACATGCATATCGACACCCTACATCATTATGAAATATGTAGTGTCTGATACTTCTGTGGTAAATACAATGACACATACTTTGTACCTTAGATTCAAATAATAGGAGGTTAATCTGTTCACTTAGTGATCACTTAGCCTTATAAAATAAAATAAGAAAAAATAGAATATAATTTTACTGAGACAAACATTTTCCTTTTTTAAATTTTCATTATTTTCTTAATAGAGAAATACACTTTAAGCTGCAAAAGACTGCTTTAGATTAAGAACATAAAACATAAAAGGCAGACGTATAAGTCTTCGAAAAGTAGCTTTATGACTGCATTTATCACAAATTATCTTTCAATGATACATATCAATATCAGCATTTAGAGATCTGTAAATATATATATTTAAATGCATCTGAACATAAGAACATGGAAACATGTCTTGGTCTCACAATGTAGCTTGCTAAGAGTGCAGCAAAATATATTTTACCAGTTTATGTTAGTAACAATATCAGTGGTGTTTTGATATATTATGTATCGGTTTAGAAGTAGGCTCCACACGTATGGAAATGTATGGGAAGCATGAATAACCTAGTGAAACACAGGATGGGCACAGCAAATGGAGAGAATGGTCAGAGCACAGTCTGTTCATCATAACGTTCCTGATGCTGCTTTCTCACTGGTTTATAGGCTAACGCGTTGTGGTTATCTGAGGTTGCACATCAGATGATAGGTCAGTGGGCACATTTCTGATGGCCACATGACTAGATGAAGGGTATCAGCCCTCAAAAGATGGTAGGAAAGGTCACTAAACATTTGCATCAGACTGGAAAATCAAAAGCAGATTAAATGTATGTCTTGAAATATATTGGTTTTCTGGGATGCTGCAATAGGTCAGTAGAAGCTGCAGAGAAATGTGTTGTATTGCCTTGACCACAATAAATACAATTAAGTACACAGACTGTTGGGCATAAAATATATATGTGATCCATTGAAACAGGATCAAAGCCCCAAAGTGATGCAGCGTATTCTTATGAAAGTGTCAGACAATATGATGTAGATGCTATGGACCAATACACTATGGAGTTTTGTAGCAGGTCTGGCTGGGGTGGATTTACCTTTCTCCACTTCTGGAAAGGGGCTTTAGGGGAAGGTACCCATTGCTCAAAGACTGACTGGGCATCAATCTGCTTGTGGGAGGTGGTGACTGTCTTTGCATGACTTGGTGGCTTTGGGGAAGGGGGGGAGATTCCCCCTCTTTCCTTGACTCATTAAACTGTTTTTATCTCAAGCCATGAGCTTTCTCACTTTTGGCCTTCCTATTCTCACCCTGTCCCACTGGTGGAAGAGAGTAAGCCAGCAGCTGTGTGGGGCTTAGCTGATTTTTAGAGTCAACCCACCACAACTTTAAATGCAAAACATCAACCATATCTGGGATCTAGAATTATGCACACTGAATTGTATAGAAAAATATTTTGTCTGATACTTCTTTCCTCACTTTTTATATCTGTCTTATTTTTCTCTTGAACGGTGTTGCTTTTACTATTTTGACTTGGAGAAATTCCTTTAATACACGTGACTCATTACTGTAACAGGTTCACAGCCTCATTAGGAAAGGCACTGATGAAGAATTTTTGAATAAGCAAGTAAAGCATGCGTTGCTTATGTGAATATGGTGTGTACATTTTTTTATATATTTATACATATATATATATATGCATTTTCTACAGGCTAGTCTCATGTATGTCGTATGGGAATAGAGAGAGCAAAGAGGAAACAGAAGGGTGATTATGCTTTCCATGTTGTTGCTCTCTAATATTTATATAACTGCCCAAATAAATCCAGTGCGCATCAGGAGACTCATTAGTGAGCCTAAGAGTTAATTCCATTTCTAGTCAACCTTTTGATGTGGGTAAGATCAGTGATGGTCTGAGTATATTGCCACTTCACTCACTATTTTCTTCCATTTCTCACAGAACAGAATAGAGAAATTAGGATTTGTTGTATGGAAACCACACCTGTTGGAGGCCCTGATTCTGTTTCCAGAATTTGTCCATGTTGTATAATTTGGGGAGTCATTTTCTGTTATGTAGACACAGAGTGATAGAATCACAGAATGGTTTGGGTTGGAAGGGGCACTCAAATGTCACCAAGCCCAACCCCCCTGACATGGGCAGCGACATCTTTCAACTAGATCAGATTGCTCAAAACCCCCTCCAACCTGACTTTGAACACTTCCAATGATGGACCATCCACAACTTCTCTTGGCAACCTGTTCCAGTGTCTCACCACCCTCATCATAAAAATTTTCTTCCTCATGTCAAATCTAAATCTACCCTCTTGCAGTTTAAAACTGTTGCCCCTTGTCCTGTCACTGCAAACCCTGGTAAAATGTTTCTCTCCATCTTTCTTATAAGTCCCCTGTATATATTGAAAGGCTGCAATGCCTCCCTGGAACCATTTTTTTCTTTGGGTTGAACAGCCCCCAACTCCCTCAGCCTTTATTCATATGAGAGGTGCTCCGGTCCTCTGACCATTCTCGTAGCCCTCATGGAGGAGGATCCACTCTAACAGGTCCATGTCTGTCTTGTACTGTCCAGAGCTGGACACAATACTCCAGGTGGGATCTCACCAGAGCAGAATAGAGGGGCAGAATCACCTCCCTCACCCTGCTGGCCGCACTTTTTTTTATGCAGCCCAGNCAATAAACATACCCAGTACAACTTTTTCTATCTAAATAGAAGTGAGAAGCACGACTAGTGGCATTGTCTATAGTAAGTTCTCTACCTCAAGGTCTGTATAATTTTTTCCGCACTGTAAAAATCCCAAAACTGAAATATGCCGTGCCACTTTTTACCTTAGGCTCAATTTGGCATTGAGTAGCCTTCATCGCAGGGATGTGCCCCATAAAAATGACCCCGTCTTTCTGGAGCGTACACATAGATTGGATACATACAGACCTGCACAGTACCTTTTTCTTTTATAGTATTTCAAGATGCCTGTTCTTGCACCACTGATCTAGGAAATAAATGAGCAGCACCAGGTCTATACTCCCAAAGCTGAAAAACGCACTGATCTATGAACTGAAGATGAGAGCTGTTTCACAAATGCTGCCATTGAGACCCAGCCTATGTGGGGGACAAAGTCCTCTGCTTTGATTACGGAGAGAATAAAAAATACCAAAGAGAAAAGAAAACTGCAGACCAATGAGATTAGACTAGAATCACAAAGTAATTTAGGAAAGGATAAAGAGGAGGACAGGGGCTTTGGGTTAGAAGGGCTGCCTAGGACCAGATGAACAAGATTATATAGAAAGGCAGTTAATGTATATAAACCATGTTGAACTTGCAGCACACCATCCTTGGTGTTTCTCCAAAATTCATCTTTTGGGTTTTTTTTAAGCTGCTCCTTCCCTCAGAGGATGCAAAGGAAAATAAACAACCCCCATTTCAACACATACAGGGTGAAATTTTGCAAAAGTCATGCTGAAAACTACCATGTCAAGAGGATGGAAGGTCCTCTGCTGCACTGTTGAAGAGCCACAATTTCTTCTACCATAGCGCCCAAGCCTACAGCCTTGGCACAACCCATCCCTGCAGCTGCTCCATGCTTCCCAAGGCAGTCACTTGCAGTGGCACAAGTCATCCAAGTATCTCAGTATGGGTCTGTCAAAGATGTGGTGCACGTCAGGGTAAAGCCGTAGGTCAAGGGAGAGGGAGCATCTCTGTCAGGGCCTCATTGTCTCTCCTTGGCAAGCTAAAGCTGATCACACATATTGCTGAAATTCGACATTTTTCCTCATGATTAAGCCTCACTAAGCTCCCACAGACAGGCTACTGCAAACCAGACAAGTATCTAATTTGTAGCTGTCAGTTTATACCAGCTGTGGCTCTATACCTGTATATTCAGCAGTGTGATTAGTCTTTTTTTCTAATTTTCTTACTCTTTAACATTTTTGAATGAGCATTTCAAGAATGCTAGTTAAGTTCATCAACCTAATCTAGCTGTTCATCTTACATATGCTGATATAATTCTCCTCCACTTAAGAAAAATAAGTGAGGATGGAGGGGACAGTTCTTGTCTGTGGGTATTTTATTTATGTTCTTGGTTTGTTTAATTATCTTGGCTTAGAGTCTCAAAAACAAATGGAGTTTTCTTCACATGGGAACAGGCAGCATGAGTTGAAAGTTAGAAGCGCTTCTTTGTTTTAAAGCCATTTTTCCCTTTACTGAGTGATTTGCAAGTATTTTATTAAAAAAGCCATCACTGACGGGTGACCAGAATAAGAAGGTTTTCTTGTTCACAAAGGTATTCAATTTCCAGATAGGAGTACAAGCGAGCTTCCAGAAGAATCTGACCCAATATTTATATAACATACATATATAGCGTGTGTCACTCACCACTTGGATTGGCTGCTCCACCTTTCCATTTCTTTCCAGTTTCTGAGCTGTAATAGAAAGTGTTGTTTAGCTGTGGGAATGAGGCCGTCTATTCACAAATGGCTTTTCACTAAGAACACGTTAACTGTAACGGTCACATTCCCCAAATATTTCTGGGAGTCTAAAACCAGACTTCCAAACCAGAGCAGCCCAGGAGCTAGGTGTGATGTGGTGAAGGAAAATTTGTCCGGTCCCAGTGCAACTGCTGAGCTGACTGAATGGCATGCACAGTTTACACCTGTAAACACAGAGTGGGTAACAGGAATGGCTCGGTAAACATGTCCTAGTTAATCCCTTCATGCTATAAAAGACTGCACTTCAACTAAAGCGGTTTGGATATTTTTAAACATTTAGCAATCTTTTCCCTAGCTTCTACCACAAGCATTCCTATGGCCTGCAAAAAACGCATTTGTGGTTAATTTCTTCTCCAATGGATTACATTCTATTCAGATTAATGTCTGCAATGCATTTAGACTGCCTGAATGAACTAATATGTTCCTCAAGTCAGATAATGGGCTGCTAGAAGTCCACAACAAGATGTATGGTACTGGTCTACCATCCTCACCATACCAAATAGAAGGGCTGCTTGAGAAATCCGTGATGCCAATAGCCTGGTAAATACCTATATGAGCCAACACCTTGAATACGAGCAACTTCTTCACAGAAGTAAGAATTATTTAAGTTGAAGGAGAGTGAAATGTGCCAATAGTATCCAAGTACAACCACTAATGTGCTTTCTGACGGGTGCCATGTTCCTTTCAGGCAGTCGGGCAAGAGCTCAGTATTACCAGGGCTCAAATGAACGCTACTTAGTTCTCACCTGGTATCTCTCATGAGTGATTGTGAAATCATCTTGCACTGTGAGTCTTGTGAAAAATCTCCATTGGTACACAGTTCGTTAGTAAATTACTCATGACTCTGTCATAGCTGCCTTTTTTCCTTATTTTGAGCCCTCTGTATGTACTTGCAATCCTTTTGGTCATATTGCAATGTCACAGTGAATCAACTGAAGCTATTGACACTTTTGCAGCCCAGATCATCTCCTGAAATGCAGCAATGCAGTGTTTTGATTGAAGAATGGGAAATCAGCATTCAGTTAGTGTCTCAAGACAGCCTGGACTGATTCTTCCTGGCCAGTATAATGTGATTTTAAACCTGGGAATATATACCTTGGGCTGTGCTGGGGAGGTGCACTTTGATGAACACCCCTTTTTTTCATTCATTATCCTCCCCAAATAAGGGTCCTCCTGTTTAGCTCTACAGTAAAAATTTTGATGGGACCAGCTCCCAATCCCAGTGGATCTTACACAGATCCTTGCACTTGCACATCAGCACTGGAAAAAGGCAAGATTTCAAATACACTTCCCTGCCTGTACAACAGTGATTGAGCTTTCATCAGTAGGAATCCTGAAGCAGTTTTTAGGACCAGATAAGCAATGTTGGTAAAGTCATGTTGGAAGGTGACTCCAGCTCCCATTATGCTTCTGGTCCCTGATCCTTCCCACGGTATTGGCTTGCTCTTTTTTCCCCAGGCTGGAGCACACAGAAATCGAAATAAAGGCGAAGGGAGAAGAGGGGATTTGGTCTGGCCCCTGCATGCAGCTATTCAAGCCATGAGGCTCCATGAACTATGACCATCACTGCCAGAAACAGCACAGAGTCAGCACCTCCCATTCAAAAATGGTGCTACAAGCCTATGCAGTATGGAATTGGGTTTTATAAATTTTTTGTCCAATTTACTGGGACTGAGTATTCATTATAGGAGGACTGAAGGAGAAAAGGGTAGATCTTCATCTGAATTTACCTCTCCAGCACATCTGTAACTCGTCACATCTTCCAGTCTCTAAGATATCTTCGAAACATGGTCTGGCTCTGAACAGTTGAGTTACTCGTAATTAAATTAATTAAGTTAAGATTAATTTCAAAACCAACCTGGTTGAAAGACTAATTCATATTACACAATTCTGGCTAAAATGATGTCAAATGTCAACGTTGTCTTAATATACATCTTAACTATTTCACAGGGGCTTCTTCTTCATCTGTTTTCATCTTGAGATGATCTGATTGCATGTAGTGGAATTAGTTACTTTGAGAATAAGAAAGATCATACCCATGAATACTAATCTTCAGCCGAAGCTAAGGGCGGGAGAGGTGGGGGGGGGAGGGGGGTGCAGGGAGGAGGAAGTGAAAAGCAGTACCTGACAATGCAAGCCAGAACTTGAGATACATTTGCACAATCAGGAGCAATAAAGCTGTAAGAGGTACCTTTTCTCTGGGCTCTCCTCAGGTGTAATAAGGGCAGTACAGCACCACACGTGTGCATGTGTGATCGGCTTTATTCATGGGTAGGTGCAGAGATTTGAATGGCACTGGTATACAGAGCGTAATATGCAGAAGCAGCTGTATGACTGGCATCTTCGCCTATGTCTTCACCATAACCTTTTTCTATTCCTATTACATTAAAGTCTCTTAACTGATTATGCAGGATCTCAGCCTGCTATGTGATCCTGTTACCTTCAGGCGTAATTGCAAATGAGACAAGAAATCTCAGCTGTACTGCTCCTTATAATGGCATTCATTCTTTGTCCAATATTAATTATTCCTTGCAGCTGACAAGGAAACACAAAGACCAAAGAGTTAATTTTGTGTATAATGAAAAGTCAGTACATGCTAATATGTTCCATGTTACTTGTTTACCTAGAGAAGCACTACTTTGTTTTGCTCTGTGAATACTTAAAAGCCAGGCACTAAATAAAAGGTGAGAACAAAAGACACAAAGAAAAGCATCAGATTTGTTTGCAAATCGAAGAGGACTTGCCACAAGCTGTGCTCAGAGAAAGCAGTTATTGGACAGAAAATTTGTAGGTTTTCTTTCCATGGCTCCACAGCTTTGATAGTGCGTTTTCCCTGTGTCACAGCCCTGTCCTTTCCATCACACCATGCAGCATGTGTCAGTGTGCAACTGACCCAACACGCAGCAGGCAGGATGGAAACACCCTCATGAACCCTATCCTACCCCTCCCCAATAGCTGTGGTAGAGGGAAGACGGAAATCTGCCATGGAGGACTCCCCCTTCTCACTGGAATGTCTGCAGAGAGCTGCAAGTGGACCATCCCGGTGACACTGAGGAGACCCAAAGGAAAACCTCCAGGACTTACTGCAAAATAAGTCTACTGGTGTCAGTGAAGCTGTAAGCAGGATGCAGCCTGTCAGATGAGGAAGAAGAACACGAGTAATTCCTCCAGTGCACTGCGGTACCTGCCCGGTGGTCATATGCACACACAAGTGAAGAGCGCAATTCGTCATCTAAAACTCATCTGATTCTGCAGTATAGCCAAACGCATATTTTGCACATTTATAGGTTTCTGTTAGACTTGGACTTCACTGTCAAATTCAAAGGCAAAAATATTCAGCCATTCTCTATTGTACATTATCTAGCTCAGGATATTTGCCAGACCTAGAAGTCCTGCAAAGACATACAGGTTTTTTCCCACCATCCTCTGCAGTGACTTCAGTTCCATGTTCGTCTGTTGATACAGTGGTTTATTTTGTCCTGGTTTGTTTTCTGTTCAGATTCCATTAACTTGCATAGGACTTGTGTGCTGTCTCATATTCAGTATGTACTGAAGTGCTTTAATATATTGTGGTCCCTAAAAAGTGTTTGTTGATCTTAATCCAAGTAAGTGGGATGTGAGGAAGTGAAATTACTAGGTATCACTATATTTTTTTCTAAGAATATTGCCTAGAATTGATGCATTGTTCAAATGCATTAATCAAAAATTAAATGTGGATCTAATTCAGATCTTCCACTTACTTTCAGTGATGCAGTTTTAAATTCATAAAGTCTAACATTTGCTAGTCAAATATTATGCAGACAGCTGACACTATTTATTCAGAGGACGACTCTTACAATTTAGTGGAATGCCATATGATATTTGAGGATAAGGCTTATTCAGTCCCTCTTATTGAAGCCATTCTTTTTCTTCCATCCTTCTGCAGCTATATTTTGAGTGAGAGGGAAAATGAATGTGATAAATGCAGCAAACAATTACCATCAGGGAGACGTTATGCCTTACCCTCACAGCCTGAAGGAAGGCAATGAATGCTGAACACCTTAGCCTTTTTGTAGTTCAAGTCTATAATTGAGGCAGTATTTTGTTCTTTATAAGATATGTGAAATGCGGCTCATAAAATTATATTCATCATTTGAAAAAAAATAAAAGAAACAGCCTATACATGATCA
This sequence comes from Burhinus bistriatus, assembly GCA_013397275.1. NCBI lineage: Eukaryota > Metazoa > Chordata > Aves > Charadriiformes > Burhinidae > Burhinus > Burhinus bistriatus. The sequence continues at coordinate 74,079 of VYXH01012050.1, forward strand.
CAAGCATTCAAAAGCTAGGGTCTTCTCATGCCTAATTTCTATCGGTGTAAGTTCTGCACCATTAATAGTGGGAAACTCAGGGAAGAAAACTTTTTAAAATTCAGATTATTATTTCCCCCTTCTAATCCTAATTCTTAACTGCATACATTTTCAGAGGTGCCTGAGTCTGGTTATTTCACCTAAAAACACTGGAGCTTCCTTTGGAGAAAGTATTTCAAATAATGGGATGGTGATACAGACATGATGAATTTTGTTCTGCAAGATGCCTCCCGGGATTCCTCATTCTGTGGAAATCATGTCTTTGCCCTCTAAAGTGAGAAATCCTAGCTAAATTTATTTTCCTGGTTTCTTACCATAGGAAGGAAGGTGAGAGTCCCATCTGACCACTAAGATCATGACCAAATTGATATTCAGCACCTTGGATCCATATTCTTGTCTATTTAGTAACTGTGATTTGAACTGGCATCTCAGCTGGAAACTTGTCGCCAGCTCACTTTCTTCAGTGTAGTAATGAAAGTTTCTCTTGTCCTACAATCACTTGTTGTACTTTTGCTTGAGTTTGGAATAACTATAGTGTCTTAAAATAATAGGATATGCTCTTTTAGGAAGTTACCATAGAGACCACCTATCTTGTAATAGTGAGTGGAGGTTTCCCACCTTAAGTTGTTAGGGCTGTTCTCCTTAATGTCCCCTGAGACATAACAAAGAGAATTAGCGAGGGCTTACATTAAGGATATGTAATTCCCTTGTAAGAATGAACATAAAGTTTAAAATAGTTAATATACATTGTTAAAAAAATAGTTAGTGTATATTTATTGGGTTTATATGGCCTTGGCGTCTCAATTTTGACACAAAGGAAATCTCACAAGAGCTAGGTTTCAACATGAACTCTTTTCCATTTGTTTCAAATATGTTTTAATATAACCAAGTGCTATGCCATTTCACTAAACTCATGCTCTGCCTAAATAATAATGGAGTGTATATTTTACAGGTTTATTTTTGACTATTTACCTTCTTTCAACAATTTATTTTTCTGGAGGCACAAGGAACAAACCTCCTCAGAAGAGAAGCTTAACCCAGAAACTGTCAGCATGTATTAATCTTCATTATTTCAAACTTTATACACTTTTTTTTTATGAAATATTGAAGCATTCCCACATGGCTGGCTGAAAACATTTCCCTTCAAAGCGCAGAAAATATCTAGCATCATTTGCTTAACGTTTTCATGCACACTCACACTTTCACAAATGCATGCATAAACTCAGGGGGAGGCAGGGTCAGAAGCTCATCTGTTATAAAATGAAGAATTTGCGAAGGCTGTGGGACTCTCAAACGAATAGGGATTTATTAAGCAAACAAAACTGTAGGCTGGTCATTAGGAAAATGTTCTCAGCACTGAGGCTGATTAGACTGTGTGGGCATGACAAGTCCCAGGCATGGAAATTGCTGCGTATGACCAAAAGTGAAGTCTTGATCAGCCGTGATACCAATCTGTTGGTTTGATTTTGGGGAGAACACAAACGCCAGTTCATAAGGAAGACCAAAACTCAACCCACATGGGGCAGACAGCTCCTTCGCTCGGACGTGCAGCCACCTTGGACTCCGTTTGGTAAGAAAAGCCACACGTTATCTGCCATACATCAGCAGACCCACTTTGTGATTAATTTACATAGCGAGTGTAATTATTGACGAAAGGCAGTTAAGATGTTTTACTTCAGAGGATTTCATTCAAGGTAAATCTAACCACATCCCAGGTGACTGCTGCTTCAGCCGTACGAGTACACAAACCGGGGAGTGTGTTTCATTTTCCTAAGGCATGCTGCACTGTCAGGCTCTCTGAAGCACAATGCAGGCTGCCATTATGCTTAGCTTGGACTGGTAGTAATTAGAGTGACCCGGGATTTTTCAGAACTGCTACATCTTAAGAAACACCACTTTACCTCCGTTGACCTTCTCTGCAGCTGCCAGACTGAACAAGCACTATGGGACTAAAAGCATAAATTAACTTAGTGACTCCTTCAAAACAGTATTGATTCAGGAAGTGCAATAATGGACAACTGCTTCCTCAAAACCTACACTCAGTTCAAGCCATTGAACAAATGTATAGGGGACCATTAATTCAGTGGGGTTTTATAACGTGATTTAACTAATATAATAGAGACTTAGGCCAAGTCATTTCAAATACAGGCAATCCAGTATGAAAAGGAGTGTTTTAAAAAAGGATGGAGAGTTGTGGTTCGTGTTACTGTGACATTTCTTCCTCCCTTTTTCTTTTCTAAGGAGGCAGAAGTATATACTTTTATTCTAAAAAAACTTTAGCACAAAAGCAATCTGCATCCAGGAAAGGCAGTGAATAGGTTGCAAAGTCAGAAGGACAATCCAAATATATACCAATGTATTGTATATCACAGTTTTTCAAAAGATCTGTGGATTCTAAATTTGAGAAGAGTTTAGACTGATGTACAGCCCTTGAAACTGTTTTTTAGCATGCAAAGGCTTAAATACTCATTCTGACCAACCTACCTGTTTTAAACAAAGTATTTCCACCTGGAGACTTTTCCTAATTATCAAAAGTTTTTGAAATGTATAGCTTCAATGCACTTTATTTTATACACACAGTATTGTTCAAATGTAGTTACCTACAAATGCTGAGGCTATAAATCTTGTTTAAACAGGGTGTATAAAAACATTGTAGCTCAAGGTTAGTCCCTGCAAAACAGGTATGTTTGTTCTTTACAAGACCTTCCTTCAAAAATGTCGACATTAACATCTAGATTTGTCACCTCTGCCTTTTCGCACGCCTTGGGTTAGCACAGAGTCTTCAAAACGGCAGGCACTGGGAGGCAAATCGCTGGGCTGCTGACAGCGCCGTCACCCTGGCCTCGGTGACAAACCACCCCAAAGTACAATGGGCTTCTCCAGCACAGGCAAAAAGAAGTGACCTTCATGCATAATGCAGGGTGCTGACACACATCTACTGCCCGTGTGGCTGCAACTTCCCAGCTACGTGTGGAGTCCTTAAAATACCAGCTGTAGGAACCTCTGTCAGCTCAAGAGACACATGATATTGTAATCGAGTTAGTGCAAAAGCTGTGGGAGACTGGAGCTGGCGTGTACCTGTCAATATCCCACCGTGGCACTGCAGAGCCGCCAGCACTGGGTTAGAGAAAACAGAGCTTCTTCCAGTGTTTTAAAAGCACCGATCTTGATAGTCCCTTAACTTGGATCAGTTTTACACCAGGCTTCAATTGCATTATTTTGATTTTATGCTGATATGAGCCAGGAAGCCTTCTGATACTTGACTTTTCTTGACAAGAACATCTAGATGCAAAATGTCTGTGTGGGTAGCAGAGGGAAGAATAGAGGCAGGTTTTTGTTTGTTTACACTTGTTTTAGTGAGATTGCATTTCTGATCTGGAAAATTGATTAATTCTGCTTGATCTTTCCCAAGTAATTCTGAGATAACTGGTAAACATGTTTATCCTGAAATCTTTATGGTATTAGTGTTTACTCCTTTTTATATTCTCCAGTCCCTGAAGACAATGAGCTCAGAGGACGTACTATGCACTATTTAGTCTTTGACAAAGAAATAATGTGGCACAACTTGAAAGAGCCTACTAGAACAGATGCAATTCAAGAGATCGTTGCAATTGTCAATATGATCTCCTTTTACATGAATACATTATGCATTTAAAATCTATTTGGGAGATAAGTATGCAATTTAGAACTATGAGTAACTAGAGGCAGAGAAAAATAAAAATAAAGGGGATAAGGGGAATGCTGAAATTCCAACATAGTGGGATTTTGAACAATAGTAGTGATATAGAGTCATTTTGATCCACAGGTATACCACTAAAATTACACTGGAGATAATCAGGGAGTCTATGACATGGTGACAAAAGATGTGGCTCTCCAGTTCATTCATTTCCTTAGTTTACACATCATTTACATCTTTATATTCTTTTTCACATGCTTTTTATTTTACGTAATCAAAACAAGCATCTTTCTTCCAGTACTTTTTCCTGCATGCTGGACAAGGTACAAAAAATGCCACTGTGTATTTAGCCTAAGCGATAAAAAGAGAAAGGGTCTTGCATGCACAAATCAGTTGCAATCACAAACTGTATTCACTTTGATTTGGTACAAGACTTTAAGAAGCTACTCTCTGGAGAAGCCTTTTTTTTTTTTTTACATAGATTTAACACAAAAAAATGAAGACCGCTTCCCTCTTGGGACACAGCTCCTAATTGCATGCAAAGCACCACTCTGCTGTCGGCACACAGTTTTCATATATTTGTATTTAAAAACTGTATTTAAAGTGGTTGCTCTTAAAATCTCCACTACTGACGCTCTGAGACCATAACTCCCTTGCAGATTAAGTATTGGCACTACCGTCCTCCCCTGGGCAGCGGGATTGCCAGAGTTGTTTCTGTAGGGCTTGCTTTTGGTGGCTTCCACCTCTGGTGGCACATAGACACGTGAACCTGCACTTCCCAGGTGCAGATAGCCACATTGACCTCGGGTCCTCAAGCAACAGGACTGTTTGCATGCCAGCCCCTTTGTCCAGGGTTGCCAGCGGGAGGCATCCCATCAGCCTACGCTGCGTTTTGCTTAAGCACAAGTGGAGGTTCATGGAGGCAGCTGCAGTATTCCGTTATTCTAAGCTGAAAATGAGACTGCATCAAGGGTCAATAGATTCACTTATAAAAACTTCAGCCCTGACTACCCCAGCTGAGCTTCCTGTCTACTACAGGGGAGTGACAGGAGAACATTAGCTGACAGTAAGAGGCGGCTGGGAAGGATTAGCAGGATGGTTTCTATTTTCTGCTGGAGCTCATCATAACATGTGGCATCACTTTTTTCAGCTGCGGAGGAGGACTGAAAGATCTTGTGGGTGTTTGCTTACAGGTGTACTGCCTAGGTGAAACCTTGTGATGTACCAGGCTGCTGAACTTCCGCAAACCTACCGCGATGCTTGAGTGCATCAATAACAATGCTGTAAAATGTGTATAGTTTTCTGTAAAACCTTTTTCACCTTAGTCCTGATGAAGGGTGAATCAAAAAGCTAGACATTTTAACAGCTCTCGTGCACATTAGTAAATGTGGGCATTACAAGAGTAGCACGGGAGACCAGGAGGTATCTTTCATCAAGTGCAGGCACAGGAGCTGTTTGGGAGCGCGACCTCCCAGCATGCTCCTGTGCAATGGGTGGCTCGAGAAATAGGGCATTTCTGCAAATAGCATTAGGTCCCTGCTGTTGCCGAAAGTGAACCATCTCCCTTGCCACTTGCCCAGCTGCTTAAAATTATTTTCCACTGCACACTTTATTAGTAGGTTCTGTAGCAGGTCAGCACAGAATCTTGTGTAAAGCTCCTGCATTATCGTGTTGCAGCATGAAAATGAAAAGGCTGCTGGCCATGATTATTTTCTACAACTTGAATATGTGGGTGAAAGAAATTTAAGAAACAGTGCTGACAGCTCCTCAGATGATGAGAAATAACTGTACTTCAGTAAAATTATTCTTGGGCGTGCAGATCCCTTTCTAATTACTGGCAATGAGGGCAGAAGAAAAACTTAAGACCAACAAAACTGGTTACATAAGGAATTTGAGATGAAAAGAAAAGTGAACATTGAATCAAAAGGGTAATGAACCCACAAGCAGCACAATGACTGCTGCTCTGAAGTGTGAGTAGACTAGGGTTTGATGTCAATCATGCAACACTAGAAATGATTCACCATCTTTTTTTGTAATTCTTTCTTTAATTAGCAGGACTTCAACTAAGTATCACACACGTATGTAAATCACCTGTCTATCCATCTGTCTGAATATCCATCTAGTTCAAACCTCTTCTTCCTTTGTTATTATTCACAGCTGTCCCTAAGGGTACCATTGAAGCAGAACATCGCTGAGTAAATTGATATATTTTATGGACGAGCTTTCATGCAAGTGACACTAATTATCACGAAAAAATGAAACTGTACCTTCAAACCACCTGACCATATATACTCTACTGTTTTATGTTCAGCAATCCTTTGAGTGTTTCTGCTGGTTCCAGGAGGTGGGTTGGTTTTTTGATCACTGTTCCCACCAGCTAAAATTAAACTCTCTCAGTCTGAGAGAAATTAGAAAACCTGCAGTGATGGATAGTCAGTCCTTTCAGACAGAAGCAGTCATAGGGACGTTAAAAACTTTCAAAAATTGACACTTTCCAACCGTGGCAAATTGTTCTTGTTTTACTCATGAATGAAACCAGCAAAGTGTACCTATTCTGTTTTCACATGTAATCCCATGAGATTAAAATTTTGTTAGAAGCAGGTGCGTATTTTTAGCTTTATTGTCAGAGCCAAGGACAAGGCTCGAATATTACAAAGGCGATGGTAGTCTTCACTGGTGGCACTGTGCTAATTGCTGTCAAAATCATGTTTTGACAGGCAGAAGTAGCTTCAGAAGGAAAATAAATGTGAAGCCAGGTCTATTGATAAATCGCTGCTAAGCCCAATGGTTTATCTTCTTTGGACAGTACCCTCCATCCACTGGAAGTGCTTTGCAACACTTCATCACAGCAACATTTGCTGTATGAAGACAGCAAAGAAGTAACTGCATAGAAGGTTGTAAGGGAACACAGTGCATGGTTTTGTGAAGTTTGGAGCACCTTTAAAGATGTTTGACAGTAGATGAACATCCTATATTCCCAGAAGCAGAAGGAGAGAAGAAATGTGCAAGAGCAGCTGCATCTTTGAACCTCAGTGTGTCCAAGCAAAGCCAAACCATGGCACCATATCCAACTCCTACATTAGAAAATGTCGCTCCTTGTGTGTATGAGTCTCATAGGTCTGAAGAAGGCTGAGAAACAATTGGCCTACCTTTAAGGAGCACTTTGCCTGTCTATAGTCCCTTCACAGTTAGTCACACAAAGACATGGCTCAGCAGCCATTAGCTTTGCAGACCTTACCCCACCTCCTATCCACTCTGAGCAGGAAGATTACGCGCCCATCCTTGTGCGAAGACACAGGACAAGAAAAGCTGGAAGACAGGAGTCTGCAGACGACCTGTGCAAAAGGCAACAGTACAGACCTTGTTATTGTGTCATTTTACAGACAACTAATATGAAGTAGTAGTGTGATAGAAGTTCATGGGTCCAATCCCTTTTAGCAAGTCACCTACCCATTCACTGGTGTTGAGAACTACCACGCTAGAAAAATGTTCTCCTGGTGTAAATAATCTTCTTAGAGTTGTAAAGCAGAACAAAATCCAAAGAGATCTTGATGAACATCAGGAAGAGACAGTGAAACACCCAGCAGTGAATATGCTATCCCTGCAGTGTGTGGCATCTCTCACTATCCTCTCTCTGCCAGCAGTGCCCATTCCAGTACTGTCCCTTCATGTCTTTCCAAAAACATCTCCATCTCCTTTTCCTAATGCTGAGAAGCAGTCAGTGCATATCTTTCTGTCCTAAGAACATTTACGGTTTTAGATATAAGGGAGCTAACTACTGCTGAAATTGGGCACTTGAGGGGAACAGCAGAGAAAAAAGCACAGCCACCATTGCATCCCAAACGCAATACGTGTATATGTGTGTGTACACAAGTGCAGGTTTAGGGTTTCATATGGCCTCTGCATTCAGTATTTTGGGGATCTGAGCCATGCAGATGGCTTCACAGCTACAGCCTTCCCCACTGCCATCTCACCAACCTGCAGAAGAAACATGTACCCTGCCTGTCTGATGAATTCTGACATGCCTGTCACCTGTTTGCCCTGCCTTAGCTTTATTTGTTGACAGAGGATTTGTTGTCTTCCATAATGATATCCACCAACAGGATGACAAGAAGAATGGAATGATCCTACTTTTCCTTAGGAAAGCGGATATCCCTAACATATTAGTATGTAAAATACATACCTGGCAATGTGTGCATACTCCTCTGACTCACAGGTCTAACCATAAACCGTTCTTTTACGGGGTTTATGCCAGAGGGACTGACACCAAGTGTTAATTCAGGACCATTTATAAATTTAATAAATGGTTTTTCATTTTTTTATTTCAGGCAATTAATTAAGTTATTATATGACACTGAAATTATTGGTAATACTTTTGATATCCCAACAGCAACCTTCCAACATCTTAGCACATTACTGTTTATCATAGCACTTTTTAATGATTTTCTGCTAATTTTCTCTTTGCGTTTTTCCCAATTGACCTGAATTAATTTTTTCAGGTCAAATTTTATAAGCCATTATATGAAATGCTTCACTAAAATCTTTATGTACAATCATATTATACACTTCTTTGCAATATTGAATTCTGCACTTGCAGAGATTTTCTTGCTTCTGCTTGCCCATTGTCCATCTGTGACTAATCTTCCACTTCCAGCTAGAGATTAAAAAAAAAACATTGTCCCTATAAATTTCAAAAATAGCAACAGAAGAACCAAATAAGTCAAGTGCAAGTAGGTAATTTCCTTTTCTTTAGGAGTGAATACATGAAGTAATCTTCCTTTAATGTTATGCAGCTATCTTCCAGCGCAAGCCCTTAGTCGTGCACTTCACCCCAGGCCTGTCCATACTGCAACTGCAGACGTGGTTGCATCATATGCATTTTATTCTAGCAATAATGTGCAATAACAGCAGGGAAAGCCAGGCAGTATGATGCCCCATAGAAACCTATGTGTACATACCCACTGGTTTGCAACCTGGGCTGAAGTCCATCGAGCTGTGTGCTCCCCATGACTGCTACTGCAGTGTTAGCTCCCACATGTGTAAGCACACACAAACCCCTTACAGATGTTGCATTGCAGAGGAGTGGGTTTAGTTCCCTTATTTCTCACACACCGTAAAAGCCGCAGTATGTTACAGTTAGTTATGATCCCCTTAAGCAGAATATCGTTGATGCCCTCCTAACTCTCCTATGAGTCACAAGTTACATTTGATATATCAGTGCTCGTTGCCTGGTCTTCAGCAAATATAACATGGTGCTGAGGAGATTTATATTACCTGAATAGCCAGTTACAAGTAGTGACCTTAGGTGATTTCTGTTTCCTACTGCACAGAGTGTTATATTGAAGGATGTTCACGCTCTTCATCCTCACAGGCAGCTGAAATGCCTTTCTTGAAACACACTTGTGGGTGTAGAACTGTACTACTCAAAAAAAGTTCTGCTTGATGGAGAAAATGCTGGGGGAGAAGACTCAGAGCACCGTAAGCACACCTGAGGAAGGGCTGCTTCTCTGCTGCAGGTTTTCTCGAGGTCTGGCACAAATAACTATTGTTAGATTTCATAATCAAATAAACTACAGATAACTATAAAACTTCTACTGCCCTCCTGAACGCTGGGTAAGCTGATATATAACCTTTCAAAGGAAATAGTGACTGGCATCTTCATGACTTAATATTTTATACTTAGGCTGGCCAGGGCTCCGGGCAGTGCTCAGCAGGGAATAAATATGCCGCAAGAGAGAAATGAACTAAAGGTCACAACAGATATGCCTTATATTTTATGCCTTGTATTTTATGCCTGTAATTCTTCGGGGGTTTTCTCATTACTCAAGTGGTTGTTTTTATCTAAATCTCTGAACAGAAACAAAGGAGAACTTCTTACAGCTATTTTACTGACTTGTTTCTTTAAGCATTTCCAAAGAGTGTTTTACTGAATGTACTGAACACCAACACAATAGAAAGTGACCAATGTTTTCCAGATTGTCATATATGGTTTTGAGTTCCTCAGCTCCCTGGAGGTAATTCATCACTAGCAGTGTCTTACTGCAATGTGTCTGAAATTCATGTGGACTTATCACCAAGGTGATATTGCTATACTGAAAACATTCTGAAAGATACTATATAAATAAATTTTAAAAATTCCAAAGGGGATAAATGTATGTGACACACAGCTCAGGTGGCTAGAAGTTTAAAAGCTATTACTTTCCATCATTAGTAGTCCCCAGGGCTAGAGCATTCAACTGTGAAGACTGCTTTGTACTTGCACAAGGTCATCATAAAGAAATTATTTCCTGTGGTGCTTAGCCGGAGTATTTTTCCTAAAATGACTTCCATGGCTACAGGTAACCGTGTCCTTATCACAGAAAACAAATACAAACCAAACAAAATTACCGAGACCCAAACTCATGTATTTTTTGCAGAACACTGAATGTCAAGAGTTTAAACTTCTCAAGAAGTACAGATTTCTGAATTTGCATTCTTGAAAAGCCACTTACAAATATTCAGCACAATGTATTTATCAGCGCATGTGAAATACTTCAGCAGATATAAAGAAATTGCCAATTATGTACCAATTTACTAGTTCATTTCACATTAGTCCATGATTTATACCACATAGTTTCAATGGGATGACAGAATAGGAGTAAATTGATGAGATTTAAGCTTTACAGTGTTTTATGAAGTGGACCAAAATAATAGTACTTAAAAGATGACTTTAAAAAAGTCTTCCAATTCCTATGTAAAGAAAATTGAAAGATAAAAAGAAAGTATAATTGGAATCTTTCATTTTTAACTTGATTTTCCTCCAATACCACTGTGCTTGGTGCTTATTCTCGTGACAGCTAATAGTAAGAGTAAAAGGACTGGGAAGTTGATATTATTGTTGGCCATTGCTCAGGTAACGACACTGTGTTGGTGATTTAGAGTTTTACAGAATTTCAGCTTTTGTCTTCTTTCCAACTACAGTAATTGTGAAAAGCAATGTTTTTGTTATCCTTGTGAAATCTGAAAGTGCACAGCTGAAAATCATAATCAAAATACTGTTAATAATACCAGCCTGGAGTCTCCCAAGTGCAGAGATCATTATTGTGTTCAGTCAGCATGTGAGGCTCTAGCAAGAATAATAAATGTTAATGAAATACAATTTTACACAGCTTCATGGGAATACTAGCAGGGGATGGAGCACCTGCAAAGACTGCGACCAATCTTGAAATCTTGAAAAATCAGAAACCTTTCAATGGTCATACAAGTTGTTATGCTGACAAAGAATCCTTGTTTCTTTGGGAGTAAGTACTGATTAGACACCTAACAAGATGCTTGTGGACAGGGCAGGAGAGGATTTGCATTGAGGACACACAGACTGCGACCTGCTGGCAGCGATGCACGATGTCCGTGCAGAAGGACACGGGCAAGAAGACCACAAGGGGGGCAGGGAAATACACAGAAGGGGAGGGAAAGCACAGGGCCACAGATTTTTCTGCTTCCTGTGGTTCTCTTTGAGATTGTTCTTGATCTTGACCAGCCCCATCAGACCTTCACTTCTTGATATGCCAGAGTTTTGCGATTAGTACAATGCAATCATAAACTTGCATATGCAAATGTGATTAAGAAATGCTGTTCTTTTGAACCCACATTTTCCTATGCATTTTGTCCTTTGCGAACTTGTTTCCCACACAAAGTTGCCAGGGACACAATCCATTACACCACTTGTTCGTTCCAGATTTTATCATTTTCTTATACTGTATTTTACCTCCTAGACAGTCAGCAATTACACTACATCATGTTAAATCCTGCTAAACTGCTAACATCAATTGTGGCAAAAAAACATAAAAAGAGGCCACTAGTGAAATCTTAGAGCCTATAAAATATATGTGTGTGCGTGTGTGTATGTTTGTATGAAAAAATAAATGTATTGTGGAATATTTCTAAAGGAATATTTTGCTAAGGAACAACCATTTGTCTTACTGTACTTGGGTTCTGATAAAACACCAGAAAAAAGCCTATCTTTGCTAACAAGGAATTTTAAGTATTAATAGATCTGTTATGCTGCTACCTTCCCCCTGCCCCAAACTCCTACATTATGAGTTTCTCTTTGGCTAGAAATGTAAAGTTTTCAGGCTGAAGGAATATAACATATCATTTTAAATGCCTGGGCCCAAACCAGTGGATACAGACTTCAGTCCTTTCCACTGAGAGTACTTTTTTTTTAACTAAGAAACACAAGATAGAATTATTTATATGCAGTTGGAATAGCTATTGCTGTATTCACAACACACATCCACTGAAAACAAATTTCAAGACTGACAAATGTCTCGGTCTTTTGGTGGTCAACTGCACAGGAACAAATTTCACTCAATTCGTGCACAGAAGAATATCCTTCATTTTCAGATGCTCAGCAGAGCACTTAAAATCCTTTAGGAAGAAAAAGTGCCCCTTACAAATACGTTTAACTTGTTTTCCTCAAAGGAAAAATATGGAGGAAGAGCTTGTCGCGGGATGGAAGTATCAGACTCAGTTATGATTTAGCAGCAGTTCAGTTTTATTTGTGATTTGAGGCAGATCAAGAGATTGAGTTTTGCAGTGCTTAACCATTAACTGATTTAAAGATTTACAAAGTGATTGAATTAAATAAATGAATAGCGACTTGATTACAGATTCGAAGATGACAAGATTCACACTAACTTACTATAAAGTATCCCAAACCAATAAGTATACATATGAGAGCAAAGCACAGATTTCAGATTAATGTATGTACAGATAAACAAAGCATATGAGTGCGCACATGCACACACACTTACACAAACATTCACACGCCGCAGTTTGTAACTGCTGAGATCAAAGATCTCTTAATATCGCATGACCTTTTGGGTCGGCGGGTACCCCTNACCAGGTACACCATGGGGTTGCCATAGTATTCTAGTCCATTGCTCTCCACCCTTTCTTCTTGCAATGTTAGACCATTATGTATTGTTCTGGTGATGGTCTTATTATGTGGCCCAGGTGGGGAGGGAATCACGCCAAGTATCGAGGGACCTGAGAGCGGCAGGGGGGGTGCACCACCACAGAGCTCCCTTTTGCTTTTGTTGGGTCATTGAATAAAAATATATGTAACTTATACAAATTACGATAGATAAAATTTACAACAGCAATTTGGAGTTATTAACAATGATTATTATTAGAACTTTATAACACAAAGTATCAATCTAAAAAGTTGCTTGAAGGCATAAACATTTTCCATTTTGCAGCCAATCATAGCAAAAATTAATTTCAATTGCATATTAAAGTTTTTTTTTATAAAGGAAAACAAGATAGAAACAAAGTTGCTATGTTCTAACAGCCTACTTCCATTCTTCTGCAGGAATAGAAAATGATAACTTTTCATTACTGGGCATTCTTCCCAAGTTTAGGAAAAAAACTAGCAGTGCTGATTGGAAACCAGTGTTGTTTTCAAGCCCATGGCTGCAATTAGCTCAGCAGATCTGCGTGCTATAAGAATCTTCACAGGATGTGTATCTTACACAGAGGTACTTCTCAGAGAAATTGTGCAGAAAATTTCATTAAGTCCAATTTTGGGGTAAAGTTTGAATTAAATATAATTATGCCCCTCTAGGCATAGAAGTAGCAGCTACTACTTCCTGAGGCAATAATTAATATTAAATTAATGCATAATGAAAATTCACTTGTATTAATGAATGATACACTAAGTAGGCATTAGTATTACATTAATTTTAGATTTTAAAAATCAGATTATATGAAACTTAAGAATATGACCTGTCCTTTATTTCTTTATAAAGGTCTGTGGGACTCTAGACAAAAAAGACACAAACTATTCTCATTTGAGGAAGAGGCATAATCATGACTCCAAAAGGCTGCAAGGGGATTGTAACTGACCACTATGTGACAAAAAGAAAGGGAAGACTGACACAGGGTAGAATCATGGGTAGAAACTGAAAGAATAGTAGCGTAATTAAAGCTAATGAACATTTTTTTCTAGCAAGTAGATTTTGTAAAATCTGGTTTCTGATATGGAAAGTTAAGTTGATAAAGGTGCCTGGGCTGACATTATATTCTTCAACACCACTAAGGGATTTGCTGTATGACAACGTGCAATAGTGTGATAAATATCCAGCCCAGTATTATGGTAGTTTAATGGATTAATGGTAGAGCTCAGAAAACACTTTTAAAAAACAATTGCTGCCTTATCCTGCAGTGTGAGTATGGTCCTGGAAGGATAAAACGTGGCTCAATAGAGGCATGTGTATTGGCTCATCAAGTAGTAGTGTGGTTATCTCAGCAGGCAGCAAGTCCTGATCTCCAGATGAAGCAGCGTGAATGGCTGTGTTCATACTTCTCGTTGGGTATGGACCCTACTTTACAGTCTCCTGTTTGTTACTCAGCTTTCCCCAGCCAGAGAGTTATTTGCTCACTCCAGATAGGAGCAGAGGATCTAACTGACTGATGGATGAGACCAGGGAAAGAAGTGCAGGGAAAGGCAACTTGACACTATGAATGCAACAAGCACCTTCAGCAATGCTTATGACGGGGGAAAAAAGAAAAAAAGACAGCAACACTGATATCAAAACAAGCAATGGCAATTGTGAGTGGCAAATGACGCATCAACGAATTTGGATCACCTGGTGTTTTTGCACAATGTGTACTATGTCTCATTCAAAGGCAGGAAACCACTTCCTCCAACAAAGTGACCCTGCAGTAGACTTGTGGATTACATTACGGCAGAGCACCGCTACGGCCATTATTCTCAGAGCCCAGAGGGGCAAACAATACCCAGTCTGATGAATAAGGAAGGAGAAAATTTGTACAAGAAGGAAGAAATTTTATATCTCTGTGTGTGACTTGATGTTGAGATTAGCCTCACTGCAAATGATGACAATTGGAAAAAATTACTGAAAAGTTCGGAAAAGGTTCAGATCATTAAAACATGTAATGCAAAGCCAGGAAAGCACACTTCAGAAAAGCTTGCTGCTAAATGAAGTTTAAGTGAAGGCTGACCTGATCACAGTTCATATACGAAAAAGTGAAAATGATACTTTTGAAAGTGAAGTATCCATAAGTCTACTATAGAGGGATGTCTTGGTGTTGAAAGAGAACAACAGACAAAGACAAAAAGGAGAAAGGGCGACTGATGAAAACATAGAAATATAGAAAAAATATAAAAATTACCATTCTCCTAGAAAGATATATACATATTTAGAGTAGTTCTGTGGACTTCTGAAATGCTAACGGGGGTGTAATTAAGTATATGCGTAATTAAAAGGGTCCAACCTGCCCTTAGCTCTGAAAAAAAACACGACTCATGAAGGCAGGCCATTTGGCAAAGAAACGCTACAATATGAACTGGAATAAGGATTTGAAATGTGTTTTTTGCTACATGTTTTTTGAAAAACAGACCTGAATTGTAAGCCCTTGGAAAGCTGTGGCTGGAAGCTAAAGTTTTTCATAGCCATAAATGGGTTAGAAGTTCCTCTGACCTTCTTGAAGTTTAATGTTTGAAATATACAATATCATTTTAAAACTGGGACATGGGACTTCTACTCACTTCTAAGTTATCCCAAAGTACTCTACTAAACTCTACCTAAACTCTAAATCTACTTTACAGTTACAACATACCTGTTTATTTAGTCAGACAAAATTTGCCTTGTATGAATTCTGTATTAAAGTTGAGACTAGCCTTAAGGAAAGATTTTAGTGCAGCCAACGAAAAGAAACATACTTGGCTTTTTATGAACTACAGCGTGACATGACCAGGTTGCCTCCCCATCACATGTAGCAGTGTTTGAAGTACACAATGTATGTCATCTATTTTTAGCTGTAATGTCTCATAGTTCACCTCATTTAATTGATTTTCAAATGCAATTTTATGTTCCTTTATTACAAGTGACTAGAGTTCTTACAAAAAAAAAAAAAAAAGGAAAAAACAAAGAAAAAGAAAAATAAACAAAGCGGGTAAAATTTTCAAATTTTCCTGTAGAGGAGATGTTCAGGCTCTCCCTTCCACCCTCTTTCCAGCCCGTGGCAGAGGGACAGAAGCTGGAGATGAGCAACAGATGAAGAAGATCCACATGCATTGCCTGCAAAATGACAGCTCTGACCATATATTCACATTTTCTAAAACACTCAGTATTGGCCTCACTTAGGTTCCAGTGAAGTCAATAAAACTTTCACTAATTTCAATGGGAGCAAACTGAATCCAATACTTAGTGCTTTCGAAAGCTTTCTTCTTTACTATATTTCTTTCCCTTTTTTAAAGTTACTACCCAGATATTTAACTGTGTCTTGTATTGGGTTTTTTTTTATTTTGTTTCCCCACAAAAGTCAATACAGAAGAGGTATGTAAAAATTTGCACTGCACTCTTCTAAAAAATACTTTGTAGTGTTTACCTCAGTATGACAGCTGGGTTTTTTAGGCTCATCCAAAAAAAAAACAAAAAAAAAGGCAAGAAAGTAAGAAAGAGCATTTTCTATTGCAGCTATCAGTTGTATGGAATAAATAAACTCTACAAAGATATCTTTTAAGCTACTGGAAAATAAACTTCATATATAACTTCTTCCACAAGAGTATTCATTTAACTGAGATGTTTTGCTATATTTTATACAAATCAAATAAGGTGGGATATTTTTCTGTATTTGTAATTAAATCTCATGCTCACAACAGCCATGTAAGTAATCAGAAGAAAAATGCAGGTAATTCTTTGAATGGGAAAAATGCAATAATATATTCCTTTATTATGAGGAACTGTATTTCTTACAAAAACAAAACAAAACAAAACAACCCATACATAAAGCAGCTAAAATAGTGTTAATTGACTTACCAGTTATAAGAATGTGTCCAAATTACTGGGGCTGAGACGTTGTGTGGATATCACTCCCCACTCCAGTATGGTAAGCTAACTTTCTCAATACCATAATTTACAAGTCCCAGGAAAACCTTACTAGATGTGTTGAACCATCTGTACAGTCCATTTAAAAGTAGTTTGGATTCATGGGAGTATTTAAGAAGTTAAAAAGTAGGAACAACTAAATTGACACTTTTGTTTAGTTTGAAGTACCAAGACAGACAACGAAGCAATTTCCACTACTGGCTTATTTCACTAAAAATTCTTCTCCTGAGGACTAAGGCAATATCTTCAGCAAACAAATCTTTAAATAATTTTGGGGGGTTTCTCTTGGTGAATAAGAGAAAAAGTACACAAACAAATGTTTGTTGTTGAGCGGCACCCATGCATGAAATCCCACCAAGAATTTCTAGGAGTTGTGAATCTTCCTTGAAGTGTGTTGAAGATAAGCCATAAAACATAAAATCAATGAAAAATTCTTAAGTATATGACTTGTACTGAATTCATTGACTAACTAAAAGATTCATTACATTACACTGTACATGTGGGACCTCAGCTAAGACCAGGTGCACTTCAATGTTTTTATTATCTTAGGAGTATTTGGTTACAGGAAAAGATAATAGCTCAGTGCACCTGAGGCTGGCCATGATCTAATTATGCTGATTGAAGAGAGCTGCAAGTGTTTCTCAAAAGCAGTAAAACTGATGCATCAGTGGGAGTGATTTTAGAACTCAGTTCTGATTGCCAATGGGTGTGACTTCAGGATGACTGATAGAAATATTGTCAGAAGTTACTTACTTAAGAAATGAGGTTTTCAGTTGTCATTTTAATAATAGGTTTTCAATTTTGTAAAAAAAATACCACGTTGTTATCAAAATGCTACCTGCATTTAGATATCCTCCCTGCTCTTCATAGGCACCAAACAGTAATAGAATACAAGGCACTTTAAGCTGTTTCTTAACTTTAGATGTCTGAAATATGCTGAGTTTAGATCAACAATAAACTAATTTCCTAATTGTTGCAGCCCGTGTTTTAGAAAAACTACAGTTAGTTCTGTATTTTATTTAGAAGACTGTTCTCTGCTATATTTTGAGGCATTCTCCCATCATCTCCAGGAAGACGGCCAGTCACACTGTAGGAATTCAAGGACATTCAGACCTCAATTTTTCACTCCTTTGCTCTCCAAGAATACGTTCCAGTTCTGACCTACTTGATAACAAACCATTAACTTTGTACCAGTATACATTTCTCTATCCCTGTCCCCTCTCTACTGCATGGCTTATGCTAGCCTTCCAGCAGCAGTATCCTAACTATTCATCCAACGCAGGTAACTTCTTCTTATCAAGTAAATATGTCCTTGCAATTTTGCCCTTCATAGTTAAGAAGAAAATTTTATGACTTAAAAAAACCTGCACGTTGGTGGATGTGGTATTTTCTTCCAGAGACTGCTGAGTTGAAAACGGTCATTTCAAGATGTAAGTGCAGCACCACTCATCTGGAGGACTCCAGAAGCCAAAAGTCTTTAAGGTGACATTTTAAGAGACAACATTATTAAGGTATTTCATTGCTGCATTGTAGCAGAAACGTCTTGCCAGTATGTACTTCCCCCAAAGCTTTCTTACATGCCAAAATCCTCAGCCACCCTCCTCAACTGTCAAAATCTTCAGCTTCTCATCTGAAACCTGCTGCAGTTTAATCGTTTATTTGTTATTGATACAAACTTCTGCAACATCTCACTCTCACAACTGGAAGCACTGCATAAAATGAACTGAGTTTAGCCTAAAAATAAATGTATAAAATGAGTTAGTAACAACAAATATGTATAAAACAAAATCATGTAGCAAGCGATGTAGTAATTATGTGGTAGTGAAAATAAGCAGTCCATTTTCCTATTGAAATTGATGCTATGGAATTCAGATATCCCAATATCTTTTATGATCTAAGCCTCAGTATATTCTCTGTGGTCTTAAGCATGGGCTCTGGAGCATTTTTAAGCTCAGGCAGCCTCAATTTACCTTCAGATTCCAACCACGTAATACTGCCATGTAGCAGCATCCATGGATACTCGTACACCACCTTCAACTTTGCCACAGTGTAGTCAACATACGTTTTCTAGTGTTGTTTCACCACCACCTTTTCTCTTTCTGGACTCTTTTTTCCCAGCTTGTTCTCTTTTTGCCCAAAAATGAAAGGGGGTGGGGGGTGGGGTAGGAGGTGGAACTGTTTCATTTAGTCATTGGCATGTCAGGGGAAAAGAAGCAATGTCTTTTTGCTATGAAAAATATAGAGTTAGTCTTTGATTACTGACTGAAATCTCATAACTTTTGTGCCGTGAGGCATGAAACTCATCCCGTCAAAAGAATAGCACCTTCAGTGTACAGTCACTAAATATTTATTTCAGTGGCGATGTTCTATAAAGCTTCGACTGCTTAGGTTGAGTGCTACTCCCAGACCTTTTCCTTTTTATTGATTACATTAACACTTTTAACACTCTGCCTTCATAAATAGTCACCAGAGAGCATTCACTCAACACTTTTGCATTGAGTAGCATTATATTTGCACATGCATAAATCAGATGAGCTGTCTTTGTCCAGTTCGGGTCACAGAGTGTTCAGCTCACACACTTGATACCAGCCAGTCCCTTGAATGAACTCTCAAGGCAATAGATGTTTTTTCTGCCTTTCCTGGAGCTATTCGAAAAGCTTTCTAAGACCTGCTGAATCTCTTGTTCCAGGCACATCAAAAAAGTAAAAGCAAGGATGTAGATCGAACCTCCTGGGAAAAAATTGTGCTCAACGCAGTTGCTTGCCAGGAAATATGTCCACCTTAAAAGACAAGATAATTTTGTCAGAGGTAGCTTAAATACTTTCAACATGATGAAATTTTATGGAGCCAAGTTATTTCACCGGCACATGAATAAGGATCACAAAGTTTAAGGAAGATGTGAAAGACATACCTCCTGAATCTGCCTTAGGACGTGAGTCCTTACGGTCAGATTTAGCACGAGTTGTGAGGAAAAACTCTGCATGAAACATAGCAAGGCCTTCATCCTGCCTCTCCCATGTCTGTGACCTGTGCTCTGACCACTAGCATGTAAGCACTCGAAGTAATTTTGATCAAATACCACTAAAAATGTACTTGTCCATCAAACACAAGTTGGACCTGATTTGCTTTTTTAACAAAAGCATTGGGAAGAGGTTGCCTTGATAAAACAGGGAAGTAAAATACATTCTGGGACTTTTTGAATGCTAGTCTGAAGAAGGATTATTGCCCTCCAGGCACCTCAGAATTTAATGTCAGCGGTGCCACATGAGGAAGCGTGTGGTTACATGAAGAAGTAGCAACACAGGTTTCAGCCAAGGGCTTTTATTTAACTAATGCATCAGCAATTACTGAATGAGATCTGGTTTAATGCCTTACATGAAAAATTGCTCTACCTGTTAAGTTGTCATGCCCTTTACATCGGTGTGGTTGCCTTAGATAACCTTAGGGTCCACAGGATGGCACTGTGCCACAGTAGATGCAATCATCCTGAAGATGCTAAAATGAATTTTGGAAAGCACAATATAGTCTCACTGTAGTATTACAACCTCTGCTTATAATGAGAATCATTCCCACTTGTAGATACCAAAGAAGAGAATTGCTTCTTGAGTGATAATGCTTTCCCTTCCTTTTAGTGCTTGCACATATGGTTGAATGCAATACCTTTTTGGCACCTTATGCGATAGAAAATGTCATCGAATGTGGTAGTCCACTTTTTACCCATTGTCCTTGGCTAGCAGGTTTAAATCAAAATGAGAAGTTAGGGTTGTGAAAGAAGTATATATACAAAATAAAAACTGTCCCAAGGATGGGTGATAGTTTGAAACTCTGGAAAATGCTAAATGAGGTGACTTCCACAGCAGTCAGGATAGGGTTTTGTGCTCAAAAGGCTGGCCTACAAAGTGTACATATTAGAGGCACTTTAGAAAAATACCTATTCCTATAATGGCTAACTCAACCCATTAATTTATTTGTCTATAAATACAGTTTTCAAGGTCTGGTTTTTGTTCCAAAGCAGAGCAACCCAAAACTTCCTAGAGCCTGTTCAAATAAATCAGGCCTAATGATAAAAATGAGTTCTGAACCCTCCTTGTGAAAGTCCTCATGAATTAAAAACATCCATATAATCTCTGCACTTGTCTGAACACAAATGTGCTGCTGTTTTCATGAAGACTAAATATTTCTGGAAATGCTTAGGTTGATGCTATTCAATATGTATTTTCATGCCTGGCCCATATCAAGATTGCTCTCCTTGAAACTTACGGTTTCTCAGATGAAACAGGTTTTTCATCATTTTACAGACCATTCATAAAGGCTCATCTGGAACATTAAATGTAATTCAAACTACTTGTAGTCAAAAATAAGGTTAGCTTCAGTTGGACCTGTACAGAGAAGGACTACCAGAACAGCAACAGGAGTGCAGAACTTTCCTTAAGGAGATAGCAAAAGTGCATCTGAAGTCCAGAAAATAAAAATTAAAGGGAATATGATTAGTCACTGAATACTTGTAGAAAGTAGGTATGAACTGACCAGGAATATTCTAATCTCCAGAAAAGTAGTGTTTGGGTAAAAATTTTAAACAAGGCATTTGGGAGGAATAAATCTGCACTATAGCAGAATGGAGTTTGACAAATTAATGTGTGGAAGTGACAGCAGTAAAGACATTCTGCATCTTTCAATATACTCACAATATTACTTGTGAGCTATTCTCCATTAAATATGCATGTTTTTAAGCTTCTGTTAACTGCCGTCAGGATCATGGGACAATTCTCCCTTTTCACTGACAAATTCTAGGGATTTTTCACTACTGAGACCATACTTAGACTTAAGGTGTATCTTTGGACGGGCTGCTGCGCTTCCCCAGTTTGGAAAACATTTCTCATGTTTGACTTCTGTGCCTCATTTATGCACTCAGAATTATATTGTTCAACAACTTTTGGGATTGGGAAGAAATTCACAATATTAGAATAAACCATTTTGAACATTTTTATCTTGTTCTGCAATTTATTTCCTCTCTTTGCCTCTCTCCTAGTATTACTTTGAAGCTTTTGAGGCCTTCAGACTTTACATTTTGTAAGTTTTATATAGTATAGCAGTTTCAGAATATTTGTAGCAGAAAGGATGCGGGGCAGAAAGGATGTTCATTAAAAACATTGCAATTTTATTTTTTACTTTATTACCTGCAGTAACAAAAGACAGTGATGTAATGCCTTTATGCATTATCTTCCTCTTGGGAAAAGGCTATAGCTTAGTACAACATTTCTGTAGCACTAACATACTGTCCTAACTGTCAGTGGTCACCCTTCACTGTTAGGACATGACTTTCCACTGGACACAATCTAGCTGCTGCACGTCTCCACAGGTCTCTATAAGTTTATTGCCATTGATTAAGGTGTCTTAATTGGTTTTGTTCATAAGCAGACAGTAATTCACAAGTCCTCTGTGTTTCCTCGGGTGCAATCTATGTGGGCTAAGCAGACCAATTTACTCACACGAATGCTTTTCATTCCTTCATTTGCTACCATTCAGCCATAAATCTTGACCACCTGTAGGGGAGCATTCCTCTTCACAGGTCCTAAGACTCATCAAATTCACCTTCAAAAACCACCTCTGCATTCCACTTTGGCATGTAGAGTCTTCCAAAAATCCTGGAGAAAGAAATTTCCAGCGACAGAAATGCAGAAGTGCAGATCGCGTCTCGGTGGTCCGTTCTCAGGTCGTTCTCACACATCTCACAGCTTTGGTAAAGAGCTTTCTCTATGGAGAAGAAACAGTGATCTTTCTCCCACTAACTTTCCAAAGGACCCAAAGTTGGTGATGCCTAATGAGTCCCTAATTAATTAATTTACTATTTATGAATGAGGAAGTTAAATAAGAAAGTTATAAGCAAAAAGCAAGCTGCTGCAAAACAACAAACAGCTGAATTTCTTTTTTTTTTTTTCTTTTCACCCCCCAACTACTGGGAAGCTGTTCAACTTCTTCCACCTCCTTCTGTTACCCTTTCTTCACCACCTCCAAGGGCTCTCCTCCTCTTTCTCCCTTTCTGTTATTCTGTTAACCAAAAATTGTAAGCTCTTACCATTAACAAGATCCCAGACCATGAAACGCAGCCACATGTATCCCTTTTTTTGCTGATGAGCTTTGCAGGCTGGGTTCCTCTAATTTTCACGTGGTTCTTCAGTTCGCACCTTGCTTGCGCTCAGCTTTTCTCTCCATTTAGCTTGTTGTTCCAAAATTTTAATATTATTAGCATTTTAATGTCTTTGACCTGGGGAAAGACAAGAAAAATGGGTTTCTCTTTACTCTTTCACTTCTTTCCTGAAAACAATTTGCATCTGCAGTGCCTTGCCTTTGTCACAGCATGAATCACAGTCTTGTTTCACATTGTCTCATAACCGTTCGTTCCCTACATCCCATCCACAGTAATCACGGTTGAATTGACTCTATCCCTTTGTGTTGCTGATTAACCGGGAGGGGTGAGAAAAAAAGAGAAAGAATGCAGTACATGATCTGTTCACTTGAGCGAAATGGAGGCTACATACACAAAATGACATTACTTAAGGCTATTCTCTATTTCCTTAAAGTACGCACTTCTCTCAGATAGGTGGTTAGTTACCGGCAGAGGTGGAAAACGCACTTCGCTAAGAGCCAGCCACTCTCTGCAGCTGAAATGTGAGGGGAAGGCTGGACCTGGAGCAGATCGTAGCTTTGTGCACAGACCCTACAAACCTTGCATAAAAGATGTCAAAGCAGAGAGCTTTTGCATCCGCAGCGTATGTCGGTTTTCAGTTGCGGGCATCGCAATGGTCTTTATAATCATCACAGCCTTCCTGCTGAACTCAGTTTTGGTTTGAAGGAACCAGCTTCTTTCTTAACAGTTTGTTCATGGCTCTGGGACTCCTGGTTAGCAAGAAAAGCAAGGAACACTTTTCTTCACAATGTCCCAGTAATTTTCCCTAGTTTCCCGGCTTTTCGCAGAGCAATCCCAGAGAAGGGTAATGCTCCTACTGCCCTCAACGCTGGTGCTCTCAGGTGTAACAGCCTTGGCTGTTACAACCCTGTAAGACTAGAAATGCGTAAGAGAAACAGAGCCTACATGACAAGTAAATCGACTATTCTAATTTTATTTCTATTCACCTTCTAATTACTCTTAAAATTAGTGGTAACTATAAATTCATAGAAATCTGAGGTCCATCACAAGGGGCCTGATTCACTCACCCTTTCTGTGAAAAAAGCCCACTTACTATGTAGGCACAAAATCTAGTCAAGATTATGCCATTGATTACAGACATAGCTCAGATAAGTTACACTCAAAATCTTGTAATGGGCAAAAAAGGAATCCAATGGTATACAAAATCAAGAATTTATTGTCAGGATAAGTAAAATCTTAACAGCCTAATCAAAAAGCTGTTATTAGTCCAGATCTAATTGTTACAGAAAAAAAAGGAAAAAAAAAAAAAAAAAAAAAAAGAAATACTGTTGAAAAAAAAGGTCTCAAAAAAAAAA
>VYXH01012050.1:98270-109367 GCA_013397275.1 Burhinus bistriatus
AAAAAAAGAAAAAAAAAAAAAAAAAAGAAAAGAAATACTGTTGACAAAAAAGGTCTCAACAATAATAGTATAGGTAAAATTGCATACACATTTCTAGATTCTAACCCTTTTCCAGGTGTTTTGCTCAAGCTTTCACCACTCCCTGGGGTCATGATGTTGATGTCTTCAATCTGGTCAAGGAGCAGAGCAAGTTGTCAGCATTCCAAGTCCTTTGTTTGGAGCAGCATGGTGATGGGGAGAGTTTCTTCTTCCTTAGTCGAGGATCTACTTGGGGGTTATTTTATGTTTCCTAACATGCTTTACACTTCGGTCTTTCCTCATTGGTCCAGAAGTCCACATTACATCCAAATTTACAATATATATGGGGCCTTTTTCACATTATATACTTGTCCTTTGTTCCCTTTTTTACCCCTAAAAAGCTGACTTTACCCAGCTCCAGGTCTGCATTTGTTTAACTGATCAGTGATGAATTGTTTATAGCCATAGGCTCTCCAGTGCTGGCCTGTGCTTCGCCTCTTATCACCCTGTGACTGCTGCTCTACTAAACATCCCACACCCCCACTTCTCAAGGGTTCTGCTATCGCATCAGGCCTGTATTCCTCTACCCTACGTCACCATCCTAGTCAGAAATATTTCATTCTACATGGAATAATGGCTTGTTACAGCTATCTACATAGAAACTATGGTTATACTACACAAAGATAAGCAAAAGTAAAATAAATTAAGTAGAGCAATCTGGTCTTTAGAAAAAATACTGCTGAGGCTAAACCATGAAAAACCAAAGCTCCAGGCAGCCCAAGAAAGGTTCAGACAAAATTAGCCTAGGAAGACTCAGTCTTGAGGTCTTGCAAACTCAGCATAATACCTGTGGCATGTTAATAACCATGACAGTACTGTCCTTACTGGGCTATGGAGCTACAGTTAAGCGGTAAACAAATGCCCTAAGCCCTTAATGCATTAGTAAGTGTTAATTAGTGTGCAATTGGTAATGCAGCCCGTAAGTGTCTAAATTTTTTGGTTCAAATCATTTTGCATTACCAAAGACTGTACAGGACATCAGTTATCCCACAACAAAGAACTGAGTCTCCAAAACAGAGCTGGGCGTCCCAACAGCACCTGACATAGGAAATAAAAGTAGTGGGTTCCATCACAGCAGCCAGTCTGTAGAAAGACCACTTCAGTTCTCAAGGCTGCCAGTCTTGCACAGCTCTCCAGCACTGCATTAATTCATTTGCAAAATGCATACACCACTTTGAAGTTGGTGGATGTGTAGATAATGACAGCTAATCCTGTGCATTTTATTACTTGGGGGGAAAAACATATATTAAAAGATCTATTTATTTATTTTGGAAGAGTGTTTAGTTTAGTGCACTGCAAAGACCCACCACTACATTTTGACTGGTAGCGTAGAACAAGTGGTAGGACACAGCTGCCACAAGAAATTATTGAATTAGACACAAATATGCTGCAAGTGGGAGGCTTTGGGTATTTGAGGTTCCCTACCAAAGTAAGATGCTTTCAGTAAAGCTGGTGCTAGATCTTGCATTTTTATCAAAACCTCACATTGTACCAGGTACTTTTGCGTTAAAGGCAAAAGAAAACTCCCACTTATTTCAAGTCTGAAAGATTAAACACATGAAAGATTCCCTGTTGCCCTGGGCAAGATTAAACAAATGACCCAAAAGGAAATTTGTACAGAATTTAAGCTCTAAAGCTCAAAGCCTGAAAACCCATCTCACCTCTAATTATCTTGAAGAAACCTAATGTTGGTCACGTTGGACGTCATTAAGATGCAATAAACACCCTCAATTACATTGCAGGTGCTGAGCATCCTCTTCACTCTCACCTGTGACTCAGGACAACGTGCTTTCCCAGGGTGTGAGACAGAAGAAAAGACGGAAGGAAAACTCACAGTGCAACTAAGATGGATGTTGCTATCAGATTTGTCTGAAAGAGGTCAACATAATGATGAGATAAAATACAGATTTTTGAGTTTTCCAAAATCTTACGGTCAATTTTTTTTTTAAATTTCACCATTTTGGATTTTCATTTTGAAACCATTATTTTTTATTTAAAGTTGAACAATATACAAGGGGAATAAAAGGTTACATAATACAAAAAGAAGACAATACACCTTTTTCTATTGAACAAACTATTTCAGGCTGACTCAACTTTTGGGTTTGTGTTACTTAGTTTACCAAAAAGCTGAAAAAAGCCTGTTTTGTTTTGCCAATATGAAAGTTTTCTCAAGATTTTGATCCATTCACAAAATTTGCAAACCTTATTGTCTGCTTTTTAAGTTTCTCTTGAATAAAAACCCATATGTTTTACTCTCTGTTTTCCTTTGTCCCCCAGTGTTTCACCTATGTTTTTGTTATCTCTGAATTTTTTGATTATAAATAATTCTGATGTGCTAGGAGAGTTAGTTACTTAAAGTTTTCCAAGCTCAGAGGATTCAATGTATATTCGTCCACTTGTGTATTAAGAAAAGCACCATTTGTAGAGCATTAACGCAGAGTGATAACACTATCTGGGCTACCCAGTATGAAGTAGTATTTCAAAAACATGTCTGTATCAGCAGCTAATATTACATCAGACAGATTTACATTAGCAGAAGGCTCATAAATTCAAACAGAAATCAAATTAACTATCAAGACTGTGGGTTATTGGCAATCCCTTTGGGGTATGTTTACATTCTGTAGAAGCCTTGGTGAGTAAAGCAGTTCATTAAAGACAGACTCCATCCTAAGTCAGAGGCTCCAAGTCAGGAGATATGATGCCAGATGGATGTGGCTCACTAGAGGAACATGGTCCTAGCTCTAACAAGCTACGAATGCATCCTGCCAGCTCTTGGGCAAACAAGCAGAGTGGTGGCAGGAAACCAAGCCAAGTACAGCTGGCTAATAAGGTATGTAATTGCCTTGTTTCTTTGCAGTCGTTTTCCAAATCTAGCAACTATGTTGTTGACTTTGCCCTTTAGTAGTTTAAAATTCATTTTGTTTTCCATCAGAATCTTGTGTTATGTTCACAGTGACTTAATTGAAGGCAAAACACAGACCTGTGGCCAGCATGCCTCTCACAGATTTTGGTACCCAGTGTCAAGAGGTCTCGTTCTACTAAGCTGCAAGAGATTGATACAAGGTGATGATCATGAGTTTGAAATGGTAGAGATGAAATTCCATTTATTGTGGCCTGCAGCAAGGCAGCAGCTAAAGGAAGCTAAGTTTTCACATTCAAGTATCAGTTTATGACATTCTCCTTATCAGTGTTTGTAGAACCACCAGTTTCTTCTAAAACGCCTCTGGTTCAGGAGATGATACCACCCCTCTACTCAGTACTGAAGGAGAGGACTAGTTTCCCAGCCCAAACAACGATGAGCTGTGCTAAGCACTACCTGATGGTCTTCCTGAGGAACATCTGAGGAACAGTCGGGTTTGAGACCCGACCTGACCCCGTGTGCCGTTGGTTAGCTCCAACCCGTTTCCTTACTCAGCAGTCTGTCTGGTTTGCATTCTTTCCTGACATCTTCCCATGAACTGCTTCAGGAACTCTGTCACTTGGGATTTCACTCCAGGCAGAAGCCACCTAAAAATCACACACGGCAACACTCAGCACAGCAGTACCTGAGTCCTTTTTTGGAACAATTTTTTTTCTAATTTAATGTGCAATATCTACCCTTTTCAGAACAAGAGATCAAAAGGGTGCTTGCTGCTAGGAATTAAATTTTCATTGTGTTCTTTGGGAAGCAAAAGGACACCAAACGTTACTGACTTGCTAGATGCTAGAAGTGTAGCAGAACATGCATGCACATCCAACCTGGTTCAATCTTTTTCTCAACTAACAATGAAAATTCGTAGTTCTGATTATGTATCAAACTACACAGCTGCAAGAAAGAATTAAAAGAAATCTTTCCCTTTTCAAGCTTTAATTTGAATCTACAGTTTTTGTTCTTTTTCACTGTATCAGCTAGCATTTGCTAAACATACTGAAATAAAAGCTTTCCTTCACTGTTCAGCCAGTAACTCCACTAAAATTAAGACCTTGTTAACTGAGGACAGCAGATTCACACTGCTGTTGAAATGGTTAACATAACAAGAGAATGCACAATTTATCCAAAAAATATGATTTGGCTGACAACTGTGGACTAAAGCAAGTAGAATTATTGCCATTTAAATTTTATATGCCGCTGGAACAACTGTTTAGTGCAGAAGCTGCTTCAGACATAGGGATTATTTTTTAGTTAAAAATAATTATGGGAAGAGCTGAGAGCAAAACTAATTCCTAGGGATAGAGTGTATATTATTGTCTCCACTCCACTGATAAATATGACTCTGATAATCTTATGATTAAAATGTGCTCAAGCAGACCCTGGCAAAATAAACTGCAATAGATTTAAAGAAAATGTAGATGTAGAAAAGTGTAAAAGTAAAAAAAGGCTTTTCACAAGTAAGTGCTCCATTAGAACACAGAATGAATATATTGGTACCAGAAGCTTACATGAAATCACATGGTAGCTGTGTCCTGATTTATATAAGTGCTGTGATTCTCCATATTTTTTTCCTACTTACTTTATACCTGTTTTTTTTCCTGAAAGGAAAAAGAGAAACTCTCACTCAACTTCAACTAAGCTATTTCAGAGTAACATTAAAGCTTTGACTTAGGCTGACAAATGACCTGCCCGTAGGGATCTCTTTCTCTACACAAAACTGGCCATTGAAAAATATTGTAATCAGACATGGTGGTGATTTTATTGGAATAAGCTTATTCATTCCTGTTGGCTGTCAAGCAAGTTTCTGCATGAACCATTTATCAAAAAATCAATGGGAGGCTTTTGAATACCATTTTTCTCAAAAATGTATAGAAATACCTAAGCTTCATAACTGTATTGATGTGTGTCCCTCTGTGTGTGGGGGAGTGAAATCAAATTGTCTGTACGATGAAAAACGGCAAGGAGCTCTAAAGTTCTCTCAGATGAGGTCCCAGTGTGGCAAGCTAAAACTTTCCCAAAAAAATGTTCCCAAAATGTTCCCAAAACATTCCCAAAAAACCTTTTCCATCTAGTAGGGACAGTCTGTGGAGATTTCCCAAAGCAATGGAAGAAATAAATGGGCAAAATGACTTCCAGAAATGTGAAATGTAAGATAACTGTGATGATAGAACATTAATAACACTCTGAGATAGTTTCTAAAACTTGGATTTTATCCTGCAAAAAGAGGCATCCTCATCATGTCCTCTTCTTGCTGGATTCTCTGACTGGAGCAGCTGCTACAGACTACTGTCAAGAAATGGTTATGGGATAGACAGACCATCGTTCTAATGTCTTACACTCGTTCATATGTTTCATATATAAAACAGTAAAGAAGAATTTAGATAATTTAAATGTATGTTAATAAACTCCAATTGCGCAGACAGAAATAAGCAAGAAAAAAAAAAGTTAGCATTCCTAGTGTAGATAAATTTGCTGCGTGAGATTCTCAGATATTTGAAAAGGCATATCAAATCAAGTTTCCATTATTTTCTTTAACCCACCATTACTCTTCAGCACAGACCTGTCGTTTCAAAGATCACAGGAACCTATGTTGATTCCTATAGCTTGGCCCTGCAACCATGAGCACAACCAGTCTTGTCTGCTGAGCAATAACTCAGTGATTAACCGCAGCCCACTGAAGGACTTCAGCCATTGGACCACTTTGACAATATTCGTTAATTATCCACATCCTGATCAGAAGTTCTCCCACAAAGGAAAGTACAGGAGATCTGGAGTATGATGACCTCAGGGTCAGAAATAAATGCTAGGTCTGCTTGGACCTACTCCGTTATCCACTAACTGATTCAGGTTTTCCTCTAGTGCACGTGAAGACACATCTGATTTCAAACACATTCCAGTAACTTTTTGTTCAGGCTGACCAAAAAATTGTTTTGGTAAAAACATACGGAAGGACACATTCTATGTAAACAGAATAAATATAATTACATGGGCAGTGGTACCACATTTTTAACGTGCATAAAACAGGAAGGTAATTTTAAGCAAACATGCATGGAAAATTAGATGTGCAGAGAAAGAAAGAAGATGTCATGACATTCCATTCTAATGATACAAGGTGCAAAGAAGGACTGCCTCATTTCCATGCATCTTGCAGTGTGTGCAGCCCATGGCACAAAGCTTCACAGGGGACCTCTCCTTAGGCAATGTGCATTTTACCTCAACTTGAGTCTTCTGTTAACGTTTCAAAGAGAGCAGTGGAGAGCTTTGTATCCCAGTATTCTCATCTTACACACTGAGTTCTTTCCCACCCATCATTGATAAACGATCACAGACATTTCTGAGAATTCACCAACTGAGAATGGTGAAACATGACATGTCGATAAGAGAGAGAACGTTTCTGAAATTAAATAGATTTAGATCTGCTTAAAATACTGGAGAATTTAAAAAGTACTCTGATGCCAGTAACATTTTTTTTAAAGTTCTGGCTATAATATATGAATGTGGATGAGATGGACAGATGGATGGAGAAAAAGACTATTGTGATCCCTAACTAAAATTACAAGAGATAAAGATAGGTTAAAATAGCATAAAGTAATATTGTTTGGAAGTAAAGGTGGCAAAACCAAAAAGGATTAATGTGATGTAACTGTAATAGAGAACATCAGAATAAAGCTATTTGTTTCAGCGTGACACGGACAAAAAGACAAGGAAACACACAGGAAAATTAAAAAGAAAAGAAAGTTAATGAGGACTTCAGGAAGCATTTCTCATGCAAGGAATCTTAATACTCCAGCTTGCATTCAAGAGCAAATTGTAAGACAAAAGCTGTATGATAATTCAAGAAAGAGATATGTAAAATGTCATGCTGTTATGCTGATTACTGGCTAGATTTATGATATAAACTTCACAAATTACAGTATAGAGAGTGGAGAGGTGGAATAAATATTCTTTCTAAAACTTAATCACTTTCTAACATGCAAAAGCTACAGGGTGATTCTTCAGAGACCAAAAATGTAACCTGCAAAAGCTTTTTTTTTTTTTTTTTTTTAATCTTAAGCTTAATAAGAGGAAATTGGAGTATTCAAATCCATCTGAGACTACAAAAATATAGTATTGGCAGAGTAAATTACTCTCATGTTCAAGCTGCCAAAAGCAATCTAGTCTCTGTATATAGAAACAAAATCACAAGATTAAATCAATACGTTTTTCCCATGTTTGTGGGGAAAAGATAATTGATTAGAATAGCAGGTCACATCTATACTAATGTACCATTCAGTAGCTGACATCATCTCTCTATCTTTGGCATGAATACCAGCTCATAATACTCACTTACATACCTTTTAATTACTTTGCTTTGTAGCCAGAAAATGGAAGGCTAACTCATTAACCTTCTTTGTCTTTCAAGAAGGTGTTTTTTTCTTAATGTTTATGCCTGTTTGGACCTCCAGTTATTCCCATAGACTGCAGAGGTATCTATTAGCAAACCTGGTCAGCTGTAAGTTCTCTTTCATTGCTTAATATATTCTGCAATCTGTTCTTCATGATTCAAACCCATATCCCAGTTTTATCAGTAAATAGAAATTTCGTAGACTATTTTTCCTATTTCTAGGAGTGAAGCAGTTTTTGCAAATGCTAAAACTATACTATAGATTGCTTTGTTGGTGGCAGACAATTCAGAAAGGATCTTATAAACAACGATATAGAACACGGATTTAAAACCAAGACATTCCACTTGTAACAAGCATTTCTCTTACTTATGAGTAATGACTCCTATTTAATGCATTGTAAATGCCTT
Source organism: Burhinus bistriatus (assembly GCA_013397275.1). Taxonomy (NCBI): domain Eukaryota; kingdom Metazoa; phylum Chordata; class Aves; order Charadriiformes; family Burhinidae; genus Burhinus; species Burhinus bistriatus. The sequence continues at coordinate 106,052 of VYXH01012050.1, forward strand.
CCTAAAGCAAAAGCTTCTATGTGCCAGGAAGAAAAGAGAAACAGATTTCCTGAATCATTGTGAAATTTTTCGAAGTCAGGACTACAGAACTGGATAAAGACAAAGAAACCCAAATTAGAGCAGAAGTATCAGAAAGCAGTAATTCTGTTGCCATTAGGGTGTTTTGGTTTTTTTCATAAAAGAAGACAATCCTACAATACACATTTCTCCAGAAAATCAAGACACCTTTGCACCTTTATGCAGGTTGAGGTTGTATTAAGGTTACATCACAGGTGTGAAAGAAATGCAGAGAATTACAATTTGTTTCATCCTCCCCCACCCTCAAAAAGAAAAATGCATAGTCATTTAAAGGGGACCACAGAGGAGCGTGACTGCATCCAATTTTGGTAAGAAGCTGTGATAAGCACAAGGAAACAATTCTTCACTTCAAAGGAAGCTTTAAGTGATAATAGGTTAAAACCTCTCTTTGTTTAATCAGTTATTTAAATACTACTAATCATCTGGGCTATGTGCCAGGCTCAACACCTATAATTTGAGGGTCCTAAATCTTATGAAGTACAAAGGGTCACCTCATACTCAGACCAGTGATTTTCATATGGTTTCGAGTTACACAAACGGACTCCAAGAAAAGCTCACAAGTTTGCACCTTTTTCACCTTAAAAAGCAGCTATAATCTGAAACGTAAATGACATGTTTATAAAACTACACTATCATATTTAAAGGAAGCTACAAGCAGGGGAAAACAGCCTGAAGCCAGGAGTGAAGCAATTAAGGTATGTAGTAGAACTGTTAATTGAAAGTTCTTGTGCAGGAGGGCAGAAGGAAACGACCTAATTCAATGGACATAAGGCCATGGCAGCAATTCTGCATTAGTCTCTCTGCCTGCCTCTTTGACACCCATCTGCACCTTTTGCATCATCCCCTCTGCTGCACCTGCACATCTGCTCCTGTGTCTGACCAAGTCTGGAATGTGGGAACTTCCTGATCTGGAAAACAACCCTTTCTTCTTACTTATCCCAAAATAAATTTTGCTGACTGATCAGTTCCCTGGTCTAGGTCACCACATGACTGTACAAGCAGTTGGACAGGAGCAGAAACTAAAGACCTGGTGCAAAGAAGAAATTATGTTGATTCAAATATTACTGCTGTGTACCAGAGCCTAAGAAATTGGGAAGCTGAACTCTTACCAGGAGAGAATAAATACCTTTGTCATTTCATTCCGGTGTAGAGAAACAGCTGTAGACTGAGTGCACCAGCACCAGTAGCCACCTTTAATAAAAGCAGCAGAAAGATTTGGGTTGGAAACTGAGTGTATACAACAGCCCTGGGGCAGTTTGCAGCCTCACCTCACAAGACAGGTGAGGTTATGGAGCCGGCAAGACAGAAAGTAAGCCTAATAATGGTCTCTGTTGTTTTATTATCTGCAACGTTCTTCTATTTTTGTCAAACCCTTTTTACAGAAAATACAGAAAGGCAAAGGCTGGCCTTTCCTACAACTGAGCCTTCTGTGGAAGCTGCAAGAGTCTGAGGGGTAATCCACCACTGATGACAAAGACCTGAGTACAGAGGTAACAAAAGCTGCCAGGATAAGATTCAATGACAAATTCCTAAATATCTGGAGATCTTATTGCTCCCTTAGTGATTGTGTTACCATTACACAGACTTACAGCAGTGTAACCCCAAAGACTGTCAGCAGGATGCAGGGATGAGTCAATCTCAAAGCCTGAGCTCATCAGAAGGATATGACTAATACCTTGCAGTTTAAGCTCAGTATTCTATTGTTGTTGAGGCTGCTATGATGAAATTTGCCATTTTCCAGCACCACAGCACCACATGCAATCAAATATTCATGATTAAAATACATTGCTATTCCCAGCAGGAGGGAGCCTGTGGCAATCCCTATCACCATGCTAGCTCACTCCCAAAACTGGGATGCTGGAAATGATCATCATGCAACCATCAGTAATGGTGACAGCATACTCTAAGTCCTCATTCAAAGCACATCAAATGCACAGCAAATTGCTGCGCATGCTTTCTGCACCTGTGTCTTAGCTATTTCCTTCTACTAACTTCTCACAAGAAGACTGTAATAGTGTTCCCTCTTTTCACCTCTTTAACAGCTGCATGATGCTTTTAGGTAAAAAGTGAATGAATATGGTATGACAACAGACCAGGAAGTCATGCTGACAGCACACATTGATTGGGTAACAGCTTTCTTGTGATGGTGACAATGGTTAAATTACATGCAATGCCAGCAGTAGTAAAAATCATCCTTGACATAAGGAAAACTAGATGTCTTACAATCTTTTGAGGGCAAAAATAGGGTTCAGATCATGTAAGATAACAGAAACTCCAGGAAAATCCAGTGGGGTGTTAGGCAGCACGAGACAGCTCATTTGCAAGCTGACAAAGACGCAACTCATTAACTTGCTGGGCTTCAGAACCAAGAAAGAAATTCTATTCCACAACCAGCTAGGAAATCAAAACTAATGCCCAAATTAATGCTAAGGTGAATGGAGACCAAAACCAAGCGGAAGGATAATGCATTGACGTACTCCAGGAGCGATGAAGGAAGGGATGTTAGAAACAACAGCAGGGCCCAATCCAAACTGGTTTTGTCAATTCATCGGTAGCTGAATTTTAAGACTCTTACTGTCAGAGTCTGGCTTAACTGTAGCTATGCCATGTGTTAAGACTGGAGAGCCTGATGATGTAACTTTTTTCATCTCTTTGACTGATGAATTTTGATTTAATTGATCACCTGTGAATTATACTAAAGGACACTTCTGCAGCAGCCTGTAGTGAATTTCCACTCACTGCAAAACTGCTGTAACTTTATCCCTAGCTACAAAACAACCTCATATTCTGTAAAGCCTCTTTGAACCAAACAGTTAGGATTTTAAAGTTTTGTCTCCTGCAGGGAGGGATAAAAAGATGGAACTGAGTAATGATAAATTTATCTATAAAGGATGCATGAATTATCATTCCCTTGATCATTTCTAGAACCAAAGGCTTTGCCCAAAACCCTGGACCAGGGGCTTCTTTTTCTTGGGGATATCGCAATGGCTTCTCTACTTGTGATTTAGCTTTTTTTTTCTGCTTTCCTATATCCTCCTGGGAGTCTCATTGCTCCTCTCACAGGTGCATATGCACATGCCTCCACCTGTATTCAGCTCTGCTTCCAATTCATCATTCACAAAGGAACAATCTACCCATCTAGTCAACCTTCTGCTCAAAACTTCTCTCTTGAGCAGGGATGCAGACAGGATTTCTTCCGCAGCCTGATTATGGTGGGGAACTTTTCCCTCTCTTTTTT
>VYXH01012050.1:109380-126750 GCA_013397275.1 Burhinus bistriatus
TTTTTTTTTAGCTATTTCAAAGGCTACTGTGTTACAGTTATTAGACACATATTACTTGACTGGAGAGAGAAGCTTTAGCAGTCTCAGCGCTTGAACATCCATCTTCCTCTCCCATTACACTGAATAACTTTCTCTCTGTGACTAAGCAGTAGTCAAACATTTTTGTGCTTTTGTACAGAAATTCAACAATGGAGATGGCTTTGACATATAAATAATGACTGTATTGAAAGTATAAAATTATATCAACAAAGAAATTTTCCAAAACCCAGGAAGAAGTTCAGCCTGCTTGGCAGAGGACACTGAATTCACAAATACCAAATGGGCATGGAGTAACTACCATAAGCCAAGTGGCAGAAAAGTTCCCAGGGGTTATAGGCAGACCACAGATTTTAAATTATGTTTTATATTAATATTGCACTGCTTTACAAAAGGTAGAAAAAGCAATTACTTTACAATGATTAGTAAACTCTGAGCTGGGACGCTGTCTGTTGTATTGTGCATTAAAGGACAGGTAGACACACCTCAGAGCGGGAACCGCTACACTGTGGCAGGCAAATACCTGTTTGGGGAGGCTTAAATAAGTTTATCCAATCTCAGTGCATGGGAATAGACTATATGTCTTCTTGACCTCCTTTTCAGCCCTTTTTAGACTTGAAATTACACACTGTAAATTTAGAGAAACTAAAGGTAGAGCAAAATGTTCTTACAAACCAGTATTTTCGCCATGGCTCCACTGCTTCAGGATAAGCCCTGGCAGCTGATAAGTCTTATGGTGTTGAATTTTAACCTCTAAACCCATATGTGGTTTCAGAGGTGGTAAGCTAAGAGACTGCCTCCTTCTTTCTCATGCTCAACAGCTGTAATTCGTATCAGTGAAGAAGGTTCAAACTAAATGAAAAGGATCTGTGGACTGTCTCCTTCTATAATCCAGATAGCTCTAATGTCTTAACACTTTAGGTAAGATGCCAGGTCTACCTATTTTCCCATTCACTGGGGCGGGGTAGGTGCAAGGCTGGAGGGAATTGACTGAATTGACTTCTTGCTTTCAGTGGGAACTGTGCGACTCTTCTGACTGCTATGAAGAGGCCTTTTATAACTATGATGGCTGAAGCACATATTTATTCAGTGTTGGGAGAATTTCATTCACTGAGCATGTATAGCTGAGTTCCTTAGGAACACAGTTTATCACATAAAATCTGAATAAATACACATTAAAAGTAGGCCGGTGTTCTGCACTAATTGAATTTTGCTGCATATTCTTTAAGGAGACCCGTGACAGTAAAGTAGATTTGGTCAGCCTCGGAGTAGAATATGACAACAAATTCATTACTGTTTAAGAGCTATACACACACTTAGTCTTTGATAATGAAGGTCATACAGGTTTTTCAAAAAAGAGAAAGCTCAAGCCATGAAGGGAAAAGTGACCTCATTTTAGGAAAAAATCCACAAAATCAAACTCAAAGGTTGATCCAGAAATGTGATTGTTACCAATTTATTTCCTTATCTCTTTAGCTGAAATAAGAGACTGGCTATCTAAGTATCAACAAGAATGAGTGTTATTCTAGGCTATTATCCTCATCTTGATGCAGAAGACTTAATCATTGAATCGTAATGATAAATGCCAATTAACTACCGCAAAATCACACCACACATTATTTGGAAAAGTATATGACCTCTATATGAAGCTTAAATGAATTTATTCTGATGAGCTTTAATCAACTATCAAATTAATTCATAATGTTTGGAATAGTATTACTAAGCTCCTGGAAACAAAGTTCACTGAACAGTGTCACACATTCATTACTTTCTGAAGCATAATGAAACCTAAAGTGCTAGGAAATAATCTACAGTTATAACGGCGATACAAGTTGACACTTTCCTCACCGAAGAAACTACCACAAATAGACAAATTTCTTCTTTATTATCCAAGAATCTTTTTCCACTGCTAACGAGGATTTTTATTTTATTTTATTTCCCTCTGTTTGCTTCTCAGACTGGGACCCAGCCAGTGAAACCGCAGGAACAAGGGCTCTGACACACTGACTGCCTCGAGCGAATGGCTGCAATGTCCCCTCCCCTGTTGCAGCTGCCATTCCCATGACAGAGCCTTGCAGAAGAGCGAGTGTACCTGCACCTCAGCTGTTCCTCTCACCATAAACCCAGCCTCATGGATGCCAGGCCCTTTTAGCCAGCTCTGTAATGAGGTTAGCATTTTTGGAAGACTGGCAGGGCAGGACAGTTGAGAGCAGTAACATCCATAACCTCTGGAGCAAGACTTTTTGCCTGGAAAATAAACGCTAGAAGCTGCCTGTTTTCTGCCTTACGTTCTTTCCAGCCCGCAGGGTGGACCATGGGAGAAGCTTTGCATTTACCTTCCCAGAGCAGGTAACACACATGAGCTGAGCTGGCAGCAGAGGTCAGTGGAGGGGGATGCTACGGTCTGCCACCAGCCATCACGAGCAGGGTACTGCCAGGGCAAGGAAAGCCAAGGGAAAGAACGAAAAGCCCCCTTGTATGAGAAGTGATATGCAACTTCTTTTTCATGTAACTTGGTCTCCTGAACTATAAGTTGATTTAAATCTGTTAGCTTAATTGTTTCTTCAAAGAAAAAGATCAAGTGGTGAGACATTAGAAAACGTTCCAGAAATAAAGTGTCCAAAGATATCCCCAGGGTAGTGCTACTTTCTTACGTCTTTCTAAATTTTATTATTCAAAAAACTGCTTAAGCATCTTGCTGATTTGTTCCAGGAAATCAAATATGAGTACTGTTTCACTGGATCTAAGAGGCCAGCGTCACACTTATTTTCTCCTTTTGAGGCATAATTCATTTTTATTATTGTTTTTCACTCAGTACAGCACAACATTTGAGCCCTAATCAAGCACATCGTCCCATCGAGCTGACTTTCGTGAGGCTGCCTTTTAGCTTACCCAGTGGTTGAGCAGGTCGTTAAAAGCATGCAGGACTCTGCCACGTCGTGAATCACAGGATAGGAAGTTTTACTCCTTAGCACAACACGGCCAGCCAGCTCTAGCTTTCCCTGTAGACTAGAAACTCAGGAACACTGTCAAGATATGACATTTTTGTCACATTTACTCTTAAAATGTCAGTTCACACTCGGATTTGAAGACAGGCAAAAGGATGGAAGTTTGCTGGCCTTTTCCTTATTCTGCCTCTGTTTGATGTGAAATCACACATTAATGCATACAGCCACATGGCATTTGAAGAAGAAATATTTTTCAGCAACATGAAAGCAGGAAAGGTCTGAAAAGTGTCATAACTTTCCAAACTTGTCAATAGAGTGCACAGTACATCTGATATAAGACTTCGCCTTGTGTGTTTGTCATGATACAAACGGCACTTCGTCCTCAGGGGAACCACTTGGTATGTTCCAGCCCCTTTTGCCCAGAGATGAATTAGTGCATTTAAAGGAGAGCACAGAGGCCGCTTTCTGAGGCTTAGGCCTTACTTTGTTCTTGGTTGCAACTCAACTCACAGAAAGCATCATTCACATGCACAGACACTCACAGGCCCAGGTTTATGATTAATCCCACCGCAGTGTGCTCATACATGTATAACAAAAATGGTCCCTTTGTGGAACCTGATGGACTAAAACAAGGGAACAGTATATTCAGTCAGTTTTTTGACCACTAGGTAAAAAGTTCAAATTCAGCCCAAACTGAAGGATGACTCAAGTTTCATATTTGGACTTTCTGAAATTTTTCTCTAAAAACAGCATAAGTGAGAGTACAGATGTACAGGAAAAAGTGACCACAGGAGATGCGGAGGTAAAGAAGGAGCACATTCAAGAATTTGCAATGCATTTGCACTTCTGTTAGTAATAGCACATGAAATGTCACTTGAATTCAGCATGTAATTGTTCTTTGCCTCCCTGATGTCTTGTGGGAACATTCCCTTTAGCACCTTGATTTTGTCTTCTCTATGCTTAAAAATGTATTGGCACCAGTAATTGCCTAATCTGGTCCAGATACGATATGGTACGGTGCAGATTTATTACACTGCGACAACAAATTAGGAATAAAAGCTCCGGGGAAGCAGTAAATCGAGGCTGCAATAACTCTTCTCCAAGTGCCACGCAGAGAGTCTGGTAGAGCATCCAGAGCGCTGCTTCCCAGCCACTGGTAACGCCGATCTACAGGAGGCTGGTCTTCCCACCCCTGGTCGGGAGCTGAGCACAGTGAATTTAAACTGCTGGTAAATCGCCTGGCCCCACCCCACACTTCTCTCCTTTTCCTGCCTCTCCATGGGAGTTGTTCTGCCCTTGATGCAAGAGGAGTGCTCCCCCGGGAACCTTACATCCCCTCCCTCTCCAAACGAGGTTGCAACCTGTGCATTGCAGCTCGGGCCCTGGGACAGTGCTCTGAGGTGGGGCGAGATCTGCTCCACTGGTTACTTCTCGTACTGCAAGCCTGGATAATCAGCTGCTCAAAGATGTCAGAGATTCCAAGATACGGAACCGGTGTTATTGATGGAGGAATCAACAGTAAGACAACTCTGATAGCTTTACTGCATGAAGCTCATTATTGATGAGTTCAGCATTCAAACGCTGTTACAGTTTGGAAACCTTCATATTTGTTCTTGACAGTAGAAAACAGTTGCTGCAGTGTGACTGCCATGTGTTGCACCCCTCCTACCAACAACTGTGGGTTTATACATTGTGTTTTTAATTATGATTCTGAAGGGAAATGTATAATACAAGTATTTCAGTGAATATACACGCCTGTTCATCTTCACTAACCATTTCTCATATTGTGAACTGCCTTTGCTAAGATAATTATTGCTGTAATTAATAAACTGCTAAATTAAGATCAGAGGTGTCAGTTCTTGAAAGAGAGAACAAAACAATGACAGTGACAATTCACACTTTGCTTATATTTATGAATATATAAAGTTACAGTGAGAAAAAGTGAGCCGGAAAAGAAGCAGAGAAGCTGTAGGAAGCAAAAAAACCTGCGTTGGATGGTGTAAGGAAAGCATTAACAATCATGAAACACTATTCTTCAATGTTGCAAATGAACAATTAAATGCTTAAATAGATTTTAAATGTCAGTAGAAAGACTTTAACTTCAGTGAAGCTGCAGCACATTCTGAAAGAGATTTTTCAACTAGGAAATAAGGTGCTTTATTCACAGGAAAAGTTACTGCTAAGTATGAATAACAAGGACTTGTTCTAAGCCTTAATTTGTATGTTCACCAAAAATAGCAGGTTGAATTTTATTTTGTTGCCCACAGAGCTCCTATAAATTCAGTGGAATGCCACAGAACGACATCAGTTTATTATTATCTGAGCACAAAGTAATTCTGTCAGTTCAGCATGTGTTTTTTGAGACACGCAGACGTTGACTTGTAATAGGCTGACAGAAGACTCAAATTTGCTTCTTAACAATCTTATTTAGTACCTGACTATGACAGCATCAGTTTAGGTAACAGATTGTAAGGATCATGATCATATCTTGCTGGTTTTTTGCATAGAAAACTCCTGTTGACTTCAGAGGAAGGTTTGTACCTGGAAAGACTGTAGATCTCAATTCTCTTTGATTAGTGTAGCCAAACCAAACTCTGTTACAACAAGTGTATCCTTGCTCTTGTCATTGTTCAGTGTGTGGATATCCCACTGGTTTTGTCAGGATGTCGGTGTCTGAAAAGCTAGTATGACTGCACCTACAATAATGATAACTGTCTTTACTTCCTACAGTTTTTGTTCTGGGACTCTCCGAAAGGACATCTGCATGTACTTGTCTTGGGTGATAATTCTGCACCACTGGTGGTGGATCGGATCCCAGGGGTTTCCATGTAACTCCTTTCCAGGCTCATCTGAGATGAAATGACAACAGAAAGCGGGGATGCCGCTACGTCTATCTGACCCTACAGTGCTGAACTGATGCTTACAGGCTATTCACAGCTGGCAGGAAAAAACAGTGGCCTTGTGGCCAACGTGGATATTCTGTTTTACACCTACAACCAAAGCTGACACTTGGCTACCCTAGGATTAGACCAAAATGGGAAAGGGGAAAAAAAAGCTACATAAGGATATTTTTCACCATACCTGCTAAATGCAGGTTAACCTTCTGTCTGGAATAAAATCTGTACAATTATATTTACATAATATAAGCTCTCTCAAAAGCCCCCAGGATTTTCCACTGACGTTAGTAATTCCCAGAGGACCATTTTCTGTAACTATTGGGATCCCACAACACATTAATAAGGAGTACATAAGATTGTCTACAAAAGCTACCTGTTGTTCAGCTACCTTTAAAGGATTCCCAGTAGGTACTAACATAAAACTTCAGAAACCTGAAGACCTTTGTAAGAAAGGTCATAGCCTTAAAGCAATGCTAAGGCTGTATCTCCCAAAGAGCAGCAGGTGAAGATCAGAGGAGATCAAAGGTCGTAACTAAGTGACCAACCATCTTAAGTTATTTACCTAGGCTTCTGAATTGTTTGTGGTTACTCCTTCACTCTTTAACTCTGCAAAGAGATTTTCAGTTTTTATCAAAGGTCTGGGCACTTAGGCTTTTTCTAAATTAAAGATCAAATCTTAACAGTTTTATTGATTTACAATTTTCAGCAATTTCTTTTTTTTTTTTTTCTTTCAACTAGCAGTGGCTGAAAATATCATTCTACTATTATATACATTGATGTCGCTAACAATTTTTTTTCCCTACCTATCAAAATGCATTAAGGAAACAGAAAAGAAAAAAATCACCATCTCTTTCTCTATATATATCTGCAGCAACTTGAAAGAAAATGATGAATGGCAAAATGTTAGAGCAAAGGCTCCTAAAATGAAGGAAGTGGCATGATTAGGTTCTGTATTTTAAATTAGAAATAACTGCTCTGAATACATAAGCAATCAGACATCCATTTATATCCTGGTTAGAATCTGAAGCTCCATTAATTGCAGTGGAATCACATACAAAATGAAGACTTCCTCCAAAAAGCCAGGCTTACTCAAAGAAAAACTTAATGTTTTATGATAGTATTTTCCACATTAGAGTTCAGCTTATGGCTAAATCATCATGGATAAACATACATATATTTAAACAGAGAAAGGATACACTCTTTTAGTCTAAAAACTGAACCATAGAAAAACCACTAGACTGAATACTGATTATTCATATGAATCATTAGTCAAACAGAGGTGAGAACCAAAAAAATATGAGTTACTATTTCTATTTATAACATTCAAGTTTGTGTGACATTTCTAAAGGCCTTTTTGTCATATCCAGTTGCTCCATGTTGTTACACATGGAGACGAAAACTAGATCAAAGGATAGCCTGTGTTGCTAGTACTCACCTAGTAAACACCTAGTCTCCCTTTTCCTTTCAGTCATATCCTTTTTTACACTTAATAAATCTGGGGTGATTCCTGTGTTTTTACCATTTGGATCATCACATGATTTCCACTGGAAGATGCACCAAAATGAAGACAAACATGGGATGAATATTCAGCAAATCTAGACGAAATACTGAATATGCCCCATTTCACATTGAGAAAAAGTCAGTAAGCCCACTGAGACTTCATGAAGGACTTAATCCGTGCAACTGAAGGACTCAAGCCAGGACTACTCATGTATGTAATTGTATATTCAGGACTATATTTTGTATGAACACTAAAAAGAAAAAAAAAAAAAAACCAGGAAAAAAACAGGAAAAAAAAAAAAGAAAAGAAAATACAGGTATATATTTTATCACATCATGACAGCACCCACAATTTATACGTGTACGTCTATAACCATTTTACAAGACAGTTTCATATTCAAGAGAAACACACACTTCTTATGACAAGTTATACAGTGTGATCATTGAAGTAGTTAAGCTGTAGAAAAAATGGGTTAAAAATAACAGGCATGCTGCTAAACCGTGTTAGCAATGAATGTGTTTTTTAACTTGAATCTTAAAGGAGTACAGTATTTGTTCCTTATAATCCTGCCTGAAGTTTGCAGAGTATGATTTGTTCTCCACTTACCCACTTTTGCTGTAGTCAGTTCTTTTCCTATTACAAATCCCACATAGTTTATCCAGGAACTCGGGACAATCTAGAGAACAAATAAGCCCTATGATGAAAGACAGAAATATTAGAAACTTTGAGCTCACAATAACAACAAAACACTCATTAAGTGACAAGTCAAACTTCCACTACATCTTCATTCATTTCTCTGCCAGTGTTGATGTCTTTCTAAATAAAAAACTGTGCATCACTGATGTTCTCACCACAGCAAACATTTGCCTGTTTAACAAAACTCCTTTGAGTTCATGCTCCATATATGCCCCAAATAAAAGCAATCTTAAAATGAATCTTCTGTGGCTCTCATCTTGCCTGTTTTACTGTTTTGCTACCCTCTGCTGGCTTTATTTTCTCTGTCACATTAAACAGAAGCTGTTGATTTTGACTTTGAAAGCCTTTCATAAGGCAACTTCAGAAACAGCATTTGGGGCTGGGAAAAGGGGAAGGGGTGAAGCTAATCAGGTGGCACTGACTCCTTCCATCTCCATTGGCATGAAAACAGGGATTTTCATCCAGATGACCAGTTTTGATGAATTTTTTTAAAATCAAGAACTCCTAGGAATACAGCCATTATGCATGTACAGCTCTCCTATGCAGCGCATATTCATTGAGTCTGATGCATATAGTACCTCTCCCCACATTTCTGACCTCTTCACTAAAAAATATGAAAAATTCCAACCATTTCCACATCATTTGGATGAGGGCTCCACATGCCCTTTATCTCCACATTTCTCTGAATCATTTTCCCCATTCATAATTTGTATGGATGTCAAAAAAAGAAACCCTCACAAAGAAACAACAGTGGACATCTCATAGCAAATTAGGTAATCTTGTCAGCAAACAGACCTTTCAATGCAAAACTGCAGGGGAAAAATATAGATTGCAGCTGCAAATACATCACACTTGAAATCACAGGTAAAATAATTTCTCTACGGTGTGCGGCTGTTCCCAGAAAATTGTGTTTAGCCCTGAGACTCTCATTATTGAGAAGAGTTGTAAATTGGAGAGAGGTCAGTGCAAAGCCACTGATATGATTAAAGTGGGCTGGAGGCATTGACATATGAAGAAAGATGAAAAGATCTAAATAAACATGGCCTGGCTGCGGAATGCTTAAAAGGCATCAAGATAACCATTAACAAACAGCTGAAGGATATGAAAACTAAGCAGAGAAAAGAGATATCTCAGGTAGCATAAAGGAGAATAGCCAAAAGTAATGAGATGAAAATTAAGAAAGGAAAATCTAAGCCAAGTATCTGGATAAAATCCTAGAAGTGGAATGCATCACGCCACGGAGCACTCCCCCAGGTATAATAGAAGTCCTATTGGCTGAGACAAATAGAGCTGCACAGTAAAACTGAAGTGGTTGAACAATGGGTTTAACCCTGCTTTTACAGAGAGGTAGGCCAAAATGTACAAATAGGTCTTTATAATGTCTAATATCTCTGAATTACTGCTGAGATAACTCAGCTATTAATGGAATTCCCTTGTGCATGGAGCTGCTCACGCCTTGCAGAAAAAGCGTGAAGATTATGAATGGCACGTTTTCAGAAGATAAAAACTGCAAACAAAGCTCTTACACCAGTCCCCCAGAAATGCTCATGGGTTGCTCAGGGCCCATGAGCTGCTGTCCTGCAGATGTACCAGACCTACAGAGTGTGCCCTGTACAATTGTGTGCACTGAGAACCAGTGAGGCAAACCAAACATTTTCTGAGTCTGTTACGGTCACCGCTGTGGTGATTGCCAGAAGTTTCGTGTCCACTGCAGGCGGCCGTACTACAGGACAGACATGCAGTTCTGACTTGTTTAGGCATTTGGCAACCTCAAACATTATTAGTCTCCACACACTCTGATTGACCTGTTAGGGTATATTGGGTCTGGCTGGGATGGAGTTAATTTTCCCCACGGCAGCCCCCACAGTGCTGTGCTTTGTATTCGTAGCTGGAAAAGGGGTTGATAACACACCAGTGTTTTGGCTACTGCTGAGCAGTGCTCACACAGCATCAAGGCTGTCTCTCCAACATTTCCCCCTCACCTGTAGGCNAGGAATACAGCCATTATGCATGTACAGCTCTCCTATGCAGCGCATATTCATTGAGTCTGATGCATATAGTACCTCTCCCCACATTTCTGACCTCTTCACTAAAAAATATGAAAAATTCCAACCATTTCCACATCATTTGGATGAGGGCTCCACATGCCCTTTATCTCCACATTTCTCTGAATCATTTTCCCCATTCATAATTTGTATGGATGTCAAAAAAAGAAACCCTCACAAAGAAACAACAGTGGACATCTCATAGCAAATTAGGTAATCTTGTCAGCAAACAGACCTTTCAATGCAAAACTGCAGGGGAAAAATATAGATTGCAGCTGCAAATACATCACACTTGAAATCACAGGTAAAATAATTTCTCTACGGTGTGCGGCTGTTCCCAGAAAATTGTGTTTAGCCCTGAGACTCTCATTATTGAGAAGAGTTGTAAATTGGAGAGAGGTCAGTGCAAAGCCACTGATATGATTAAAGTGGGCTGGAGGCATTGACATATGAAGAAAGATGAAAAGATCTAAATAAACATGGCCTGGCTGCGGAATGCTTAAAAGGCATCAAGATAACCATTAACAAACAGCTGAAGGATATGAAAACTAAGCAGAGAAAAGAGATATCTCAGGTAGCATAAAGGAGAATAGCCAAAAGTAATGAGATGAAAATTAAGAAAGGAAAATCTAAGCCAAGTATCTGGATAAAATCCTAGAAGTGGAATGCATCACGCCACGGAGCACTCCCCCAGGTATAATAGAAGTCCTATTGGCTGAGACAAATAGAGCTGCACAGTAAAACTGAAGTGGTTGAACAATGGGTTTAACCCTGCTTTTACAGAGAGGTAGGCCAAAATGTACAAATAGGTCTTTATAATGTCTAATATCTCTGAATTACTGCTGAGATAACTCAGCTATTAATGGAATTCCCTTGTGCATGGAGCTGCTCACGCCTTGCAGAAAAAGCGTGAAGATTATGAATGGCACGTTTTCAGAAGATAAAAACTGCAAACAAAGCTCTTACACCAGTCCCCCAGAAATGCTCATGGGTTGCTCAGGGCCCATGAGCTGCTGTCCTGCAGATGTACCAGACCTACAGAGTGTGCCCTGTACAATTGTGTGCACTGAGAACCAGTGAGGCAAACCAAACATTTTCTGAGTCTGTTACGGTCACCGCTGTGGTGATTGCCAGAAGTTTCGTGTCCACTGCAGGCGGCCGTACTACAGGACAGACATGCAGTTCTGACTTGTTTAGGCATTTGGCAACCTCAAACATTATTAGTCTCCACACACTCTGATTGACCTGTTAGGGTATATTGGGTCTGGCTGGGATGGAGTTAATTTTCCCCACGGCAGCCCCCACAGTGCTGTGCTTTGTATTCGTAGCTGGAAAAGGGGTTGATAACACACCAGTGTTTTGGCTACTGCTGAGCAGTGCTCACACAGCATCAAGGCTGTCTCTCCAACATTTCCCCCTCACCTGTAGGCTGGAGGTGGGCAAGATGTTGGGAGGAGACACAGGTGGGACAGCTGACCCAAACTGACCAAAAGGATATTCCATGCCATATGACGTCTTCTCAGCAATAAAAGCTAGGGAGACAGGGCAGAAGGTGGCATTCGTTATTACGATATTTTTCTTCCAGAGCAACCACTGTGCATACTGAAGCTCTACTTCCCAGGAAGTATCTGGACAGTGCCTGCTCATGGGAAGTAGAGAATAAATCATTTGTTTCCCTTTGCTTCCATGCGTGGCCTTTGCTTTTGCTTTATTAAACTGTCTTTATCTTGATCCACAAGGTTTCTTTCCATCTTATTTTCTCCCTTCCCCTGCCTTGCTGAGGAGGGGAGTGATAGAGCAGTTTGGTGAGCACATGGTGTCCAGCCAAGGTCAACCCACCACATAGGGCTACCAGGCATGGAGCAATTGTGGACAAATTAAAAAAGGCCTTAAATGCTCCTGAGCAAAATTTTCAGAAGCAAAAGAGGATGTGCCTAGAAAAATCACATGAAAGATAACTCTTCCTGTGGCCATCAAGCAAATCTGAGCCAAGACAATTTTTACTCCTTCTCCTTCCATTTACTCCCAGTAGGAAGAGAAATGCAAGCAGTGTCTGTTTGCTGTTCAGGCCGGCAGTCATAATTTTACACAGGCTAAGCAGGAAAGTATCTCACAGTTTTTCTGTTTTTCAGCTGCAGTCACTGACATGTCTAGCTACAATAGTTTTTATCCCTTTGGGAGACTTTACATGCCAAAGGATGCAACTCTAACCTGATGTGATTGATAGGCTGATGGCACAGATACCCCAGTATCCACTGGAAAGGTGGGCAGTCCACAAGAGTACCAGAATGAAGATTATTGCATAAACTGATGTCTGCTCATTCCAAATAGGCCAAGTCTCATGGCTGTACCTTCAGTAATGAGAATAAAACACTCACGAACTGACAGGCATGCATGACAACTGAAGAAACGTGCACTGTCTGTGCCGTAATCTTAGATGTGGAACAGCAACATGACTTTTTCCCTACTCATGCTTGAATAAGCTGAGCTTCCCCCTGCCCATACCTGATTTACCTCAGTTGTGATATGTTATTATCATCTCTCTTGTGATTGTGGGTTGCATTCCCACTTTATTGTTTGTCTGCTTGATCCTGCTGATGCCATGCCACTTGCTGTGTGCTGTGTATACTGTCACCGGTCTGAGCCAATTGCTGTGACTGCAGGCACAACTACACTGTGAGCCTGCCCTTGACTTCCAAAAAGTAACTAAAAAGCTAGTTTTGCTTCAATTAGCTAAACAGTCATTCTTCCTTGCATAAGAGATCCACTGTCCTGAAGAACACTTTCATGGTTTCTGGTCAAACTGCAAACAAATCTGGACTGAGCCTACCTAGCAGGATGACATTAGCATTTAGAAGTAAGACTCTATTACTCAGAAATATAACTCAGTTGCACATCTTTCCTTTTGCACTGTCTGCCTAGGATTTAGTCCTTAAAAAATTAAGACCTTACTTTTATTTTTAAATAGTTCCATATTAAAAGCATAAGAAATGAATAAGAAAGATTTTCAAGGACAGGTAAGTTCTCTGATAAGTAAAATTGAACTTCATAATAATAACCTTCCTCAGTTTGCAATTGTGTAGAGAATATTTCTGCAATTGTGTTAAATATACATAACATCAGTTTTGGCAAATCAGCTATAAAAAACTTTCCGGTTTGAAACTCTGTGCACAAAGTATCAGATACAGAATATTTTCTGTGCCAAGGCTTATCCTTTCCTATTCCATTTGCTTTAGTTCACTTTAATGCCTATTAATTACCTTGTTGGCACTACACGCAGCTCAACAAAACAAAATAACTCTGTCCCCCAAACACAGAGCTGCTGGAATAATAGAGGTAGAATTAGCGAGAAAGACATATAGAATCATAGAATCACAGAATCATAGAGTGGTTTGGGCTGGAAGGTCCACCCCCCCACACCATAGGCAGCGGCATCTTTCAACTAGATGAGGTTGATCAAAGTGCCATCTAACTCGACCTTGAACACTTCCAGTGATGGGGCATCCACAACTTCTCTAGACAACCTGCTCCAGTGTCTCACCACTCTCATCATAAAAAATTTCTTCCTTATGTCCAGTCTAAACCTACCTTCTTTCAATTTAAAATTGTTACCCCAGTCCTTTCACTATAGGCCTCTGTAAAAAGTCTCTCTGTCTTTCTTATCAGCCACCAGAAAGGCTGCAATAAAGCCTTCCCAGAGCCTTCTCTTCTCCAGGCTCAACAACCCCAACTGTCTCAGCCTGTCTTCATAGGAGAGCTGTTCCATCCCTCTAATCATTTTTGTGGCCCTGCTCTGGACCTATTCCAAGAGGTGCCTATCTCTCCTGTGCTGTGACTCCAGAGCTGGACGCAGTACTCCAGGTGGAGTCTCACCAGAGCAGAGTAGAGGGGCAGAATCACCTCCCTCAACCTGCTGGCTGTGCTGCTTGTGATGCAACCCAGGGTATGGTTGGCTTTCTGGGACATCAGTGTACGTTAACAGCTTATGTCCAGTTTTGCACCCGCCAGTATCCCCACTCCTTCTCCTCAGGGTTGCTCTCAATCCATTCATCCCCCAGTCTGTACTGGTATTGGGGATTGCCCTGACCCAGCTGCAGGACCTTGCAGTTGGCCTTGTTGAACTTCATGAGGTTTGCATGGGCCCACTCCTCCAGTCTGTCAGGTCCCTCTGAATGGCATCCCTTCCCTCAAGTGAATCAGCTGCACCACTCAGCTTGGTGGCACCTGCAAACTTGTTGAGGGCACGCTCGATCCCACTGCCTATGTCATTGCTGAAGATATTAAATAGTATTGGACCTAGTACAGGCCCTTGAGGGACACCACTCATTACTGGTTTCCACTTGGACATTGAGTCATTGACTGTAACTTTTTGGACGTGGCCAACAAGCCAATTCCCTATCCATCTAACAGGCCACCCACCAAACCCATTTCTCTCCAATTTAGAGGCAAAAATGTTGTGGGGGACTGTATCAAAGGCCTTACAGAAATCCAGGTAGATATACCTAGGCAGTAACAAGAAGTACTAGTCCTGTGGTTACCATTAAGACACACCCCAATAATAAATAAGAGGGATGCAGACAATTGCCAGTGATTTTACTATTAATGTGAATCTCATCACGTACTACGCATACAACTCCCCAAACAGTATTTAATGTGCTTACCTTCCTAACACTACTGAGGATATTATACATTTTCGAGGGTTTAGAGATATGGGAAGATTAAGACCTGTTTTTTTAATAGAGGGCCTGAAAGCAATCTCTTCCCCCACATCCTTTCCTGGGGTCTTAGCTGCCTGTGTTCAAATTGGTTCCAATACAGCACAGCTGCGTAACCTGGGATCATGCTGCTATGAAAACAACTGTTCCGCCAGAAAACCCTCGGGGACACCCCATCCGGGGCCACCACCCTTGACAGGAGCTGCATTTCAACTTAGAACTCTGTGTTTGGTCCTTGCTAGAACTGTGATGCAGGCATGCCAGTGCCCAGCCTTCTGCCTTGCGTCCTTGTCTTGCTGATCGGTCTTCCCAATGTTATCTCGGCCTGGTCCCATGGCCACAGACCAGTCTGTCTGGATACGGCAGGTCCTTGGCAGTCAGCACACTGCCTGGCATCTCTGTCTCCTGCCTCGCTCATGATGCTGTCTGCTGCTAGCTTAAAGGGAAGAATGAAGGTATTCCTCAAGACATGGATTCAATCCCTGCCCTGCTGCTCACTTCAGTGGAAAAAATGGACAGATCACAAAACTTTTCTGCTTAAAAAGCATTTGGGATTCTTGGGGCACTTGGACCCAAATCCTCAGAGATATGCAGAAGCTTAACTCCCAGTATTTTCAGTTGGGTTATGCTCTTAGAAAAGTCTGACCTATGTGAACTGCCCAAGTTCAGGTGTTCAGCCTATTTCAGAGTGACAACTTGAAACAGAATCTCCCTAGCCCCTGATGTAGCCACCGGACTTCCCTGTCTTTAAAATGAAAGATTACCTTGATGTGAGTCTCTAAATGTTCAGTTTAGTTTGCTTGTTACTCACTACAACTGTCAAACTAAATTTTTTAAAACAATGATGTGAAATGAATCATAGCCTCCTAGTTACAGATAATGACCCTTTGTGCTCTGATTAGCTAGATGTCTACTCACTTTTTGATAGGGTATCTGCTTTGGAAGGAACATGCTTCAAATGCAGAATCACAGAGCCAAAGGGGGAAAAGGAAGATGGCAACCTGCCAACTAAAAAAAAATAAAAAAATCCCTTATCTGTTATATACTGAAGTCATTAACTATTTTACAGCTATAAAAAGTACGTTAAAATGTCCCAGTGTGCTCCTGGCAGGGTCATGATTTGTTGGTGCCTGAGAGGCCAGCACAGTGCAGTTTGACAGGTGTTTAGGTCAGGATGAAATATGACATCTGTGCTCCCACTCAAGACCTGGTACCAGTTCTGGATGATTTGCCAAATGAAGACCTATTCAGAAGGTTTCGGTTTGACAGATAAATAGCCCATCCAAGATTTTTCAGTGCTAGGGCATCCAAGAGATTGCCCCATTTATGATGCTTTGTGCAACCTACAGGCATTTTAATCAGCTGTACTGGTACTTTAACAAACTGAGTTTGCCTTCGGTATCTCAGGTATAGAGACCTGTACGCATCTTCTAAGTAGAACCTGAGAAGAGGAAAGAAAAGAGAAAATGCAGACTCCTGCAAATTTCCCACTGAGACAAAGTAATGCACAATGAAACTATCCCAAAGTAAAAGGCAGAAAAAAGGTAATGAGATGCTGCAAAGACCAACAAATTATTTTACATGTTCAGTATAGAATAGATTCAAATATTTGGTCCTGGTGCACTTATGTTCACGAAGTCTATTCCCCTAAGACTGGCCGATCAGATCCCCAGTTATGCCCCTGCCACCTGTCTCTTAAATGCGACTGAATGAAAGGTGGAAAGCTTTGAAAAACATAAAGGATCATTCAGATTAGAAAGTATACAATTCAACACTTAGCTGAAACCCACAACTAAGTAGCTGAAAGTGCATATAGACTATCTGTTGCTATAGTACAGCAAGCACATGAAATGAAGCTTTCTCTCTATTCTTACAGGAACTGGCCTGATAATAAGAAAAAGATGATACTTCTAATGACATAGGGTCATTTGCCATCATGTCGGGGCATTGATCTCTTGCTGAAAGAGGAAAATATCAGCTACAAAAGACAGCCTTGCTTTGATTTTTTTTTTTAATTTTAATTAAGAATTTCAAAGTAGAGATGAGGCTCAAGCTTACTTCCTAAGCTTTCTGTGAAGAACAACCCACAGAGGGTTTTTTTCATCTCTGCTTCCATTTGAAATTATTAGTAGATGACCTGTAAATAAACTTAAATGTCTACTCTCAAGAAAAATCACATAAAGTCCAGTGTATTCAATACCTCAGCTATACTAGCAGAGTTCGAAAAAAGGGAGAAAAAAGTCTTCTCAGTTGTGATCTTGATTTTTATTTTAGGGACTCATGGATTCTGTACGACCTCATCCCCCCTGTTTGGTGCTGTCTTGATGGGCGAGGACTCTGTGATCTCTTCCAGGCCACTGATAAAGATGTGTTCTGGTTTGGGCTGGGATAAAGTTAATTTTCTTCATAGTACCTTGTATGGTTTAGTAGCTTATGTATGTAGCTATGTTTTGGATTTGTGATAAAGACAGTGTTGATAACACAGGGATGTTTTAGATATTGATGAACATGCTTACACAGTGTCAAGGCCTC